>UESW01004800.1:0-30855 GCA_900491605.1 Calamus simplicifolius | reverse complement strand
TGACCAGAGCCAACATCATCTGTCTCGGTGGGCTACTGCCTGCCCCCGAGCACCCACTGCCTATAGCCTACGAGGATTCGTGGGTGGCGCTCAAGTGGGTGGCATCGCACGCTGCGGACGGCGGCGTTGATGCGTGGCTGGCCGAGCATGGAGATTTCGGACGCATTTTCTTGGCCGGCTGCCTTGCGAGGGGAACATAGCCCACCACATGGCGCTGCGCGCCGGGGCGAAGGAGCTCGGATCTGGGGCGAGGATACAAAGGATGATATTGATCCATCCCTACTTCGGGGGCAGCGAACCGTTCCTTTGGAGTTGGTGGATAAGGCGCTCAAGGACAAGATGGATGGGATGTGGGTGATGACTTGTCCCAAGACGGTCAGGATGGATGACCCGCTGGTGAACCCGCTGGCGGAGGCGGCGCCGAGCCTGAAGGGATTGGGTGCGAGAAGGTGCTGGTGTGCGTGGCGGAGAAGGATTCGTTGAGGGAGAGGGGGAGGGCGTACTACGAAGGGGTGAAGAGAGTGGATGGGGAGGTGTAATCCCCTAGATTTCTCAACTGCTCGTGAGAGTTATCACGAGGTCAGATGATAGACTCCAGATATTTGAATTCCAGGTATATCTAACTGCTCGTGAGAGTTATCACTCTCCAGATATTTGAATTCCAGGTATATCTTAATTGCTGAGAGTTATCACGAGATCAGATGATAGACTCTAGATATTTGAATTTCAAGTATATCTAATTACAGAGTCCCTTGATTTGGGGACTGCATGCCTATAAAAGATGATGTGGAACCTCCTTCCCATCATACGTGACGCCCCCTTCTCATCATCTCCTCGTGCGGACGTTTCTTCCCAGCGCGCCTGCCTCTGGTAAGTCCCCTGTCCATGCATGAGAGAGAGGATTGAGAGAGAAAGTAAAAAAAAAAAAAAACGGAGAAGAGGGAGAGCCGGGTTACAGAACCCAGCTCCCTCCCCTTCCACGTGCGCCGGCACTGGTTCAGGCCCGGCGGTGTGCCCGCGCCTCGCCGGGCCTGAGCCCCGGCCGACAACCCCACCGGCACCGGGGGCGGCGTCCGGTGGGCCGGAGAACAATGAGAGAGAGGAGAGCGGAGGAGGGAGGGAGACGCGATTGTGGAATCGACCGCGGTCCGATCCTTGGTTCGGGCCCGGCGGTGTGCTCGCCGCTTCGCCGGGCCTGGCCTTGGTCGGAGACCTCCACCGGCGCCGGGCGTGCGTCCGGTGGAGGTCCGGCCGGCCATGGTGGCCGGCCGTGCCGCCTTGGCCACGATGACAGTGAGAGAGAAAGAGAGGGAAAGAGAGAAATTGGAGAGAGAGAGGGAGGGAAGGTCGACCGCGGTGACCGGCTTTGGTCCGGCCAACGGCGGCCGGACCGACGCCAATTTGGCCGGAATTGTGCACCGTGGAAGACACGGGCGAAGAGAGAAAAGAATTTAAATTGCCAAATTGATGAGAGAGAGTGGGGGAGGCTGGCCGCGGCGGCGGCGGCCACGGCCACGGCCGGCCAACGGCGGCCGGACCGCCTTCAATTTGGCCGGCGGCCCTGGCCGCCGGCGCAATCTCAGCTCCTCTGTTTCTTTTGAAACAGAGGAGTGGGTTAATAGAGGTAATGGGCCGTTGGGCCGTTCGATGTTTGGGCCTTGTTGGGCCATCTCTGAGCCCAGTTTGAGCAGCGTTTTGGGCCCTGTATCGGGCCGAGAATGAAAGTAAATATATGGCCCGAATCAGGATTGATTCTAGTTTCTGGGAATAATTTTATTTCCCTATTTGGGTGTATACATTGAGAGATATTCAAGCCCAAAGTTGGGCCCGTGAAGTGGTTTGGGTAGAGTTTAAGAATTATTTTATAATTCAGATTTTAGAAATTTAATAATAAAAATGATTCTGTAGGTTCCCAGGAGTCCAATTAGCTGGGTTATCAAGTGAAATTCATGTACTGTGGTAAGTAAGTCAAGTATTATAATTTTATTAATTATTTAATTTGTGAACTGTGAAATTACAGTTAAATATAATTATGTTAATTTGGCAAAATCATGTTATTACTATGATAATATGTAATCATGATAATGACAGTAAAACTTTATGTGTCGCCGCGGTTCTCATATGACAGATTATCACATGACAGATTATCACATGACAGATTCCCACATGACAGATTCTCACATGACAGATTATCACATTATCACATGACAGATTATCACATGACAGATGACAGATACTGGTACCAGGACCCTTCCTCTTAGGGGATATTTAAGAGGGCTACACATGATGTGTATTGTAGGGCCGTGGGACACAAAAGAAAAATAATGACAGTATAAACAATGTAATTGTTATTGAATTAAGTTTCAAACTAATTGATCTGATGACATGAACCTAATGATAGCCTGATAAATGAATTTTGAAATTATATTAGGCTTACTTATTGAGTGTGAGCTCACAAAATTCTCATAATGTTTTTCAGAGCCTCAGGAATGAAGATGGATAATTGAGATAGAAGGAGTTTCTATTAAGAAGACTTAGTTTTATTATTGATTTAGTTCAGATTTGTTTGTGTGGGCAGATAGCCCAAGACTATAATTCTGGTTTGTAATAAATCATGGATATGGAATTTGCTTTATATTGATTTATGTGATAAGTTCAAGACGCCTTGCATGCCTGGCATGCGGCGGGTTGTCACCCTAGCTCAAATTTTTGGGTCTGGGGCGTGACAGCTTTAGTGGTATCAGAGCCTGGGTTATGACATTAGGAACATATACATATGACACTTTAGGCAAAACACTAGAGTGACATAGAGAAATTATAAATTTAAAGGAATCTCAGAAATTATGCTTTGAAAGCCTAACAATTAATGTTTACAGTGATATTAATTACAACTAATTTATCAGGAATAAGAATGGCACGTCGCACTAGAAGTCGACAAAATGATGAGAGTTCCCAGGTTGGTAATGCTGCCAACCGGGAGGTCTGGAAGCCACCGGAGCTGCTGCCCCTGCCAATTCAGTTGGGACTGATCAGCAGCAACTCCAGACCGAGATGCTTCAGGTTCTCTCGGGTATGAGTGATACGGGACTTGCAGCACCAGATTCTGCAGGCTTAGTCCGCTCAGCCTGAGTTCAGTTTTATTGGTGGTCAAAACACCTAGCCTCAGTGTTCATATCAGCGATGCAGGCTGAAAAGTATTTGATGAGTGGTGGTCAAGGATTTCTTGCTGTAGTCAAGGACCTTCAGCAAGAAGAGACCAAGTTGGAGGATATTCCCATAGCTCGAGAATTCCAGATGTCTTCCCTGAGGATTTGACTAATTTACCTCCTGATCGGGAAGTCGAGTTCTCTATTGATCTAGTTCCTGGAACTGGGCCTATATCAAAGGCCCCTTACCGTATGGCCCCGGCTGAGCTAAAAGAACTGAAGGATCAACTGCAAGAGCTCCTAGATCGAGGATTTATTAGACCCAGTGCTTCTCCTTGGGGTGCTCCAGTTCTATTTGTTAAGAAGAAGGATGGCAGTCTTCGACTCTGCATTGATTACCGGGGAATCAATAAAGTAACAGTGCGAAATAAGTATCCTCTGCCAAGGATTGACGACTTGTTTGATCAACTTCAAGGAGCCCGGATATTCTCAAAGATTGATCTTAGGTCCGGGTACCATCAGCTTAAAGTCAAAGAAGGGGATGTACCAAAGACAGCATTTAGAACCAGATATGGCCACTATGAGTTCTTGGTGATGCCGTTTGGGTTAACTAATGCCCCAGCAGCATTCATGGACTTAATGAACAGAATTTTTAAACCATATCTGGATCAGTTTGTGGTGGTTTTCATTGATGATATTCTGATATATTCCAAGAGCCATAAGGAGCATGAGGACCACCTGAGAATTGTGCTACAGATTCTGCAAGAGAAGAAGCTTTATGCCAAGCTGAAGAAGTGTGAATTTTGGTTGGATCAAGTATCTTTCTTGGGTCATATAATCTCTAAAGATGGTGTATCTGTGGACCCGAAAAAGATTGAGGCTATCACTAACTGGAGCCGACCTACCAATGTGGCAGAAGTCAGAAGCTTCTTGGGATTAGCCGGGTATTACCAAAAATTTGTGGAGAATTTTTCTCGCATTGCTCTACCCCTAACTCGCTTAACCCAAAAGCGAGTGAAGTTTGACTGGACAGTGGAGTGTGAGGAAAGTTTCCAGGAGTTAAAGCAGCGCCTGGTGTCAGCTCCCATTCTTGTTCTTCCAACGGGATCTGAAGGTTTTACCATATACACTGATGCCTCTCGAAAAGGATTGGGATGTGTTTTGATGCAGAATGAAAGAGTGATAGCTTATGCCTCCAGACAACTGAAACCTTATGAGCAAAATTATCCTACTCATGACTGGAATTGGCTGCTGTGGTTTTTGCTCTGAAGATTTGGCGGCATTATCTATATGGAGTGTCGTGTGATGTGTATACAGATCATAAGAGTTTAAAATACATTTTCACACAGAAGGAGCTGAATTTAAGGCAGAGGAGGTGGTTGGAACTATTGAAGGATTATGACCTGAATCTACAGTATCATCCTGGGAAGGCCAATGTAGTAGCTGATGCCTTGAGCAGAAAATCCTCTTCTGAGTTAGCTGCTATGATTACCTCCCAGCCTCACGTATTGAGAGATCTGGAGAAGTGGGAGGTTGGTTGAGAGTACAGCAGTCTGATGGACTTATTGCAGCACTTGTACTCCAGCCGACCTTAGTTGACAGAATCAAGTCCTCTCAGATGAAGATCCAGATCTACAAAGGATTAAAGAAGTGGTACAATCAGGAGTTCAAAATGAATTTTATATAATGGAAGATGGATCCCTGAAATTTGAAGGAAGACTTTGTGTGCCAAACAGTGAAGAGCTAAAGGCTGAAATTTTGAAAGAGGCTCACTACTCTCCCTATACTGTGCATCCAGGTGGCACTAAGATGTACAGAGACTTAAAGGAAAATTTTTGGTGGAAAGGCATGAAGAGGGAGATTGCTCAGTATGTGGCCAAGTGCTTGGTGTGTCAGCAAGTGAAAGCCGAGCATCAAAGGCCTGCGGACCTCTTCAGTCTCTGATGATTCCACAGTGGAAATGGGAAAAGATTACAATGGACTTTGTGACTGGTCTGCCCAAAACTCCTAAGAGCAACGATGCAGTTTGGGTCATTGTGGACAGACTAACAAAATCAGCTCATTTCCTACCTTTCAGAGTTGGGGTCTCTAGTGAAAGATTGGCTAATTTGTATATTGAGCAGATCGTGAGACTCCATGGTGTTCCGGTATCTATTGTATCAGATAGAGATACCAGGTTTGTGTCCCAGTTTTGGAAGAGCCTTCATAAGGCCATGGGAACCAAACTAAACTTCAGTACAGCCTATCATCCCCAGTCAGATGGACAATCAGAGAGGACCATACAGATTCTGGAGGACATGTTGCGAGCCTGTGTGATGGACTTGGGTGGAGCTTGGGATAACCACTTACCTTTGGTGGAGTTTGCATATAATAATAGTTACCAAGCCAGCATCCAGATGGCTCCATTTGAAGCTCTGTATGGTAGGAGGTGCAGATCTCCTATATGTTGGGATGACGTGGGGGAAAGGAAGTTGCTAGGCCCTGAGCTGATTCAGCAAACAGTAGATAAGGTGCATTTGATCAGGGAGCGTCTTCGTACAGCTCAGAGCAGGCAAAAGAGCTATGCTGATGTCAGAAGAAGGGAATTGGAATTCCAGGTTGGGGATCATGTCTTCTTAAGGGTATCACCAACCAAAGATGTGATGAGATTTGGGATTAAAGGAAAGCTGAGTCCACGTTATATTGGACCTTTTGAGATCTTGAGCAGAGTTGGAGAGGTTGCTTACAGCCTGGCACTGCCTCCGATTCTATCTGGGGTACACAATGTTTTTCATGTATCTATGCTGAGAAAGTATATCTCTGACCCCAGCCATGTCATAGCATATGAGCCTATACAGTTGAAGAAAGATTTATCATATGAGGAGCATCCTTTGCGTATCGTAGACCGCAAAGATCAAGTTCTAAGACGGCGTACCATTCCCTATGTCAAGGTGCAATGGAATAATCATTCTGAAAGGGAGGCTACTTGGGAACTGGAGGAAGAAATGAAAGAAAAGTATCCACGACTATTTGTATCTTAAAATAGTTAATGATTGAAAACTGTTAGCTTTAGTTGATTGTTAGTCCTTGGGACAGAAATTTGGACTTTAATTTTCTCTAATAAAAGTTATCAATTTCGAGGCCAAAATTTTTATAAGGAGGGAGAATGTAATCCCCTAGATTTCTCAACTGCTCGTGAGAGTTATCACGAGGTCAGATGATAGACTCCAGATATTTGAATTCCAGTATATCTTGCTCGTGAGAGTTATCACTCTAGATATTTGAATTCCAGGTATATCTTAATTGCTCGTGAGAGTTATCACGAGATCAGATGATAGACTCTAGATATTTGAATTTCAAGTATATCTAATTACAGAGTCCCTTGATTTGGGGACTCTGCAATGCCTATAAAAGATGATGTGAACCCTCCTTCCATCATACGTGACGCCCCTTCTCATCATCTCCTCGTGCGGACGTTTCTTCCCCAGTGCGCCTGCCTCTGGTAAGTCCCCTGTCCATGCATGAGAGAGAGAAGGATTGAGAGAGAAAGTTAAAAAAAAAAAAACGGAGAAGAGGGAGGAGCCGGGTTACAGAACCAGCTCCCTCCCCTTCCACTGTGCGCCGGCACTGGTTCAGGCCCGGCGGCGTGCCCGCCGCCTCGCCGGGCCTGAGCCCCGGCCGACAACCCCACCGGCACCGGGGGCGGCGTCCGGTGGGGTGCCGAAGGACAATGAGAGAGAGGAGAGCGGAGGAGGAGGAGACGCGATCTGTGGCAATCGACCGGCAGTCCGACCCTTGGTTTGGGCCCGGCGTGTGCTCGCCGCTTCGCCGGGCCTGAGCCTTGGTCGGAGACCTCCACCGGCGCCGAGCGTGCATCCGGTGGAGGTCCGGCCGGCCATGGTGGCCGGCTGTGCCGCCGGCATGAATCTTGGCCACGGATGATAGTGAGAGAGAAAGAGAGGGATAGAGAATTGGAGAGAGAGAGAGGGAAGGAAGGTCGACCTCGGTGACGGCCGGCTTTGGTCCGGCCAACGGCGGTCGGACCGATGCCAATTTGGTCGAATTGGCACCGGCACCGTGGAAGACATGCGGCAAAAAGAGAAAAGAAAGCGTTAAATTGCCAAATTGATGAGAGAAAGATCGTGGGGCAGGCTGGCCGCAGCAGCGGCCGGCCAGGTCCGACTAACGGTGGCCAGACCGCCTTCAATTTGGCCGGTGGCGGCCCTGGCCGCCGGCGCGACTCTCAGCTCCTCTGTTTCTTTTGAAACAGAGGAGCTGGTTAATAGAGGAGTAATGGGCCATTGGGCCGTTCGATGTTTGGGCCTTGTTGGGCCATCTCTGAGCCCAGTTTGAGCAGCGTTTTGGGCCCTGTATCGGGCCAGAAGGCAAAGTAAATATATGGCCCGAATCAGGATTGATTCTAGTTTCTGGAAATATTTTATTTCCCTATTTGGGTGTATACATTGAGAGATATTCAAGCCCAAAGTTGGGCCCGTGAAGTGGTTTGGGTAGAGTTTAAGAATTATTTTATAATTCAGATTTTAGAAATTTAATAATGGAAAAATGATTCTGTAGGTGCCCAGGAGTCCAATTAGCTGGTTTATCAAGTGAAATTCGTGTACTATGGTAAGTAAGTCAAGTATTATAATTTTATTAATTATTTAATTTGTGAACTGTGAAATTACAGTTAAATATAATTATGTTAATTTGGCAAAATCATGTTATTACTATGATAATATGTAATCATGATAATGACAGTAAAACTTTATGTGTCGTCGCGGTTCTCATATGACAGATTATCATATGACAGATTATCACATGACAGATTCCCACATGACAGATTCTCACATGATAGATTGTCACATTATCACATGACAGATTATCACATGACAGATGACAGATATTGGTACCAGGACCCTTCCTCTTAGGGAATATTTAAGAGGGCTACACATGATGTGTTTGTAGGGCCGTGGGACACATAAAGAAAAATAATGACAGTATAAACAATGTAATTGTTACTGAATTAAGTTTCAAACTAATTGATATGATGACATGAACCTAATGATAGCCTGATAAATGAAATTTTGAAATTATATTAGGCTTTCTTATTGAGTGTGAGCTCACAAAATTCTCATAATGTTTTCAGAGCCTCAGGAATGAAGATAGATAATTGAGATAGAAGGAGTTTCTATTAAGAAGACTTAGTTTTATTATTTTGATTTAGTTCAGATTTGTTTGTGTGTAGGGCAGATAGCCCAAGACTGATAATTCTGGTTTGTAACAAATCATGGATATGGAATTTGCTTTATATTAATTTATGTGATAAGTTCAAGACACCTTGCATGCCTGGCATGTGGCGGGTTGTCACCCTAGCTCAAATTTTGGGTCTGGGGTGTGACAGGAGGGGAGTTGGAATGGCTGGACTCGGAGGGGGAGGGACATGCGTCCCATGCTTATAAGTTGAACTGCGACAAAGCTTTGGAGCTGATGGAACACACGATGAAGTTCATCAATGGCAACTGATCAACGCTCGCTTTCAGCTGGATGTTGGAAAAAGCTAGGGGGTGATGGGAATAGGTACGTAAACGTTTAAATGGCCTCTATCTAGCATCTTCAAGGAAATTCAGCTCTTATTTTCTATTGGATCGGAAAATAGATCGATAGTGGAATGCTGTCGATCGCTTATTGGCAGTTCAATGAGTGGACCTCAATTTCCCTTTCTAAATTTGCTTGCAGACTGCGTGTTCTGTGTTTTGTCGTATAGTTTGTTTCTGTTAGGGTTTAGTCCTTGGTAAACAGCAGTAAAATTTCTTATTGAACTTTCATCTTTTATTGTCAATAATTAGGTGTATAATCTTTTGATCCAAAATTTAAGATTGGTACAGCGGTAAAACGTTTATTCTTGAACTTCTTGATTTCTTCTTTGCTGGAATTAATTCCTCCCATGCTTCTTCATTAATTAATTCATTTATGTTTTTACCGCACTTTGGACTTCCTCTTGCAATTCACCGTGGAACCAAGATGGGCATTCTTGCAATCCACCATGGAACCAAGACACTCCTTAACCATGGAACCAAGACGCCTCCATGCTGGCCGTGAGCATCTGGCTTCTTCCTATGCTCGCACGAATCGTTGCATCCATGGATCGCTTCTTGAGAAAGGAGGAAGATGGGGAGGAGGAGAAAGAGAGGGTTGCCGCCCTATGAGAGAAAGGATTTCTAGGAGAAAAGAATCTGTTCTCCATTCCTTCAAACCCTAGAACTAGAGTTTAAATACATCCACGAAGTGGGCCAGGCCCGGACTCAACAAAAACTCCCATGGACTAACCCAATGAGATTAAACTAATCTCCAAGCCCATGTACACCCGTAACTTGATTTAATTTCAACCCTTAGACTCAAACCCAGCCCAATACAAGTTATTCCTCCTAGGCCTTGATAGCACCAGACCAGGCCCAACAATCTCCACCTTGGTGCTTTCAAGGCCTCACACGTCTGCCATATCCATCAACTGCAATCCCTACGAAAGCTGTCCCGTGTAAGAACCTTGGTCAGTGCATTGCTGGGTTCTCCTTAGTGTGTACATTCACCAGCTCCACTCCACCTTCTTCCACAAGCTCTCTGTAGTCGAAGCCCTCCTTCCGAAAGTATCCTCTGGCTACTAGTCCTACCTTGTACTTGATACCTCCTTATTCTGAAGGCCCTTTCTTGCGCTGATAAACCCATTTGCAATCAATGGGTTTCTTTCCTTGTGGCAGTTGGACCACCTGCCATGTGCCAGTCCTGTAGAGAGACTGCATCTCCTCTGCCATAGCCTGCATCTCCTGCCATAGCCTGGACCCACCTATCTCTATCCTGGTTGATCTGGCTCTCCACAGCCTCCTCATAGGTGTAAGGGTCTCCATTCGCTGTCTCCAAGGCATATGATACCGAATCCTCAAAGCCGTATCGAACTGGTGGTCGCACATTTCTTCTGGGCCTGTGCAGTGCGATCCCAGTATCAGTCCTCTGTCCAGCTGCATCCTCCTGAGTCTTCTGCTCAGCTGCATCCTGCTGAGCTTCCTGGCTTTTGATCCCTCTGTCAGTCCTCTTCACCTGAATCTCAAATCCTCCTGGTCCACTAGCAAATGGCACGACTGTGTAGGAGGTTATCTGACTAGTATTACCGTGTTCCACCTCCTGTAGTCATTGCTATGCATCTGTACCATCTCTGCTCTGGAGAATCGAGCTCTCATCGAAGGTCACATTTCTACTGATGAAAACCTTCTTCTCCAAGGGATCCCACAACCGATACCCCTTGATTCTATGCGGGTAGCCTAGGAACACCATCTTCTTAGACCTGACATCCAACTTACTTCGCTCTCTAGTACCAATATGCATATATGCCGTGCATCCAAACACCCTCAGATGGTTTAGGTTTGCCTTCCATCTAGACCATATCTCCTCTGGAATTCCTCCATCCAATCTAGTGTGCGGTGACCGATTGACTAAGTAGCTAGCTGCACCTACTGCGTTAACCCAGAACATCTTTGGAAGCCCTACCTGCAGCCTCAAGCACCTTGCTTTTTCCAACAGTGTTTTGTTCATTCTCTCAGCCACCCCTTCATGTTGAGAAGTTCCTATTACCGAGAAGTGCCTTTTAATGTTCCACTCCTCACAAAATTTATGGAACTCCCTGCTATTGTATTCCCCGCCACTATCTGACCTTAGACACTTCACATTCCTACCCTGCTCCTTCTCCACCTCAGCCTTTTAGATTTTGAATTTGGTGAAGACCTTTGATTTCTCCTTCATGAAGTAGATCCACCGCTTTCTTGAGAAATTATCTATCAAGGTAAAGAAGTATCTGGCCCCATTCTTTGCAGAAACCGAGGCTGGTCCCCAAACATCTATGTGTACTAACTCCAGGGGTTCTATACTCCTAGCTGTGCTGACCAAGAACTGCATACTCTTTTGCTTTCCCATCTGATATGGCTCACATATCTCAATGGCTCCACTACTCAGGTCCAGAAGTAGTCCTCTTTTGCTCAATTCTTTCATCCCCTTGTCTCCCATGTGGCCTAAGCGGTAAATGCCACATCCTGTACACATCCCGAGGATCCTGTTCCATAGCTGCTGCTTAAGATTTTCCTGTCACCACAGAGCCCTCCAACCTGTATAGGTTGTTCTCCAGCCTTCTCCCTCTCATCACCATCAGAGCTTCATTGGAGATGTTCAGAACTCCACTCCTGGCATGACTGCTGAAGCTGTATCCAGTCTGCTCCAGATACCCCAGTGACACAAGATTCTTCTTGAGTTCTAGGATATGCTTCACACTGGTAAGAGTGCGCACCATGCCATCAACCATCCTCACCCTCACTGTGCCAATCCTTTCCATCTTGTAAGGGTGATCATCTCCAAGAGTCACACACCCCTCATCAACCTCTGTGTAAGTATTGACCCACGACCGGTTGGGAGTGTAATGATGAGAACAGGCTGAATCTAAGGTCCACATCTATGTACTGTGACTGTGACCATCTGATACCACCAAAAGATCATCCTCTACCTCCTGGCCTGCAACTGTACTCACAGACTCAGATCCTTCCTTTTCTTTCTTTTCCACTTAGAACAATCCCTTTTAAAATGTCCTACCTCACCACACTTATAGCACTTAGCCTTCCTAGATTGTAACCATCTCCTAGGCCTGCTCCTGTCTCTGCCTCTGCCTCTGCCTGAACTTTTCCCAACTGATAGACCCTCCTGGGGAATAGCTTCCTTGGTCATCCTCTCCCTCTGCTCATTCGTCCAAAGTACCGAGACAATATCTTTATAGAATAATGTCTCCTTCCCATAGAGCAGCATCGTGACCAGTGAGTCATGTGATATGGGCAGCAAACATAATAGCAAAAGTGTCTTATCGTCCTCTTCCATCTTGACCCCGATATTAACAATTCATTGCTCATCTGGTCGAACACCTAGATGTGGCCCAGCGAAGAAAATCAAGAAATTCAAGAACAAACGTTTTACCGCTATACCAATCTTGAATTTTGGATCAAAAGACTACACACCTAATTATTGACAATAAAAAGGTGAAAGCCCAGGGTTCTTGTTTAACGAAGAATTTCACTACTGTTTATTAAGGACTAAACTTCAACAAAAACAAACGATATGACAAAACACAGAACACGCGGTCTGCAAGCAAATTTAGAAAGGGAAATTGAGGTCCACTCACTGAACTGCCAATAAGCGATCAACAACATTCCACTATCGATCTTATTTTCCCATCCAATAGAAAATAAGAGCTGAATTTCCTTTAGGATGCTAGATCGAGGCCATTTAAACGTTTACGTAACTTTTCCCATCACCACCCCTAGCTTTTTCCAACATCTAGCTGAAAGCGAGCATTGATCAGTTGCCATTGATGAACTTCACCGTGCGTTCCATCAGCTCCAAAGCTTTGTCACAGTTCAACTTATAAGCATGGAACGCATGCCTCTCCCCATCCGAGTCCAGCCATTCCAACTCTCCTCCCTATCCACTCCTCTTCACCCCTTCGTAGTACGCCCTCTCCCTCTCCCTCAACGAATCCTTCTCCGTCATGCACACCAGCACCTTCTCGTACCCTGTTGACGCCGAGTTAGCTTCCTTGAACATTAGAAAAACAGAGGTCCTTCTTATTGGACTCCTGCAAGAAAAGTTCCCAAAGACCGGATGTTCCGATGGAAACCCTCCGACGCTCAAGTCAGTCACTCAGGAACAGACAAGAGTTAGCTAGCAGAAAAAAGCTAGAGAGTTAGGATTCCGGATCCTTTCCTCATTGTAAATGTGAGCTTTTATACCTGTTCAAATATCTCCTTCTCTCCCTGCTTCAAGAAGGTTACTGATTTCATGATATCCCCGTTCGATAACGGACAAAAAGGAGGGGCTGACAATGATATTCCGTTTCGTTACTGTGCATCAGATGTGCCCTGCTTGCTTTGCCACCCGCTAATACGGTCTTACCAGTGTCGGGCGATCGCGACTGCATCAGGTTCACGCCGTTAAGAGGCATGGCTATATGCAGCCGTAGGCGAGTGGTGTGTCGTACATCGTAACGGGATATGGCCATGCATGGTCGCAGGTGAGTGATGGGTTGCACGTCGTGACAGGGCATGACCACGTAATGTTATGGACGCGTGGTGGACCATACGCCTTAAAGAGGCATGGCAACGCATCGTAGCAGGTGAGTAGTGGGCCGCGTGGGTGTGCCAGGTGGCCCATTGCTATAAGCTACTGGGTCCCAAGGGCCAAACCATGATGAATGCCCCGGAGGCCGAAGCGGGACTCGGAGGTTGGCCTCGGAGGTGGACCTCGGAGGTTGGCTTCGGAGGTGGGCCTCGGAGGTAGGCCTCGGAGGTTGGCTTCGGAGGTGGGCCTCGGAGGTTGGAGCGGGACGCCGTCAGCCTCCTTTACTGTTAACCCTGACGGTGCTGAATCAGCCATATCATAACTGTTGACGCCGAGTTAGCTTCCTTGAACATCAGGGAAACGGAGGTCCTCCTCGCCGGACTCCTGCAAGAAAACTCCCCGGAGACCAGATGTTACGGTGGGACCCTCCGACGCTCAAGTTAGTCACTAGAGAACAAACAAGAGTTAGCTAGCAGAAGAGAGAGAGTTAGGGTTCCGGATCCTTCCCTTGTTGTAAATGTGAGCTTTTATACCTATTCAAAGATCTCCTTCTCTCCCTACTTCCATAAGGTTTGTGATTTCATGATATCCCCATCCGATAACGGATAAAAAGGAAGGGCTGACAATGACAGTCCGTATCGTTACTGTGCGTCAGAGGTGTCCTGCTTGATTTGCCATTCGCCAATACGGTCTTACAAGTGTCGGGCGGCCGCGACTGCATCAGGTTCATGCCGTTAAGAGGTCTGGCTGCATGCAGCCGCAGGCGAATGGTGTGTCCTATGCCGTAATGGGATATGGCCATGCATGGTCGTAGGCGAGTGATGGGTTGCACGCCGTAACGGGGCATGGCCAGGTACTGTTATGGACGCATGGTGGACCATACGCCTTAATGAGACACGGCGACGCATCGTAGCAGGCGAGTAGTGAGCCGTGTGGGCGTGCCAGGTGGCCCGTTGCTATAATCTACTGGGTTCCAAGGACCAAACCATGACAAATGCCCCGGAGGCCGAAGCGGGCCTTGGAGGTTGGCCTCGGAGGTTGGAGCGGGACGCTGTGAACCTCCTTTACCGTTAACCCTGATGGTGCTGGATCAGCCATATCACACCCCAATCCCTTCAAGCTTGACGCCGCATCCGCCAGTGGGTTCACCAGCGGGTCGTCCATCCCGACCGTCTCGGGACAAATCATCACCCACATCCCATCCATCTTGTCCTTGAGCGCCTTATCCACCAACTCCAAAGGAAACAGTTCGCTGCCCCCGAAGTAGGGATGGTCAATATCATCCCTTGTATCCTTGCCCCGGATCTGAGCTCCGCCGCCCCGGCGCGCAGCGCCATGTGGTGGGCTATGTTCCTTTGCGCTGCAGCCGGCCAAGAAACTTTTCCATGTAGAGGGCTTGCAACTTTGATCAAAGTTCCTTTGGGGTCTTTTCCTCAAGCACTGAATAAAGGACTGAATCCGCCAGACATTCCCTGATCATTGAACATGCCTTCTTTTCCAACAATATCCACTGCTTATCTATCATCCCATCTGGCCTTTCCTCCAAAGTCAGATCTAAACTCAGTTGCACAAGAAGATCCTCTATCCGAACTTTCCACACGGAGAAACTTCCCTTCCCATCAAACTTTTCAAAATCTATTTTTATGCTACTACTCATGGCTTGATCTCAACCAAAAAAATAGCACAAAAATAAATTTTAGAAAATTAAGAAGTACCTTGATGAACCTTGTTGAAATTGTTTCAACCCTTTGAAGATCTCCAAACAACTTATTCTTGTTCTTGAATCAGGTTTTTAAGATCTCTAAACAACTTCTTCTTGTTTCTGAACCAACCAGGCTTGTTCCTGAACCAGGCTATAAGATCTCAAAACAACAGGAAGCCAACCAGGCTCGTTCCTGAACCAGGCTATAAGATATCCAAACAACTTCTTCTTGTTTCTGAATCAGGCTCTGATATCACTTGTTGGGGTTTAGTCCTTGATGAATAGCAGTGGGATTCCTCGTTGAACAAGAACCCTGGGTTTTTACCCTTTTGTTGTCAACAATTAGGTGTATAGTCTCTTGATCCAAAATTCAAGATTGGTGCAGTGGTAAAACGTTTGTTCTTGAACTTCTTGATTTTCTTCTTTACTAGAATTAATTCCTCCCATGCCTTTTCGTCTTTGGAATTAATTCCTAATTAATTCCTTTATGTCTTCACCACACAGTGGACTTTGTCTTGCAATCCACCGTGCAACCAAGACGGGCGTTCTTGCAATCCACTGTGGAACCAAGACGCTCCTTATCCATGGAACCAAGATGCCTCCATGCTGGCCGTGAGCGTCTGGCTTCTTCATATGCTCGCACGAATCGTTGCATCCATGGATCGCTTCTTGAGAAAGGAGGAAGATGGGGAGGATGAGGAAGAGAGGGCTGCCACCCTATGAGAGAAGGGATTTCTGGGAGAAAATAATCTATTCTCCATTCCTTCAAACTCTAGAACTAGAGTTTAAATACATCCACGAAGTGGGCCAGGCCCAGACTTAACAAAATCTTCAATGGACCAACCCAATGAGATTAAACTAATCCCCAAGCCCGTGTACACCCATGACTTGATTTAATCTCAACCCTTAGAGTCAAACTCAGCCCAATACAAGTTAGCCCCCTTGGGCTTTGATAGCACCAGACCAGGCCCAACAGTTTCTAATCTGTTGTCCTCTTGCCCCTTGGATGGTTGTGTCAAAAAATTATGAATGACTTTTTTTTCTTATAATGGTGACATCTTTTCAAGAATTCTTAATTTAAAATAAAATTAATAATGTTTTATTTATAAGAAAATTATTCGGGTAGTTCGGTTTTGTAATATTTTTTTTAGTACAGATAGGTGATCATACTAATTTAGTACGAGTCTATCCAGATAGATCAGATTATACATTTATTTAAAATCAAAATGGCAATCATCTTATTAATTTCAAGTTCAAAAAATAATATGATGAGCCATTGAGTTCATCATCCAATCCGTAACAGAATTGGCTTCGTGATGGACATAATGGATGGTTTTGCAACTTTTGTTAAAGTTTTGAATTTTCTAACAAGCTTAATTTCAAATGAATAACGCCACACTAAATCTAACTTGATTGCTCCAAAATTTATCATAATCTAATAGAATTCATGGTTTTAACTAACGTCATTTCCTTCATGCGTTTGACTAGGCATCTGATGATATAGTCTCCGACATAGCATACGTTCACTCCTAAATCTAAAATGGTCTATGCATGGATGGAACCTAAAATTGGCGAATGTTGGAAGCCATAGATAACGTTGCAATATTTTAGTGAACTCTTCATATTGATGAGGTTTTAACTAGCTGGAATTCACTAGTAAATAGCATAATTTATATGCTTTTACGTCTTTTATTTTGTAATATGAATCCTAATATATATTTTAATCACTTTCTAAGGAATTTTTTTTAATTCAAATAACTTGTATATCTTCATTTTTCATTCTTCTGAAATAGTCTCTCATTTTTTTTAACATGGTCAACCTATTCTAGATTTTGTAATTATAAAATTTTTCACCAATCCTTGTAACTACTATAATAAATTTAAAATATAAAATACATAAATGCATATTTAAAAGCTAAAAAGAAAGGTAGTTATACAGCATGAGAGCTGTGGTAGAATCTATCAAAAAAATTTAGTTGACATCTAGAAAAATTTTCGATCCTAGACTCCAACCCCTGATTCAACCCAACCAGACCTATTTCTCAATGGCCACCTTGAATTCTAATAAGGCTCAACTTGTTTTTTTTAGTGGATAGAATAGGATGAAGAGCCTAGATTCAATTAGGAAAAAAATATCTGATCACCAAATAAATTCGTGAAACAATCTTAGATGGAATTGACCTCATAGAGTTATATTTCATTTGCTTTTAGAAACAAAAGCAGGATCATCAACAAAGTGGTCCACCCATTAATGGTCGTCCTTCATGACTGCATCCGTGTAATTTCGCACTATTACCTTATTGATTTTTCGATAATCAATGCAGAGTCGAAGACTGCCATCCTTCTGCTTAACAAATAGAACTGGAGCACCCAAGAAGAAGCACTGGGTCTGATAAATCCCCGATCTAGGAGCTCCTGCAATTGATCCTTCAGTTCCTTTAGCTGAGCCGGAGCCATGCGATAAGGGGCCTTTGATATAGGTCCAGTTCCAGGAACTAGATCAATAGAGAACTCGACTT
Source organism: Calamus simplicifolius (assembly GCA_900491605.1). Taxonomy (NCBI): domain Eukaryota; kingdom Viridiplantae; phylum Streptophyta; class Magnoliopsida; order Arecales; family Arecaceae; genus Calamus; species Calamus simplicifolius. Next base: position 13,366 of record UESW01004800.1, on the reverse strand, counting down.
TCCGATCATGAGGTAAATTAGTCAAATCCTCAGGGAAGACATCAGGAAATTCTCGAGCTATAGGAATATCCTCCAACTTGGTCTCTTCTTGCTGAAGGTCCTTGACTACAGCAAGAAATCCTTGACCACCACTCATCAGATACTTTCCAGCCTGCATCGCTGATATGAACACTGAGGCTAGGTGTTTCTGACCACCAGTAAAACTGAATTAAGGCTGACTTGAATTTTAAAGTTGATAATCTTCTTGAAGTGGTCTACTGAAGCATGATAAGAGGCCAACCAATTATTCCAAGGATAACATCGAAGAACTTCAGTGGAAGGATAATGAGATCAGCATTCAACCTCCTATCCTCCAAGACAATTGGGCAGGATTTGCATACTGTGTCAACCTTCATAACATCTACATTCGGAAACGCAATATGCAACTCTTGCTCCAAAGGAATAGGTGTCAATGATGCATTCTTGTCAAAATAGATGTCAAATATGAAAGAATGCATAGCACCCGGGTCAATTAAAGTTTGAGCATAAGTAGTACCTACTTTAATCATTTCTGGACATAAGTGTAATTTGATTTAACATCAAAGATTGAACCTAACTTCTAATTAACTATCAATGCATTGCACTAGATAAGAATGTAATACTAGCAATAAAATTAAATGGAATACATGTCACCACAGAATTAGAGACGGCAGCGTCCTGCTGAGTGAGGTTGAAGACCCTTCCCTGGGTCCTCGGTGGCTACTGCTGATACTGTTGGCTCATCCCTTGACTTGAAGAAGGTTGCTGATCCTTTCGAAAGGGACAGGTGGCAATCTTGTTATCAGTTTTCCCACAGATAAAGCAGGCACCAGTAAATCTGCAGCAAGGCCCTCCATGGTGGAAGTTCCCACAATGAATGCAACGAGTCTCCTTATTCTGTGGTTCAGCTGGGGCATGATGTGCACCTTTCTTCTTGGCCAGAGCTAGGGCTTGGCCAGAAGTAGGCCCTTTCCTTTTCCTCCGCTGCTCCCAATCTTTCTGAACAGCATCCATATCTCTCTCAATCACCAAGGCCTTATTCACCACAACACTGTAAGTAAGAAGCTCAAATGCGTTGACTGCTTGCCTCAGCCTGGGTCGCAGTCCCTCAGTGAATCTGGTGATCTTGGCCATTTCATTAATGTTTGGAGCAAAATGGGCCAACCTGGTGAATTCAGCTTCATACTGGGCCACAGACAGATTCCTTTGCTCCAATTTGATAAACTCCGATTCCATCTGTCTCTGCACACTCCTGGGGAAGTATTTGTCGAAGAATGCCTCCTCCCTAAACTCTCTCCAAGAAATAACATGTCCACCCCAACACTGCTTCTCAACAAACCACCAATCATAAGCTTCCCCCTGGAGAAGATAGGTAGCAAATCTGATCCGCTCCATTTCCTAACTACCATGGGCCGTAAAAGCCTTCTCTATGTCTCGCACCCACCGCTCAGCATCAAAAGGGTTGGTGGATCCAGAGAAAGGGACAGGTGCAAACTTCTTGAAATTTGTAAAGCTGCGGCCAACCCCTATCTAGGATTGAGGTGGAGCAGACTGAGTCTGCAGAGCAGTAGGGGCAGGCTGAGTCTACGGAACATGAGGGATAGACTGAGTGGACAAAGCCTGCAAATCTGATGCTGCATGTCTTGCATCGACTGCGCCATACCCGAGAGAACCCGAAGCATCTCGATCTAGAGTCGGTGCTGATCAGTTCCGACTGAATTGGCAGGGGCAGCACCTCCAATGGCTTCCAGACCTCCCGGTCGGCCAGCATTACCAACCTGGGAACCCTCGTCATGTTGTTGGCTTCTAGTGCGACGAGCCATTCCTATCTCCTAATAAATTAATTGTAATTAATGTCATGGTAAACTCTAAATGTCATGTTTTCAAAGCATAATATCTAAAATTCCTTTAAATTTATAATTGTCTCAATGTCATCCTAGTATTTTGTCTAAAGTGTCATCATGTATGTGTCCCTAATATCATGACCTGGGCTCTGATACCGCTAAAGCTGTCACGCTCTAGACCCAAAAAAATTGAGTTAGGGTGACAACCCGCCACATGCCAGGCATGCAAGGCGTCTCAATTTCGACATATGAATCAATATAAGGAAATAATTAAAACTCTTCAATTCAAATCCATAATTTATTACAAACCATAATTATAAGTCTTGGGCTACAAGCCCAACACACAAGCAATACTGGGGTTACATCATTAGTGGATCTTATTTTATTTAATAGAAGCTTCATCAACCCCGATTATCCTTCTTCACTCCTGAGGCTTTGAAAAACATTGTGAGGATTATATGAGCTCACACTCAATAAGTAAGCCTAATACAATTTCAAATCATCATATCTTATCATATCATATCAATATATTCTCAAATTATATTTTTATAAAAACTTCTAATTTTAAATACTATTATCATGCTATCCGCACATTCATATCATCATCTCAACATAATTTGGAAGCTTAATTAAACAATAAATACTATAATATACAATGTAAACAAATCACTGTTTATACATTCATTGTCCTCTTATGTGTCCCACGGCCCTACAGCACTCATCTAGTGTATCACTCTTAAATGTCCCCTAAAAGGAAGGGTCCTGGTACCAGCATTATGCCAAATCACAATCGATCAGAACACATCCTACAGATGTGTGTCCCCCCACATATCTTCCCTTGTGGAGGTGGGTCACGTATCACTTGGCATTTCCTATCATATGAGAACAGCGGCGACACATACAAGTAATTTCAATGTCATCATCATAATTGCATATTATCATCTCGATAGTACCAACATAATTTTACAAGATTAACTTAATTACAATTTTGCATATACACATATAAGCCATATCTTGTAAAATATTATCTGCTACAAGAGTCATAACAAATGCTTATTTAAAAATTCATGGTACTATATATATTTCAATATAACTGCATCTTCATTTTTTGCATTTCATAAATATACAATTTTGCATATACACATATAATTCATGGTACCAGAGCCGGCCGCTGCCGCGGCCGGCCTCCCCTCTTTCTCTCTCTAATTTCTCTCCTCTTTCTTCCTTTTTCTCTTACGATCCGCCATGGCACGTTACTGTTGCCGGCGGCACGGCCGGCCACCATAGCCGGCCGAACCTCCACCGGACGCCTGCTTGGCACCGGTGGGGGTCTCCGACCGGAGCTCAGGCCTGGTGAGGCAATGGGCACGCCGTCGGGCCCAAACCGAGGATCAAACCGGCTACCGTAGGCTCTCTCTCATTTCTAATCCCCTCTCTCTCTCTCCTTCCCTGACATGGACAGAGGAACTTATCGGGAGCAGGCGCACGCGAAGACGATGAGAAGGAAGTGTTTGCGCCTTCTCTTAAAGCCGATGCACATCATGATTCCTCAAGTCTAGGGATTTAGGAATCCGGTTGTTACGCGGGTATTTGAAATTCAAATACCTTGCGCAATTTGTGGGAGTCCCTAGCATCATCCAATCCAGAAATATCGTGATTAAATTTCACGATTAGGTAAAGACATCCCAGAGGTTACAAGGACCCTGTAGACAATAATGCATTGGCTCGATCAGAAAGTCATCTTGCCAAGTTAGAATTGCTCTCCGAGCTGACTCTATTTGCACCTTTTCCATCTGAATGTATGTGGTGAACTTAGCTTCGTCAAGCTAGAATGAGAGCAGAACTCTTCATCATGGGAAAACTATTGTGGATGTCCTTTTGTACTTCAAATTATGTAGACTGGCAAGCACTAATTTAACTAGTGTTATTCTCTTTAGCCGTCCAAACCAGTTTTGTGGTGCAACAATTACTTCAACATCAAGTTTCATGATTGCTAGACTTTTGGCCGCCAAACCGACCCAACTACTACTCGGATGGTGCAGGACGATGACTACGAGGAAGGCATTAAATCTCAGCAGCTATGGTTGATGTTTATGCATGGATATTTACTCTGTTTATGTAAGGATATTTACCTTGGCTTCCTATGCCGGCTGGGAGAAGAAGACGATGGTCTTCTTTGGATGAACCAATAACCCAAATGAACCAAATCGGTTCTAGTGGGTCCAATCCCAATTAAGACTTCATTTGAGCCTATTAGTTTAATCTGAACCAAAATTAGTCGATCAAAATGCTATTTAAGCCAAATTAATGTGGTTCAACCAGAACTAAGGTGGGATAAACCAAGTTATCGGTTTTAGAAATCAAACTAAGCCAATTGAGCCAAATATTCCATGGCTAGCTTAGCCGGCCAAGATTAATCTAAGCGCAATATAAGCCCATTTCATTTGTATTTGAGCTGATTTCAAATCAGCTGAATAAGGAATAGTTTTTTGAAAAAAACTAGTGAACAAAGTTTTCCTATTGGTTCAACCAGTGAACCAGGAGAAGAATTTAACCAAGATGATTTCAATAGCTATTTGAGTTAGTTTTAATAGTTAATCAGAAGTATAATTAAGCTTGATTAATGAAAGGTTAAATTCAATTAGTATTATATCTGCGTTAATTAGAACTTAAACAAAGAAGGTAAGCTTTGGTTAAGGGTGTTAGTGGTTTAATTAAATTCATGAATAATTAGTTAATGTATAGTAGAAGAGTTGTAATTAGATTAAAGAGTAGGGAGTGATTGTACCCTTATTTAAGCTTAAGTAATTGTGGTACCTATTAGTGAATTGATAGGGTTATTTTAGTAATTTTATTAATGAATAAGAGAATAGTTAGATGGTAACGGGTAACATTAGATAATAATTAAACATTAGGTAAAGATGGTTAACATAAATTAACAATAATTGAGATAGAGGAGTATAATGCTAATTTAAAGTATATAGACAAGAAGGGCATAAAAGTAATTTTTAATTATTAATTTAATAATTATTATTAATTTATAATTATATAGGTGATCATTTAGTAGATTGACTATTATTGGTGAATACCGTAGAGAAGTTTGGATTAATGATCAGGTAGGAGTTCTAAACCTACTTTTATATAATATGTCTTATAACTTACATGTTTACGTATACTATTGATTTATTGTTGGATTTCTCTTCATATTTTAGTTATGCATGATGGTTTATGTGCGGAGCTTATATATTTGTTATGGTATATTATTTTTTATTATAAAATGGTTTTGGTTTTGACTTGAGATTTATAAGTATGATGTGGAATATTATTTTAATTATGATATAATTATATCTTTATTTTGATAAAAGTTATTATGATATAAGTATGTGGATGAGTCATTAAAATGTTGCAGTAATGATATTGGTCCAAATTTGGTATATTTATCGGGAGGCTAATTCAGCGACCGACTAGATTGCTGTTCAAATAGCTCATTATTTTGGATTATGATATTGGATACCGGATGATCTATGTCTGTATACGCTCTCTCAAATTTTATATTTCGATAAACTTTGTTTGACGCAATCAAAAATGATTTGATCATGATATGTACTTAATAAAAAAAAAAACAAAAGGATGATAAAGAACCAGATATAGTACGCAGATATGACGTATTATTGGGTCTGATTTTGTTATTAGGGGTTCGGAGGGAGAGCTTCTTGCTGCCGGTGGCTATGGTTCCCTGGATTTATCGGTCCGATGGCGGAGCTTCAGGCTGCTTGGGCTGGAATCAGTTATGCCGTTCGTTATTTGGCCTCGGACAGACTGATTATTGAGGGAGATTCTCTCACTGTTATTCGTTGGATTCGTCGGGATGGGGGCCTCATTCCACCAATCCCATCCTTCGTGCTATATGGGATTCTCTCCGGACTACAACTGCGCCTATGATTCGCCATATTTATAGGGAAGCCAATGCGGCAGCTGATTGGGTTGCAAATCTCACAGCTCGCCATCCAGGCCCGTGGGAATGGCATAGGGGTAATCTTTGCCCCCTTATTTTGCAGTAAATTATGTATTCTAATTTTTCGGACTTGACTCATGCCAAACTGGTGTGATTGCCTGAAAAAAAAAAAAATAAAAATAAAATAATAATAAAAAAAAAGCATTGAGTAAAACTTTTGGCTCACCGACCCCGACATCTCAGTATCTCACTTTTCAAAAAGTCTCGTCCCGGCGCTGTAACCAAGCCGCACAATGGCGAGCAACTGGCTTCGTCTCCCACGCGCTCTAGAGTTTAGAGGAAGAAAAAGAAGCCTCCAGAACCCCGTGGGACCAAACCCATCACTGGTCGCGTATTTTTTTACAATCCTTCAAGAAGCGAATCTACCAATTTTCTCGGACACCATCTACCTTCTCCGATTGGCTCTCATCCCAACTCTCAATGCGATCGTTACAACCACTCATTTCTGGTACACCTAACCTTGCTCTATAGGGTCTATATTTCACCTTCATACAAACTCGTTCATCCATTCGTTCTCCTCCCTGCTCAATGGATCCTGACGCCGAAATCCAATTCGAATTCTTCCCCTTAATTCGCCAGTACAAGAGCGGCCGCTTCGAACGCTTTTACTCCGCCGAAAAATTCCCCGCCGCCATCGACCCCGAGACCGGCGTCACCTCCAAAGACGTCGTCATCGACCCAGAAACCGGCGTCTCCGTCCGCCTCTTCCTCCCCAAGCTCGGCGACACCCCTCCAAAGAAGCTTCCGATCTACGTGTACTTCCACGGCGGAGGCTTCGTCGTCGGCTCCGCCTTCGACGCCATCTCGCACAACTACCTCGCTCCGCTGGTGGCCAGAGCCAACGTCATCGCTGTCTCGGTGGGCTACCGCCTGGCCCCTGAGCACCCGCTGCCTATAGCCTACGAGGATTCGTGGGTGGCGCTCAAGTGGGTGGCGTCGCACGCTGCGGGCGGCGGCGCTGAGGCGTGGCTGGCCGAGCATGGAGATTTCGGACGCATTTTCTTGGCCGGCTGCAGCGCGGGGGGGAACATAGCCCACCACATGGCGCTGCGCGCCGGGGCGGCGGAGCTCGGATCCGGCGCGAGGATACAAGGGATGATATTGATCCATCCCTACTTCGGGGGCAGCGAACCGTTTCCTTCGGAGTTGGTGGATAAGGCGCTCAAGGACAAGATGGATGGGATGTGGGTGATGACTTGTCCAGGGACGGTCGGGATGGACGACCCGCTGGTGAACCCGCTGGCGGAGGCGGCGCCGAGCCTGAAGGGATTGGGGTGCGAGAAGGTGCTGGTGTGCGTGGCGGAGAAGGATTCGTTGAGGGAGAGGGGAGGGCGTACTACGAAGGGGTGAAGAGGAGTGGATGGGGAGGGGAGTTGGAATGGCTGGACTCGGAGGGGGAGGGACATGCGTTCCATGCTTATAAGTTGAACTGCGACAAAGCTTTGGAGCTGATGGAACGCACGGTGAAGTTCATCAATGGCAACTGATCAACGCTCGCTTTCAGCTGGATGTCGGAAAAAGCTAGGGGTGGTGATGGGAAAAGGTAAGTAAACGTTTAAATGGCCTCGATCTAGCATCCTAAAGGAAATTCAGCTCTTATTTTCTATTGGATGGGAAAATAAGATCGATAGTGGAATGCTGTCGATCGCTTATTGGCAGTTCAGTGAGTGGACCTCAATTTCCCTTTCTAAATTTGTTTGCAGACCGCGTGTTCTGTGTTTTGTCGTGTCGCTTGTTTCTAATCTGTTGTCCTCTTGCTCCTCGGATGGTTGCGTCAAAATATTCTGAATGACTTTTTTTTTTTTTTTATAATGGTGACATCTTTTCAAGAATTCTTAATTAAAAATAAAATTAATAATACTTTATTTATAAGAAAAATTATTCGGATAGTTTGATTTTATAATTTTTTTAGTACAGATAGATGATCATATTAATTTAGTACGAAATAATCCAGATAGATCATATTATACATTTATTTAAAAATAAAATAACAGGTGTCTTATTAATTTTAAGTTAAAAAATAATATGATGAGCCATTGAGGTCATCATCCAATCCATAACAGAATTGACTTCATGACACATAATGAATGGTTTTGCAACTTTTGTTAAAGTTTCAAATTTTCTAACAAGCTTAATTTTAATTGAATAATGCCACATTAAATTTAACTTGGTTGCTCCAAAATTTATCATAATCTAATAGAATTCATGGTGTTAGATCCGGACCGGACATCGACCCGGCCAAGGGCTCATGTCATCGGTCACTAGTTCAACCGATCGGGTCATCGATTGAACAATCGATTCAATTATTTTAATATAAAAATTAAAAATATACTTATAAACTGGATGGGAGGGTTGACCCTTGCCATAGCGAGCAAAGAAGATGGAAGGATCCACAGTCCATCCCCATATATCAAACCAGAGGCCGCCGCCGGCACCATGACAGCAGCCTAGAAGGCTCATATGAATCGCAAAGTTGGCTCCGACTAAAAATGGCACTGCCATCGCCATTGGCAGAGGAACCCACCTCCCATACCTCGATGGGAAGAGGTCCCTCATCATATTTGCCACCACTGCAAAGCCAAAGAAACCATAACAAAGCTGCAAGCAATGGCCGGGAAGCGCCGAGAAGTCCTTGACGGCCAGAATCGCCGTCTTCCGGTAGATCAAAGCATAAGGAGCCTTTAAGACCCCTTGTGGATTCCCTACATCAAAGGCTTTGTAGAAGAGGAAGAAGGTCAGAGGGGCCACAACACAGCCCGTGGCTGTTCCAATAGCCTGGCTAAGGAGCATTGATCTAGGTGATGTTAATGTGAGATGGCCTGTCTTAAAGTCATGCATTACATCGGCAGAAATAGAGGCCACGGATTTAATCAGCCCACAGCCTACAAGCCCTGCTACCACACCATTTTCCTTCCCTGCCAAAGCTGCAAGAATGAAGAGAGCCACCTTTCCATAGTTATAGGCCATGTTCATATCTGTGAGGCCAGCACCATAAGCATTGCAGAAACCCAGAGCTGGGGCAAGCATGTAAGCTATGATGACATAGTACCATTTCATCAGGGGGAATATCCAAGGGGATGGCAATGGTAGAAATCACAGTTAAAAGAGCATAGGCAGAATAGGCCAACCAGACTCTTTCGAGATGGCAATGGTTCGCACTTCGCAGATGAGCAGAGTAGAGAAGTCGAAGGGACGTTTCGAGTCTACCAGAGACTTTGAAACAGCCCATCGAGCATTGAATTAAATATTAATTATTGATAAACTCATAACCATCCGGTTTAGTCGGATTATCGGTTCACGGGTGAACCGGACGGGTTAACCGAGTTAATCCGGATGACTTGCACATCCGATTTTCTGCTAGAATCGGACCGATTTAGCCTCCAGGTTCCTATTCAATCGGTTGAACCAGTCGATCCGGTCCAATTTTAATAACTATACTTTTAACCAACGTCATTGCCTTCATGCGTTTGACTAGGCATCTGATGATATAGTTGATATAGTCTCCAACATAGCATACATTCACTTGTAAATCTAAAATGGTCTATGCATGGGTGGAACCTAAAATTGGCGAATGTTGAAAGCCATAGATAACGTTGCAAGATTTTAGTGAACTCTTCATATTGATGAGGTTTTAAGTAGCTAGAATTCACTAGTAAATAGCATAATTTATATGCTTTTACGTCTTTTTTTTTATAATATGAATCCTAATATATATTTTAATCACTTTCTACGGAATTTTTTTTTTAATTCAAATAACTTGTATATCTTCATTTTTCATTCTTCTGAAATAGTCTCTCATTTTTTTTAACATGGTCAACCTATTCTATTTTTGTAATTATAAAATTTTTCACCAATCCTTGTTACTACTATAATAAATTTAAAATATAAAATACATAAATGCATATTTAAAAGCTAAAAAGAAAGGTAGTTATACAGCATGAGAGCTGTGGTAGAATATATCAAAAAAAGTTAGTTGACATCTAGAAAAAATTTCGATCCTAGACTCCAACCCCTGATTCAACCCAACCGGACCTATTTCTCAATGGCCACCTTGAATTCTAATCAGGCTCAACTTGTTTTTTTGAGTTGATAGAATAGGATGAAGAGCCTAGATTCAATTAGGAAAAAATATCTAATCACCAAATAAATTCGTGAAACAATCTTAGATGGAATTGACCTCATAGAGTTATATTTCTCATTTGCTTTAGAAACAAAAGCAGGATCATCAACAAAGCGGTCCACCCAATGGTCGTCCTTCATGACTGCATCCGTGTAATTTCTCTCATCAAACTCCAAAGCCCCGTCTGAAACTAGTCTCATTTTTGTTTCTTCCAACCCCACCTCCCTTCGCTAGGATTTTAACACCGATTTTAATTCGAGTTCCTTTCTTTTATCTATCATAGAGGTTGGCAAGTGAGAGAAAAAAAAAGGAAGAAAAAAAGGTATTAAAAATTTTTGTTTGGAAAGAAGGATAATGAGCCTCAATTTCTTCTTAAAAGCTTAATTTTTTTTAACCCTAAAAAAATAGAAAGTGGAGAGAAAAAATAGTTTATAATTTGAAACCTATTTTTTCAATTCTATTCTTATAAATTAATTTAATTTTTCATGATAAAAATATATTTATGTTTTTATAATATAAATTTTTATTTTTTTAATTTAAATAATATTATATATATTCTTTCTAAATAGGAGAAGACAATGAATTTTTTCCTTCTTTATATACCATGTGATGTGATTGGTATTGGAAAAATATTTTTGTTATGCAAAAACTCCTCCCTAGAAATTGCTAGAAAATTTAGCCTAAAAATTTAAATACACAAAGAAATTAAAATCAAAAAAAGATAAGAATTGTACATATACCTAAGCATATTAGACACTGCCCTCAGAATTAGTTTTCGCCCCTTTGTACAGGTTGTAGGCAATATGTTCCCAAAGTATAACTATCCAGTTTGATCTGAACCTCCACCATAAGCATTGAGAAATCTCTATCTCCATCCCTTCTGTTTCTGCTTTATCCATCCCTAATCACGTATATCAATTTTTAATAAAAATTATAAAAATTAATAATATAGTAAAAAAAATTCTTCTTAAGGATATTAACAATTTTAAACTTATCTTTTAAATAAGAAATATATTATAAAAATATTTTGTATATATAAAAATATATAAAGGTAATATATTAATTATTAGTCTCAAAAGGATAGGTTAAGAATATATTTATTCTTATTCTATCAGCCTGCTTGTATCCTCACAAAAGGAAAAGAAATCCCCTCCCAACAAAGGCTCTGGTAACTGGTTGGTTGAAATTGCCATTCCTATCAATTTCAATGATAGATCGATTCAGTCACCAAGCTGACACCAACCCTTTTCTATTTTGTATCACAGTCTCTACCTATTTTCACCATAGTTATGCTACAATTTTTTTCCTCAGATACAGATTGTCTGCATGCTGGAAACAAGCTAGTAACAACCAATGTTGCAAGGACCCCGCTGCATGATCTTGTTGAAATAAGAACCAGAAGCCATTAAATCCTGTAAACTATCAAATTTTAAGTGAATATATCTATAATTCTACTTTCAAAAATCCCCCTTTCGAGCAAGCTTTGAGAAGGCATATGGAACTTGAGACCCTATCAATCCAACCTTCCTAGAACCATGAAAACGATCGACGCCAGTCCTTCAGTAGCGTCAGTTTTATCGTAGATTGCTTTAGAATCCCTACAGGCCTCATAACCAGGGAATGGGCCAGTGTGGTGTGCCTTCTGCGTTACTTTCATCGCATCCACGTACGTTGTGAAGCTAGAACAAAGGAAAGTTGGAAAAATATTGTACCCAGTTCTGTAATATAAGAAGGCTAAATATTTTTTAGTCTACCAGTGGAATGCAATCAGATGGGGACTGGTTTTCAAACTCAACTGGCCATGGATATGGTGGCATTTTATATTGCCGATAATCTACCAGTCGGTATTGCTGAAATGAACGGTACCAGCCTAAACACTTTGTGACGAGTAATCCTAAATCACATTACTAAATCACTCCCAGAATTACCGGCAGGCATAGCAGTAAAGTGAAAAAAGCCAGCAGCAGTACAGTTAGATGATTTATATTTGAAGATAAAAGAGTGAAAGTTTAAAAACTTTAGCACGAGTGATTCATACAATACCATTCAAACAAGAGACTGTTTAAGAAACTCTTAATTATCTCTCGGTTTGTTTTCCTTCTCAACCTATAGGTTGCAACACTGAATATTCTTTCAAAGCCTTCTTCAGGACCCTGTAGACTAGGGTGGTAATCGAGCCAAGTCAAATCGATACAGTGCCAATATCGAGCTCGACTCGACTCTAAAATTTGAAAATCGAAACTTGACTCAAGCTCGATCGAATTCCTTATTTAGAGTTTGTCCATGAAGATTTAGCCTAGCAACTAAGAAGAAAGAAGATCATTCCCTTTTGAACTTTTTGTTTAAAAAAAGTAAAAAGTTATTAAACCTAATCAAGAGATTAGGAAATATAAATCCATGCAGGGTTTGGATTTCCAAAAATCAACAATCAGAAATACGTTTTTGTTTGTTAATAGGGTCAAGCAGACAAATTAAAAAGTTTAATCTTCAAACATTCATGATCCCAAAAAATATAGGCATGAATACATTATGAAACAATAAGAAATTAAGTTCTAAACTCATATATGCCTGTTTTGAAACCACTTATTAAGATTTTAGGATCACAAATATAATTAGAGCTTCAAATAATAATAAATAAAATTTATATTTGTTTGTGCTGTTGTATGAAATTGCAAAGAAATTTCATCATGTATCATCATCAAGCTTCAGACTCAATACAATCTGCTAACCATATCATGCATCTATCTTCTAACAGAGATACGCTCTAAATCGCATCTATTAATGGTGGATAGGGCTGAAAATGGATTGGATAAACTCCGATCGTCTTTGTATTCATATTCGAATCATATCAGATTCGGATATTTATTTTATAGTTTATCGGATTCGGATACGAATTTAGATATTTAATTCAAAAATTAATCGGATACAAATACAAATACAAATTTATAAATATTTTTAAATATGGATATGGATATCCGTTTTATTATATAACCCGGTTAATGTTTTGTTACAAAGCCCACCAGGCGCCAGGCAACAGCTATTTTTTAAGTAAAAAAATAAAATCAAAACCGCTGGAGCGACGACACGTCGCGTACGGTTGGCAGAAGGGAAGAGTCTCCCTTCCTACTCCCGTTTCTTCTTTCGTTCATTTTTTTTTTTGGCACAGCCATTTCTTCTTTCGTTCGTTTTTTTTTTTTTTTTGGCAGAACGATCTGTTCCTCCCTGGACTTCGGGCATTTTGGCTGATTCAGAACGTTCGTTTTTTTGATAAGTCTTCGCAGTTCGGCTCGGTCATCATCAAGTAAGCTTCCTTTCCTTCCACCTCTTCTCTTTGCTCTATTCTGAGGTTGCCCAGGAAAAGCCTAGAAG
>UESW01004799.1:470641-665797 GCA_900491605.1 Calamus simplicifolius | reverse complement strand
AACCTCGGCTGGGCCGAGCAACAAATTCTCCGAACCTTGGCAGGGCCAAGTAAAAATTCTCCGAACCTCGGCTGGGCCGAGCAACAAATTCTCCGAACCTTGGCAGGGCCAAGTAAAAAATTCTCCGAACCTCGGCTGGGCCGAGCAACAAATTCTCCGAACCTTGGCAGGGCCAAGTAAAAATTCTCCGAACCTCGGCTGGGCCGAGCAACAAATTCTCGAACCTTGGCAGGGCCAAGTAAAATATTCTCGAACCTCGGCTGGGCCGAGCAACAAATTCTTCGAACCTTGGCAGGGCCAAGTAAAAAATTCTCCGAACCTCGGCTGGGCCGAGCAACAAATTCTCGAACCTTGGCAGGGCCAAGTAAAAATTCTCCGAACCTCGGCTGGGCCGAGCAACAAATTCTCCGAACCTTGGCAGGGCCAAGTAAAAATTCTCCGAACCTCGGCTGGGCCGAGCAACAAATTCTCCGAACCTTGGCAGGGCCAAGTAAAAAATTCTCCGAACCTCGGCTGGGCCGAGCAACAAATTCTCCGAACCTTGGCAGGGCCAAGTAAAAAATTCTCCGAACCTCGGCTGGGCCGAGCAACAAATTCTCCGAACCTTGGCAGGGCCAAGTAAAAAATTCTCCGAACCTCGGCTGGGCCGAGCAACAAATTCTCCGAACCTTGGCAGGGCCAAGTAAAAAATTCTCCGAACCTCGGCTGGGCCGAGCAACAAATTCTCGAACCTTGGCAGGGCCAAGTAAAAAATTCTCCGAACCTCGGCTGGGCCGAGCAACAAATTCTCCGAACCTTGGCAGGGCCAAGTAAAAATTCTCCGAACCTCGGCTGGGCCGAGCAACAAATTCTCCGAACCTTGGCAGGGCCAAGTAAAAATTCTCCGAAAGCAACAAATTCTTCGAACCTTGGCAGGGCCAAGTAAAAATTCTCCGAACCTCGGCTGGGCCGAGCAACAAATTCTCCGAACCTTGGCAGGGCCAAGTAAAAAATTCTCCGAACCTCGGCTGGGCCGAGCAACAAATTCTCGAACCTTGGCAGGGCCAAGTAAAAATTCTCCGAACCTCGGCTGGGCCGAGCAACAAATTCTCCGAACCTTGGCAGGGCCAAGTAAAAATTCTCCGAACCTCGGCTGGGCCGAGCAACAAATTCTCCGAACCTTGGCAGGGCCAAGTAAAAAATTCTCCGAACCTCGGCTGGGCCGAGCAACAAATTCTCCGAACCTTGGCAGGGCCAAGTAAAAAATTCTCCGAACCTCGGCTGGGCCGAGCAACAAATTCTCCGAACCTTGGCAGGGCCAAGTAAAAAATTCTCCGAACCTCGGCTGGGCCGAGCAACAAATTCTCCGAACCTTGGCAGGGCCAAGTAAAAAATTCTCCGAACCTCGGCTGGGCCGAGCAACAAATTCTCCGAACCTTGGCAGGGCCAAGTAAAAATTCCGAACCTCGGCTGGGCCGAGCAACAAATTCTCGAACCTTGGCAGGGCCAAGTAAAAAATTCTCCGAACCTCGGCTGGGCCGAGCAACAAATTCTCCGAACCTTGGCAGGGCCAAGTAAAAATTCTTCGAACCTCGGCTGGGCCGAGCAACAAATTCTCCGAACCTTGGCAGGGCCAAGTAAAAAATTCTCCGAACCTCGGCTGGGCCGAGCAACAAATTCTCCGAACCTTGGCAGGGCCAAGTAAAAATTCTCCGAACCTCGGCTGGGCCGAGCAACAAATTCTCCGAACCTTGGCAGGGCCAAGTAAAAAATTCTCCGAACCTCGGCTCAAATTCTCGAACCTTGGCAGGGCCAAGTAAAAAATTCTCCGAACCTCGGCTGGGCCGAGCAACAAATTCTCCGAACCTTGGCAGGGCCAAGTAAAAATTCTCGAACCTCGGCTGGGCCGAGCGAACCTTGGCACAAACCTTCTCCGAACCTTGGCAGGGCCAAGTAAAAATTCTCCGAACCTCGGCTGGGCCGAGCAACAAATTCTCCGAACCTTGGCAGGGCCAAGTAAAAATTCTCCGAACCTCGGCTGGGCCGAGCAACAAATTCTCCGAACCTTGGCAGGGCCAAGTAAAAATTCTCGAACCTCGGCTGGGCCGAGCAACAAATTCTCCGAACCTTGGCAGGGCCAAGTAAAAATTCTCCGAACCTCGGCTGGGCCGAGCAACAAATTCTCCGAACCTTGGCAGGGCCAAGTAAAAAATTCTCCGAACCTCGGCTGGGCCGAGCAACAAATTCTCCGAACCTTGGCAGGGCCAAGTAAAAATTCTCCGAACCTCGGCTGGGCCGAGCAACAAATTCTCCGAACCTTGGCAGGGCCAAGTAAAAAATTCTCCGAACCTCGGCTGGGCCGAGCAACAAATTCTCCGAACCTTGGCAGGGCCAAGTAAAAAATTCTCCGAACCTCGGCTGGGCCGAGCAACAAATTCTCCGAACCTTGGCAGGGCCAAGTAAAAATTCTCCGAACCTCGGCTGGGCCGAGCAACAAATTCTCCGAACCTTGGCAGGGCCAAGTAAAAAATTCTCCGAACCTCGGCTGGGCCGAGCAACAAATTCTCCGAACCTTGGCAGGGCCAAGTAAAAATTCTCCGAACCTCGGCTGGGCCGAGCAACAAATTCTCCGAACCTTGGCAGGGCCAAGTAAAAATTCTCCGAACCTCGGCTGGGCCGAGCAACAAATTCTCGAACCTTGGCAGGGGCCGAAGGAAAAAAATTCTCCGAACCTCGGCTGGGCCGAGCAACAAAAACCTTGGCAGGGCCAAGTAAAATTCTCCGAACCTCGGCTGGGCCGAGCAACAAATTCTCCGAACCTTGGCAGGGCCAAGTAAAAATTCTCCGAACCTCGGCTGGGCCGAGCAACAAATTCTCCGAACCTTGGCAGGGCCAAGTAAAAAATTCTCCGAACCTCGGCTGGGCCGAGCAACAAATTCTCCGAACCTTGGCAGGGCCAAGTAAAAATTCTCCGAACCTCGGCTGGGCCGAGCAACAAATTCTTCGAACCTTGGCAGGGCCAAGTAAAAAATTCTCCGAACCTCTGGGCCGAGCAACAAATTCTCCGAACCTTGGCAGGGCCAAGTAAAAATTCTCCGAACCTCGGCTGGGCCGAGCAACAAATTCTCCGAACCTTGGCAGGGCCAAGTAAAAAATTCTCCGAACCTCGGCTGGGCCGAGCAACAAATTCTCCGAACCTTGGCAGGGCCAAGTAAAAATCTCCGAACCTCGGCTGGGCCGAGCAACAAATTCTCCGAACCTTGGCAGGGCCAAGTAAAAATTCTCGAACCTCGGCTGGGCCGAGCAACAAATTCTCCGAACCTTGGCAGGGCCAAGTAAAAAATTCTCCGAACCTCGGCTGGCCGAGCAACAAATTCTCCGAACCTTGGCAGGGCCAAGTAAAATTCTCCGAACCTCGGCTGGGCCGAGCAACAAATTCTCCGAACCTTGGCAGGGCCAAGTAAAAATTCTCCGAACCTCGGCTGGGCCGAGCAACAAATTCTCCGAACCTTGGCAGGGCCAAGTAAAAATTCTCCGAACCTCGGCTGGCCGAGCAACAAATTCGAACCTTGGCAGGGCCAAGTAAAAATTCTCGAACCTCGGCTGGGCCGAGCAACAAATTCTCCGAACCTTGGCAGGGCCAAGTAAAAAATTCTCCGAACCTCGGCTGGGCCGAGCAACAAATTCTCCGAACCTTGGCAGGGCCAAGTAAAAAATTCTCCGAACCTCGGCTGGGCCGAGCAACAAATTCTCCGAACCTTGGCAGGGCCAAGTAAAAATTCTCGAACCTCGGCTGGGCCGAGCAACAAATTCTCCGAACCTTGGCAGGGCCAAGTAAAAAATTCTCCGAACCTCGGCTGGGCCGAGCAACAAATTCTCCGAACCTTGGCAGGGCCAAGTAAAAAATTCTCCGAACCTCGGCTGGGCCGAGCAACAAATCTCCGAACCTTGGCAGGGCCAAGTAAAAAATTCTCCGAACCTCGGCTGGGCCGAGCAACAAATTCTCCGAACCTTGGCAGGGCCAAGTAAAAATTCTCCGAACCTCGGCTGGGCCGAGCAACAAATTCTCCGAACCTTGGCAGGGCCAAGTAAAAATTCTCCGAACCTCGGCTGGGCCGAGCGAACCTTGGCAGGGCCAAGTAAAAAATTCTCCGAACCTCGGCTGGGCCGAGCAACAAATTCGAACCTTGGCAGGGCCAAGCCAATATTCTCCGAACCTCGGCTGGGCCGAGCAACAAATTCTCCGAACCTTGGCAGGGCCAAGTAAAAAATCCGAACCTCGGCTGGGCCGAGCAACAAATTCTCGAACCTTGGCAGGGCCAAGTAAAAAATTCTCCGAACCTCGGCTGGGCCGAGCAACAAATTCTCCGAACCTTGGCAGGGCCAAGTAAAATTCTCCGAACCTCGGCTGGGCCGAGCAACAAATTCTTCGAACCTTGGCAGGGCCAAGCGAAGGGCCGAAAACAAATTCTCCGAACCTTGGCAGGGCCAAGTAAAAAATTCTCGAACCTCGGCTGGGCCGAGCAACAAATTCTCCGAACCTTGGCAGGGCCAAGTAAAAAATTCTCCGAACCTCGGCTGGGCCGAGCAACAAATTCTCCGAACCTTGGCAGGGCCAAGTAAAAATTCTCCGAACCTCGGCTGGGCCGAGCAACAAATTCTCCGAACCTTGGCAGGGCCAAGTAAAAATTCTCCGAACCTCGGCTGGGCCGAGCAACAAATTCTCCGAACCTTGGCAGGGCCAAGTAAAAATTCTCCGAACCTCGGCTGGGCCGAGCAACAAATTCTCCGAACCTTGGCAGGGCCAAGTAAAAAATTCTCCGAACCTCGGCTGGGCCGAGCAACAAATTCTCCGAACCTTGGCAGGGCCAAGTAAAAAATTCTCCGAACCTCGGCTGGGCCGAGCAACAAATTCTCCGAACCTTGGCAGGGCCAAGTAAAAAATTCTCCGAACCTCGGCTGGGCCGAGCAACAAATTCTCCGAACCTTGGCAGGGCCAAGTAAAAAATTCTCCGAACCTCGGCTGGGCCGAGCAACAAATTCTCCGAACCTTGGCAGGGCCAAGTAAAAATTCTCCGAACCTCGGCTGGGCCGAGCAACAAATTCTCCGAACCTTGGCAGGGCCAAGTAAAAATTCTCCGAACCTCGGCTGGGCCGAGCAACAAATTCTCCGAACCTTGGCAGGGCCAAGTAAAAATTCTCCGAACCTCGGCTGGGCCGAGCAACAAATTCTCCGAACCTTGGCAGGGCCAAGTAAAAAATTCTCCGAACCTTGGGCCGAGCAACAAATTCTCCGAACCTTGGCAGGGCCAAGTAAAAAATTCTCCGAACCTCGGCTGGGCCGAGCAACAAATTCTCCGAACCTTGGCAGGGCCAAGTAAAATTCTCCGAACCTCGGCTGGGCCAACAAATTCTCCGAACCTTGGCAGGGCCAAGTAAAAAATTCTCCGAACCTCGGCTGGGCCGAGCAACAAATTCTTCGAACCTTGGCAGGGCCAAGTAAAAAATTCTCCGAACCTCGGCTGGGCCGAGCAACAAATTCTCCGAACCTTGGCAGGGCCAAGTAAAAAATTCTCCGAACCTCGGCTGGGCCGAGCAACAAATTCTCCGAACCTTGGCAGGGCCAAGTAAAAAATTCTCCGAACCTCGGCTGGGCCGAGCAACAAATTCTCGAACCTTGGCAGGGCCAAGTAAAAATTCTCCGAACCTCGGCTGGCCGAGCAACAAATTCTCGAACCTTGGCAGGGCCAAGTAAAAAATTCTCCGAACCTCGGCTGGGCCGAGCAACAAATTCTCCGAACCTTGGCAGGGCCAAGTAAAATATTCTCCGAACCTCGGCTGGGCCGAGCAACAAATTCTCCGAACCTTGGCAGGGCCAAGTAAAAATTTCGAACCTCGGCTGGGCCGAGCAACAAATTCTTCGAACCTTGGCAGGGCCAAGTAAAATATTCTCCGAACCTCGGCTGGGCCGAGCAACAAATTCTCCGAACCTTGGCAGGGCCAAGTAAAAAATTCTCCGAACCTCGGCTGGGCCGAGCAACAAATTCTCCGAACCTTGGCAGGGCCAAGTAAAAAATTCTCCGAACCTCGGCTGGGCCGAGCAACAAATTCTTCGAACCTTGGCAGGGCCAAGTAAAAATTCTCCGAACCTCGGCTGGGCCGAGCAACAAATTCTCGAACCTTGGCAGGGCCAAGTAAAAATTCTCGAACCTCGGCTGGGCCGAGCAACAAATTCTCCGAACCTTGGCAGGGCCAAGTAAAAATTCTCCGAACCTCGGCTGGCCGAGCAACAAATTCTCCGAACCTTGGCAGGGCCAAGTAAAAATTTCCGAACCTCGGCTGGGCCGAGCAACAAATTCTTCGAACCTTGGCAGGGCCAAGTAAAAAATTCTCCGAACCTCGGCTGGGCCGAGCAACAAATTCTCCGAACCTTGGCAGGGCCAAGTAAAAAATTCTCCGAACCTCGGCTGGGCCGAGCAACAAATTCTCCGAACCTTGGCAGGGCCAAGTAAAATATTCTCCGAACCTCGGCTGGGCCGAGCAACAAATTCTCCGAACCTTGGCAGGGCCAAGTAAAAAATTCTCCGAACCTCGGCTGGGCCGAGCAACAAATTCTCCGAACCTTGGCAGGGCCAAGTAAAAATTCTCCGAACCTCGGCTGGGCCGAGCAACAAATTCTTCGAACCTTGGCAGGGCCAAGTAAAAAATTCTCCGAACCTCGGCTGGGCCGAGCAACAAATTCTCCGAACCTTGGCAGGGCCAAGTAAAAAATTCTCCGAACCTCGGCTGGGCCGAGCAACAAATTCTCCGAACCTTGGCAGGGCCAAGTAAAAAATTCTCCGAACCTCGGCTGGGCCGAGCAACAAATTCTCCGAACCTTGGCAGGGCCAAGTAAAAAATTCTCCGAACCTCGGCTGGGCGAGCAACAAATTCTCCGAACCTTGGCAGGGCCAAGTAAAATATTCTCCGAACCTCGGCTGGGCCGAGCAACAAATTCTCGAACCTTGGCAGGGCCAAGTAAAAATTCTCCGAACCTCGGCTGGGCCGAGCAACAAATTCTCGAACCTTGGCAGGGCCAAGTAAAATATTCTCCGAACCTCGGCTGGGCCGAGCAACAAATTCTTCGAACCTTGGCAGGGCCAAGTAAAAAATCTCCGAACCTCGGCTGGGCCGAGCAACAAATTCTCGAACCTTGGCAGGGCCAAGTAAAATATTCTCCGAACCTCGGCTGGGCCGAGCAACAAATTCTCCGAACCTTGGCAGGGCCAAGTAAAAAATTCTCCGAACCTCGGCTGGGCCGAGCAACAAATTCTCCGAACCTTGGCAGGGCCAAGTAAAAATTCTCCGAACCTTGGCAGGGCCAAGTAAAAAATTCTCCGAACCTCGGCTGGGCCGAGCAACAAATTCTCCGAACCTTGGCAGGGCCAAGTAAAATATTCTCCGAACCTCGGCTGGGCCGAGCAACAAATTCTCCGAACCTTGGCAGGGCCAAGTAAAAAATTCTCCGAACCTCGGCTGGGCCGAGCAACAAATTCTCCGAACCTTGGCAGGGCCATGTAAAATATTCTCCGAACCTCGGCTGGGCCGAGCAACAAATTCTCCGAACCGTCGGATCAGGGCTTGGATCAATCACAACCGTCGGATCGTTGGCGATCGGACAGATCGCAACGGTCCGAGATCGGTCGTGGCCGATCGAGATCAGGGCTTGGATCTATCATAACCATCGGATCGTCGGTGATCGGACCGATCGCAACGGTCTGAGATCGGTCATGGCCGATCAGGATCAGGGCTTGGATCGATCGCAACCGTCGGATCGTCGCCGATCGGACCGATCGTAACGGTCCAAGATCGGTTGTGGCCAATCTAGATCAGGGCTTGGATCGATCACAACTGTCGGATTGTCGGAGATCGGAGCGATCACAATGGTCCGAGATCGGTCATGGCCGATCGGGATCAGGGCTTGGATTGATCGTAACCGTTGGATCATCGCCGATCGGACCGATCGCAATGGTCCGAGTTCGATCGTGGCCGATCGGGATCAAGACTTGGATCGATCGCAACTGTTGGATCATCGCCGATCAGACCAATCGCAACAGTCCAAGATCGGTCATGGCCGATCGGGATCAGGGCCTGGATCGATTGCAACTGTCGGATCTTCGTCGATTGGACTGATCGCAACGGTCCGAGATCGATCGTAGCCGATCGGGATCAGGGCTTGGATCGATCGCAACCGTTGCATCATCGCCGATCGGACCGATCGCAACGGTCCAAGATTGGTCATGGCCGATTGGGATGAGGGCTTGGATCGATCGCAACCGTCGGATCATCGCCGATCGGACCGATCGCAATGGTCCAAGATCGGTCGTAGCCGATCGGGATCAGGGCTTGGATCGATCACAATCGTCGCATCATCGCTGATCGGACCGATCGCAACAGTCCGAGATCGGTCGTGGCCGATCAGGATCAGGGCTTGGATCGATTGCAACCATCGTATCGTCGCTGGTCGGACCGATCGCAACAGTTCGAGATCGGTTGTGGCCGATCGGGATCAAGGCTTGGATCGATTGCAACCGTCGGATCATCGGCGATCGGTCCGATCGCAACGGTCCAAGATCGGTCATGGCCGATCGGGATCAGGTCTTGGATCGATTGCAACCATCGGATCGTCGTCGATCGGACCGATCGCAACGGTCCGAGAGCGGTCATGGATGATAAGGATCAGGGCTTGGATCGATCACAACCGTCAGATCGTCGCCGATCGGATCGATCGTAACAGTACGAGATCGGTTGTGGCCGATCAAGATTAGGGCTTGGATCGATCGCAATCATCCGATCGTTGGCAATCGGACCGATCGCAACGGTCCGAGATCGGTCGTGGCCAATCGGGATCAAGGGGTCGACTCAACGAAAATAAAGTGTCGACTCCTGACAGTCGGGGGTCGACTCATGAAAAGCAAGGGGTCAACTTGAGAAGTGCTCAGAAAAACAATTCTCTGGTGTCTGAGCAGAGTCGACTCATACAGTCATGGAGTCGGCTCGACAAAATCGGGGGTCGACTCGAGAAATCACATGGGTCGACTCGAGACAAACAGACATCTCTGTATACTGAGTGGAGTCGACTCTGAAACTCTAGAGTCGGCTCCGGAACGTATCAAAAATCAGAGAATTTTCTGATTGACTTTGAAATTCGTTCCAGATTAATTTTAAATCGATTTTTGACTTGAATACAATAAAATTATCATTAGGAATCAATTCAAGAAATGTTCCAAAAACTCATTGATTGAGATATGAAGTATAAAAATTTCTTTTTGAAAGCTCAACATGGAGCTTGAAGTTACTTTCAAATTGATTAAAATCATACTTAACATACTCATTGATTATTCTAAATAAATTCATTGCATCTTTTAATATACTCATGGCTTTTGGTAATCATCAAAATCAATAAGATTGGGGCAACAATTTCTCAACAATCTCCCCAACAATCTCCCCCTTTTTGATGATGACAAAAACATTGAGTATATGCATGATTAATTAAAGAATTTATTTTATTTTCATAGTTAGGCTCCCCCTGAATGAGGTAGCTCCCCCTATGAAACTCAAATAAATATTCCATTCATTCAATTTAAACTCATACACAGTTTAATGTCAAAATTCAGCATTTTCATCTAAATTGATTTTTCATTCATTCTCTGTATATGTATGTTTAATTATTATCATTCAATTATTTATTATATGCATATAAACATTCATTTAATTTCTCCCATGCATATAATTATGTATATAAAACTCTTCCCCTTTTTTGTTATCAACAAAAAGGTAGAGAAGTATCAAACATAATCATATTCATGATTTAAGATATGTTTCAACAAGAACTAAGATTCATTGATAATTAGGAGAGTACATTCAAACTCAGACTTTTTATTACATCATTGTATCAAAATGTAAAACATAAATTTCATTACATTGCAAAGACTAAGCATCTATTACATCAAAAATGTGTCCTTACAATCCTTGTTAAGTGATCTATAATGTTCTTCATTCCGTCAGTTTGAATCTTAACATAATTTTCAGTCTTTCATCTACAAAAGTACAAGCAGTTAAAATCTTATCTTGAAGTTCAGCATTGCACTTTGCATAGGTCTCACCATCTCCACAGATGTCTTTAAGTTCTTCAAAAATATTTTTAGATCACCACTTAAAGACTCAGTAGAGGAGCTAAGAGTAGATTCAATCTTGGTGATCCGATCATCTAATGAATAAAGAGTTTCTTTAAGATTCATAAATTTGTTGTCAAACTCTGTCTTCAATTTATCCGCCTGATCATCAAGAAGACTCTTGAGCTGCATTAACTGAAGATCTGAAAAACCAACAGAGAAGAAGATGACTGATCAACCATAAGCAGGAGAAGGGGCCGGAACAGGAACAGAAGAGGAGGTACAGGAGATGAATGTCTAACTGACGGTCCAGGTGCCTCAATATTGGCTCTATCTTCCAACATACTTTTCCTTTCCCATCTGCCATCCTTCTTCACAAATCCCATTCTATGAATAGTGGCCAAACTATAGTAATCAGTGTGTCTTAAATTTCTCATTGGCTCACTATCAGAAATGATTATCCCTTGGCTTTGAAAATCTTAGTTAGATCATGCCATAGGGTAGACTAGATTTCCTCTTGCTCCCACAGTCAGCAATGTATATTATCATGCTCGGAAGATTGATAGGTCTTCCAGTCACTATAGCATCCATTACAAAGATATCTCTCTCAGAAACATAGTCAAATCTCCCAATCTTAGGGAAAAGAATCCTACTACAAATGTTATGGAGAAGTCTTAATTCCAAGGACAGTTGATTTGCATAGACTTCTTCAAAACCAACAATTTCTTTATTAAGCAATCTTGATAGAGCTGGGCTCCTATCATCAGATGAAAAAGTGGAAGTACCAGACACGGGAAGTTCCAACAATCTTGAGAGTAAATCCACTGTCACATTTATTCTATTTCCTCTAATGATGCTGACTAATCCATTGTCTCCTCTTGACAGATTTTTATAAAATTCTTAACTAGGGCTGGTAGGTTGGACAATCTAAGGAACATATCTTCTCCCATCCCATTTCAATTAACTGCCTCCCCACAAGAAACCTTCTGCCTCAAATAATTCAAAATCAACCTTTCTCCCGGTTGTAATCACTCTATCGGCTAGACGGTCTACCTGAGATGTGGCCGTAGTAGGAGAAGCACTCGGAGTTGAAGAGGATGAGGTGGAATCCATGCTCGGAGAGGGCTCGCGAGCGGACGCCTCACAGTCTTCTTCACCGCCTTCTTCCTTTTCATCCCGGCCGCTCCAATGCTAGAACCACGGGTTTTAGGAGCCATTTGATCTAGTGGAAAGGTTAATCAAGGATTTCTAAGGATTTGGTAGGTTGAAAAATTTTGGAGAGTGTATTTGAAGGATTTGAGATGATAGAAGTGAGCGAGGAGTCGACTCTGCCCTAGATAAATCGACCTGGACCACTTCGAGTCGGCTCCCGCAAAGTGTGGGGTCGACTCCAGTCACATCCCGAAGTGGAGTCGACTCACAGAGATGGGGTCGCTCCAGAGTTTCAGCAGAAACATGGAGTCGACTCCGATACTGACCGAGTCGGCTCCGAGACCATTTCAGAGCAAAAAAAAGTTTCAGGGAATCTGAAATGTGTCCGGATATTGATCATAAAAATTGATAAAAATCATTGGATTTTAATAGATCAATTAGATATGAATTCTAGATAAGATTTCCTTAAAGATCAAAGAGTGAAGAGTTCTAGATAATTTTTCCTTAGGGGTTTCAAATCATTCTAATGGATCACAAATCCCTAACTCTCCTCTAAGATAACAAATCTTTCTTCACTCAAGGTTTTGTAAATATCAGCTAATTGTTCTTCAGTATTAACATAATCAAGACAAATTTCATCATTAGCTACATGTTCTCTTATAAAATGATATCTAATTTCTATGTGTTTTGTTCTTGAATGTTGAATTGGATTTTTAGTTAGATTGATTGCACTTGTGTTATCACATCTTATAGGTGTTTTATCAAGTGTGATACCATAGTCTTCAAGTTGTCGCTTAATCCATAGGATTTGAGCACAGCAACTTCCAGCTGCAACATATTCAGCTTCAGTAGTTGATAATGCAACTGAATTTTGCTTTTTGCTAAACCATGAGATTAAGTTACTTCCTAAGAATTGGCATGCACCACTTGTGCTTTTCTATCTAATTTACATCCAGCATAATCAGAATCAGAATATGCAATTAAGTTTAATGTTGAGTCTCTAGAATACCATAAACCTACATTTTTTGTTCCATTTAAGTATCTTAGTATTCTTTTAACAGCAATTAAGTGTGATTCTTTAGGTTCAGATTGAAATCTAGCACATAAACATACAGAAACATAATATCTGGTCTACTTGCTGTTAAGTAAAGAAGGGATCCGATTATACCTCGATAATATTTTGATCAACTTTCTTACCTTCTTCATCTTTGTCCAGCTTGCATGAAGGACTCATTGGAGTTCCAAGGGGTTTCATTGATTCCATACCAAACTTTTTGAGTAGTTCCTTTGTGTATTTGGTTTGGTTGATGAAAATTCCCTCTTTGCTTGTTTGATTTGGAGTCCAAGGAAGAAGTTGAGTTCTCCCATCATGCTCATTTCGAATTCACCCTGCATCAACTTAGCAAATTCTTGACATAGAAGATTGTTAGTAGCACCAAAAATAATATCATCAACATATATTTGTACTACTAATAAATCTTTACCTTTTCTTTTCAAAAATAATGTTTTATCAACATTTCCTCTTGTAAAATCATTTTCAATTAAGAATTTACTTAATCTATCATACCAAGCTCTAGGTGCTTGTTTCAAACCATATAAGCTTTGTGCAATTTAAAAACGTGATTTGAAAATTCATGATCTTCAAAACCTGGTGGTTGTTCTACATAACTTCTTCATTTATAAATCCATTTAAAAATGCACTTTTAACATCCATTTGAAATAAGTTAAAATTCATATGACATGCAAATGCAAGTAATAGTCTAATGGCTTCTAATCTAGCTACTGGTGCAAAGGTTTCATCAAAATCAATACCTTCTTCTTGATTATATCCTTTTGCAACTAATCTAGCTTTGTTTCTAATTACTATGCCATTTTCATCTAGTTTATTTCTAAATACCCATTTTGATCCTATAACTGAATGATCTTTAGGTCTTTCAACTAAGTCCATACATTATTTCTAGTAAATTGATTTAATTCTTCTTGCATAGCTAACATCCAATTATTATCTTTTTCAGCTTCTTCAATAGTTTTAGGTTCAATTTGTGATACAAATGCAAGATGATTACTAATATTTCTCATAGATGATCTAGTTCTTATTCCTTGAGATGGATCACCTATAATCAATTCCTTAGGATGACTATAAGCATATCTCCAATCTCTAGGAAGATCTATATCATTATGATTAGTATTACATCATCATCCTTAGGTGAATCATTATCTTTAGCTTCTTGCTCATGATCTGAAGATACATCAATATTTAATTTTTCAAGATCTTTTCAATTATGTTTGTATCTTCCTCATCATCAATCTTTTCAGAACGAGTTGCTAAAGATTCATCAAAAACTACATGAATGGATTCTTCAACAATTAAGGTTTTCTTGTTAAATACTCTATATGCTTTACTAGTTGTTGAATATCCTAAGAATATTCCTTCATCAGATTTAGCATCAAATTTTCCTAAATTATTTTTACCATTATTATGAATGAAACATTTACAACCAAATGCATGAAAATATTTTATATTTGGTTTTCTTTCATTCCATAATTCATAAGGTGTTTTCTTAATATTGGTCTTATTAAAGCTCTATTTAAGATGTAACATGCTGTGTTTATAGCTTCCGCCCAAAATACTTTGGTAGTTGCTTTCACATAGCATGGTACGGGCCATGTCTTCTAAAGTCTATTTTTCTTTCAACTACACCATTTTGTTGTGGAGTCCTAGGTGCAGAAAAATTATGATTAATCCATTTTCAGCAAAAATTTTCAAATAAGTGATTTTCAAATTCAGTTCCATGATCACTTCTTAGAGACACTATGGTAGTGTTTTTCTCATTTGTGACTTTCTTGAAGAATTTCAGGAATATCGAGAAAGTCTCATCTTTGTGAGCTAAAAACAATACCCAAGTGTATCTAGAATAATCATCTACAATCACAAGACCATATTTCTTTCCTCCTAGACTTGTGGTTCTAGTTGGTCCAAAAAGGTCCATGTGAAGTAGCTCTAATGGCCTAGAAGTTGAAACAACATTTTTAGATTTGAAAGAACTTCTAGTTTGTTTTCCAAATTGACATGCATCACATATTTTGTTATTTTCAAAATCTATTTTAGGTAAGTCCTTTAACTAAATCCATTTTAATTAGTTTTGAAATAAGGTGTGTGCTTGCATGACCTAATCTACGATGCCATAACCACCAATTTCATTATATTAGCATTATCAGCAATTAAGCAATGATACTTAGATAATTTGTCTAATCAACTAAGTATACATTGCCATGTCTATAACCAGTAAATACAATGCTATTATCAATGGAATTAGAACTGTGCAATAGAAGTTTCAAATGAAACTTTAAAACCTTTATCACACAATTGGCTTATACTAATTAATTATGCTTTCAAACCATCAACATAAAGTACATTATCAATAAAGTGGATGGAGTTACGAATTTTACCAAGGCCCATAATTTGACCTTTACCATTATCGCCAAACGTAACAACTCCTTTCTTTTCTTCAAGGGTGATGAATTCTCTTTGTCACCCGTCATATGTCTTGAGCAGCCACTATCAAGATACCACTTTTCTTTGATCTTTTGGCTACAAGACATTCCTGCAAAAATCAAACTTTATGTTTAGGTACCCAAGCTTTCTTGGGTCCTTATGGTTAGTAGCAACAAAATTGTTCCTTTCGGAACCCATATTTTCTTTCCTTTAATATTTAAATTCTTATTTTTTTTTAAATTGCATTCAAATGATTTATGACCTTTTCATTACATTTAAAACAAGTATATTACTTTGGGCTTTTACAAAAATTTTTAAAGATTTTTGTTTTCTTATGTATTATATCCTAACCAGCTTTATCAAAAACTGCTTTTTGACTATCTAAAATCATGTTTAGTTTAGTTGAACTTAAAGTGAATTTATCAACAATATCTTTATATTTTTTAACTTCTTTCTTTAGAGATGCTGTTCTTTTTCAAAGAAGTTTCTTTTAAATCTTTTGAGATTTTTTTTCAGATTTTAATTATTTCTTGATTAAAATATTCTTTTCTTTTTTTCTTTTTCTTTTAATCTTTAATTCAAGCTAATTCATTTTTCTTTAATTAAATATTTTCATTTTTTTTATATTTCTTTTTCAAAATTTAAAATCATCACAAGTTCATTGAAAGCTCAAACAATTCATCAAAGTAAATCATCAGGGTTTTCAGAACTTACCTCGTCGTCGTCGTTGCCATGAAGCAAATGTTGGCAACTTCTTTTTGTTCTTCTTCTTCGGAAGAAGATTCATCACTGTCGCTCCAAGTTGCAACATATGCTTTCTTCTTTTTCTTGTAGGCCTTTTTCAAAGGACAATCATATCTAAAGTGCCCCGGTTTTTACATTCATAACATATCAAGGGGTCTTTCTCTTTGTCCTTGTCCTTTCTTTTCCTTTTCTCCTTCCATCTTTTTCCAAATTTCTTTTGTGGAAGGGTTTTTCTCATAAATTTCTTAAATTTCTTGCAAGAAGAGTTTCTCATCATCATCATCATCATCACTGCTGCTCTCTTCATTTTGCAGCCTTGAGGGCAATTGTTTCTTCTTTTTGTTTCCTCCTCAACATGTTGCTTCATTGTCAACTCATGGGTCATTAAGGATCCAAGAAGCTCCTCTAAAGGTAAGTGTTTGAGGTCCTTTGGCTTCTTGGATGGCTGTCATTTTGCTTCCCATGATCTTGGTAGTGACCTAAGAATTTTGCGAACAATTCAGCATTAGTATAGGTTTTACCAAGACTTTTCAAACCATTCACAATATCAGTGAATCTAGTGAACATGCATGTGATGGTTTCAGTTTGTTCCATGCTAAACAATTCATATTTATGAACAAGAATATTATTTGATTCTTTAACTTGGTTTGTTCCCTCATGGGTAATTTCTAATCTATCCCAAATTTCTTTTGCGGAATTACATGTGAGATTCGTTAAATTCATTAGCATCTAAGGAACAATATAAAACATTCATGGCTTTAGCATTAAGCTGAGCCATTCTTCCTATCATTATCATTCCAATCCCTTTCGGGCTTAGGAACAATAGTGCCATCAACTAAGTGTGTGGGTGTACTAGGTCCATTAATTATACACCCACAATTCATAATCAGAAGCTTGAATGAATATCTCATTCTAGCTTTCCAATATGAATAGTTGGAACCATTAAATAAAGGAGGTCTATTCGTAGAATGACCTTCAGCAAAACATGAACCACTTGTGTTGCCATTTGGATCTTTAGCTCTTGATCGTGAGATCAAATTCTAAATGAGCACTTGCTCTGATACCAATTGTTGGCCCAGATGGCAACCCAAGAGGGGGGGGTGAATTGGGTTCTTAAAAATTTAAGCCTTTTAAAATTTAAAATTGATGAGAGGATGCAAAAATTAATTCAAGTTAAAGCAGATAGAGAGAGAGAAAATAAGCACGGCAAACACAAAAATTTTATAGTGGTTCGGTGTATCCAACACCTACGTCCACTCCCAAGATTCACTTGGGTCCACACTATAATCTCCTCGATTACAGCCGAGTTGTTTTACAAGCTCACAACTCAAACTTGTTGTTTTCCGGGATCACAACGAACCCAGCCGGTTTTACACGGGCTCACCAGCACAAAACCCAACACACAAGCTAACCTTAGCTTGTGAACGAGGTTACAACCTCCACTAATTCAACCCCTGATTGAATTAGCAAACACAAGATAAAATGAGTTTAATACAAAACAGCTCCTTTGAGCAAATATACAAAATAAAAAAGGTTTAGAAAGCCTGTTTAGATTTGTTTGGTGAGGCTTTTCTTCTTTTCTTCTCTTTCAACTCCTTTGAAGTGTGAATCGGGCCTCAGCTCAGATTCTTCACGGTTGAATGTTGGAGTTGATTTGAAGCTTTTTCTTCCTTCTTTGAATGTTGAAAATCCTTGATTTGATCTTGAATGCTTTGGATTTTCTTCTGACTTTTTGGATTGATGAACTTGAGCACAGATGAAGTCTCCTTTGATTTCACTCCTTTTTTTCACTCTATTTTTGAATCTTTTTTCAAATGAGCTCTGTTTTTCTCTTTTTTGAAAGATTTTTCTTTTTCTCTCTTGATTTGTATCTCTGTCTTTGATTTGAAAAGGCCTCTCTATTTATAGATTCTGCAAAATATATCCGTTAGAACAAAGAAAATAGCCGTTATTGAAAAATCTTACCGTTGGAGCTGAGTTGGCATTCGAAAAATCACGCCCAGATTTGTTGGAGTCGGCTCCAGCTTTAGGCGAGTCGGCTCGAAGACGCGATACCAAAAATAGAAATAATCAGAAAGTTAAGGGGTCGACTCAACGAAAATAAAGTGTCGACTCCTGACAGTCGGGGGTCGACTCATGAAAAGCAAGGGGTCGACTCGAGAAGTGCTCAGAAAAATAATTCTCTGGTGTCTGAGCGGAGTCGACTCGCACAGTCATGGAGTCGGCTCGACAAAATCAGGGGTCGACTCAAATCACATGGGTCGACTCGAGACAAACAGACATCTCTGTATACTGAGTGGAGTCGACTCTGAAACTCTAGAGTCGGCTCCGGAACGTATCAAAAATCAGAGAATTTTCTGATTGACTTTGAAATTCATTCCAGATTAATTTTAAATCATTTTTGACTTGAATACAATAAAATTGTCATTAGGAATCAATTCAAGAAATGTTCCAAAAACTCATTGATTGAATATGAAGTATAAAAATTTCTTTTTGAAAGCTTAAACATGGAGCTTGAAGTTACTTTCAAATTGATTAAGTCATACTTAACATACTCATTGATTATTCTAAATAAAATTGCATCTTTTAATATACTCATGGCTTTTGGTAATCATAAAATCAATAAGATTGGGGCAACAATTTCTCAACAATCTTCCCAACAGCCTGGCGATGGGTTCACGATTGAGCTGCTCCTTGAATTTCGGTAGATGAATCCTTTCTAGTAAGCGCTCTGCCAGACGCTTGCTGTCCATAGCTGAGAACCTCGGTGGCCGCTGTGGCTCCTTTCGGGGATCCCTACCGGGCAGCGACCGCAGGGTTGTCGGCTTCGCCTCACCGTCGCTGACCGATCCCTCTCCGTCCCTGGCCTCCAAAGCTACCGCCTCCACCAGCTCGGTGGGGACCGATGGTTCATCCTCGCCCTCCAGGTCCACCACCTTCGTCGGCTCGGCAGGAGCCGGAGGCCTGCCTAGAGCCTCTTTCGCCTGGGTCGACTGGCCCCTTGCCTTTGGTCCCGCCTCGGCCGCAATGGGGACACCTTCTCCCACTGACACCTCGGCTGGGGTGCTCTCCCTCGGCTCTTCCGCGGGAGTGGCCTCCTCAAGAGCCACCTCTATAGGAGCCGCGAAGGCCGGGCCGGCTCGCCCTGAGCCTTCCGTCGAGCCTTCTTGACCGGCCTCACTACCTTGCCGACCTCTTCCCTCCCCTTCCATGCCGCCGCCTTTAGCCGCTCGATGGGCACCTTCATCGCTGCACAAGAAACCAACAATCAGAAAAGAGAAAAGTAAGAAGAAAATATGAGAAGGGCGAGATCTCATGCTCAACAACTGCCGAGGCCAGTTCAACCTCATAGAGGTTGGCCTCCGCCAACAACTCCTTGTAGGAGGGGACCTCAGATGATGTCAGGCAGTCGAAGAGCTCCCAGTCCCTCTCGTCCATAGCAGAGTTTTTATTTGGGCTGACATCGGGATTCCTCCAACTCGTTCTCACTCCATCTACGTGGGCAAATAGGAAGCGGGATTTCCATCCCTTGACTTTGGAGGGGAGGTTCAGTGGAAGGGTCCTACCTGGCCTAGAAGTTAAAATCCACCATCCATCTTCACTGTGGTGGTGGAGTTTATAAAAGGCTTGGAACAGAGAAATTCTGGCTTCTGAGCCGTGGAAGAAATAAAAAACGGCGAAGGCATAGATGATCCGAATCGAGTTCGGAGTCAACTGTGTCGTAATAAGTTTGTACCTATCCAAAAGATTAAGAATGAATGGATGAAAGGGAAGGCGGATCCCGCACTTAAAGAACTCCTCGTACAGGGCTATCCGATTGGTCTGGTTGGAGGTCACCCTTTTCTCGAGCCCAGGTGCAGACAGACGAATGAAGCTGGGGACCCTATACCTAACCCTGAGAGGTCTTATACCTCCTCAAAGGTTAAGATGGACGCCACCCCTTCCGGTCCTGCCAGATCAGAGGTGGCCACCAGAGGAGGGGTCGGGTGGATGGGGGCAGTGGAACTACCCTAGCTGGCACTACCCTAGGTGGAGGCGCCCTAGGCGGAGACACTTGGGGTAGTGGTGGTTGGACAGCTACCATCGTGCAGTTGCGGTGGTTGGACAGCTACCGTCGTGCAGTTGCGGATGGTAACACCACTGATCGACCGACGTCTACGATGGATCAGCAGAACCTCCTCCTCCTCCACTTCTGAGGACAGAGGAGGAGTCACAGCGAGCCTCTTGCCCTCCCTAATGGCATGACGGTCCATAAAGAAGAAGAATGGAGGAGGAAGAAGAGGAAGAAGACAAAGGAGGAGGGTGACAAAAAGAGATTGACCTGATGTCGGAAAGGGAGAGTAGAAGGTTCCGACTCTGAAAGCTAAGGACTCTAGGAAGAAGACGGCAAGAAGGACGATGAGAGCGTAAAGGGCGCATTCGAGCGGGTGGGGCGATTTTATATAGAATTTTTGATTCGTTCCGCCCGAGGTGGTGCCACGTGGCCGTCCGCGATTGCAGGCGACATCCAGCTATCCAACACCCCCTCTTTGCCCAAGATATGGCGCCTCGGGTCTGCACAAGGAGCGGGATCCGCAGCCAATGATAGGATGTGGGGAGTGGTAGCTTCATGATGGTGCCCGACTTTTCCATCTCTCGAGAGATATTCCCTCGAAGCGCCCAAAATCGACTTCGCTTTCCATGCTTCTCCTTAAATACGAATGGATTTCGAGGCAACATCGCCTCGGGGAAGCATGCCCCCGCCTCCAATGGTTAATAGTGCTAATCCAATAATTATGATAAATTTTTGCACTCCTTTTGTCCAAGCGTCAATGGACACGTGGCCACTCGAGCTCAGGAGCGGAAGGGGAGCATGTGAATTGCTGGTAGCGCCACATGGGCATTAACGGTGGAACTAGCCAACGACAACCCCGCTCTTCAGCGGTCCATTCCTCCAAGGCAGCCTCGAGAGCCCCACTTCTCCAAAGCGGCCCTGCTCCTCCAAGGCGGCCTTGATGGCCCCATTTCTCCAAAGCGGCCTCACTCTTCAGCGGCCTTGCTCTTCAGCGGCTCCATTCCTCCAAAGCGGCTCTCGGCGGTCACGCTCTTCAATGGTCCCGCTCCTCCAAGGCAGCCCTGCTCTTCAGCAGCCCTGCTCCTCCTCGACGGCCCTCGGCGGCCCCACTCCTCCAAAGTGGCCCCGCTCCTCCAAGGGGGCCCTCGGCGGCCCCACTCCTCCAAAGCGGCCCCGCTCTTTGGCGGTCCCACTCCTCCAAGGTGGCCCCGCTCTTCCAAGGGGGCCCTCGGCGACCCCACTCCTCCAAGGCGGCCCCGCTCTTCAGCAGCCCCGCTCCTCCAAGGCGGCCCTCGGCATTCCCGCTCCTCCAAAGTGGCTCCACTCTTCAGCTGCCCCACTCCTCCAAGGCGCCCCGCTCCTCCATGGCGGCCTCGATGGCCCCACTTCTCCAAAGCGGCCCCGCTCCTCCTAGACGGCCCTCGGCAGCCCCGCTCCTCGAGACGGCTCTCACCTCGAAATTAGTCTCGACGCCAGCTGCAGTGCCAGCCTCCGCATCAGCCTCTGAGCGAGCTGCGGTGCCTATGTGGCCCCCCATGTGAGCTAAGCACACCTACCACCTGACCCACACCCCTGATGGGACCAGGCCCACCTACCACCTGATCCATACGCCCGATGGATCAGGCCCATCTGCCACCTGACCCATGCGTCCGATGGGACCAGGCCCACCTACCATCTGACCCACACATTCGATGGGACCAAGCTCACCAACCGTTTTGAGCTCACATAATCACCATGAGTTTAGCAGACATTCTCTTTCATGAAACTCCACGTGGCTGATCCCCAGATGGGAGCCAAAGGTCCATAAAAGGGTAAGAGAAATCCTTAACAAGGTAGACGCTGAACACTCAAAGAACATTCCATTCTCTGGATCCTTTCTTACGAGCTTTTTCAAGCTTACAGCTGCGACTTCGGTCACTAACTTGCTCGTCGAAGGATCCCCGCCGGAGCTTTTAGCCCCAGGACTTCTTGCAGGTCTTATGTGATGAAGAAGGAGCATCATCAATAATCTTCACGAAGCCTTCTAATGGTTGAGGCCGGTGATCAGACGTTATCAGAGATAAAGCGCTCTCTCTTTAAGATTTTGGCTGCGTCGTCAAATGCCCAAGTCCGGTATTTTAGGTTGGATATTGTGCTAGCTTTTCAACTATTGTCATACTAAACTCTGTTCAACATGAAGCACGGAGGTGAGAACTAAGAAAATCAGTTCATGTGCAAGCTACGCTATACTCAATAAGCTTGTTTGATCATTAGGAAAATCTAATTATATACCCAAAGTTATTAGAATTAGGCATATAAAGAGGGTTAAATATTAGATAAATGGTGTCCCAAGTCATTTGAGGTGGTTTACACAAGATTGCCTTAAAAGACCAAGTTTATTTCAATGACCAAATGATTTCTCATCAAACGTGTGACGAATGAAACGTTTATGAATGGATACTCTGATCTACCTTAGCAGAGGTGCAAGACTGATAAGAGCCTCCAAAAGTTGTGACGATGGACCACCACCACCGGATCTTCGATGATTTGAAATTATACAATTTTAATGAAATTTAAACATTTGGGTGAGATGACATGAAGCCTTACTTTGGATCATATCACAGTATATATTCGCCTATATTTTCATTCATTTAGATTTGTATTACTTATATTGGTTCGGCATTAGAATTAAAATTAAAATACCCAATTATACATTTCTAAGACGCTGAAAAGTAAAAGAAAAGCCCCTCCAATGTTTTTCGTGTAAAAAAAAATTCCTTATGTTTTTTTTGTGTAAAAAAACGACCTCACAAGTTTCCTATGTTTTTTTTTGTAAAACAAGGAAAAAAAAACAAGTTTGTGTAAAACAAGTTTTGTGTAAAACAAGTTTTGTTAAAACAAGTTTTGTGTAAAACAAGTTTTATTTTTTTTGTGTAAAACAAGTTTGTGTAAAAAAACGACCTCACAAGTTTCGAATTCCGAATCCAAACATCCAAACAAAGAATTCCATAGTATCATTTCTTATGTTTCTCCTTTCCGCTTCCATGCTGCAAGGATAAACCAAGGTTTTAACTACTTGTTATCAAGGTTTTAAACTAGATGTTAACTGTGGTAAATATGGTTATAATAACCATCTTCCAAAATTAACTTTAATAATTTCATAACAGTTACTGTTATAATAAAATTTCATTATAACAGGAAATCAAATAATAATAATATCAACATCTTTGCTTTCCCATCTCACCTTATAAAAAAAAAACTGCAATTACATTCTGTTAAAAAAAATTAATATCAAATATTTAAATTTTGACGAATTAATATTTTTTTTAGAGAAAGTTGCACATAACAAATAACAGCTATTATCTATATAATATACTTGTCTTTGCGCATTACGAAAGAGTTAGGAGAGTTTTTATAACTGATGAATCAAAAACTTGTTTTTCATATCATATATCATAATCACTATTAATAAATAGACTAAAAATCCTCTCCCTCGTCCCCAACCCCAACAAAGAAAGGATAAGACTCTTTCAGTCTTTCCTCTCGCTCCCTCCCCAAAGATCCAAACAGACCACAGGGAACATCTAGCTCTCACCAAAGACTTTGGCAAGCTGTTATTGAGCAGCGTAAAGCCCACTACATGGACCACAAAAGTGCGACCATCAAAGTTCATCTATCCAGTACCTCAGCCTATTTGTCTTATAAAAAGCAGATCAAAAAGCCCATATTTGATCTTGACGATAAGAGCATGAAAAGAACTATGCTAAACATACAATCATGTGCGGGCCACACACATGCATCAGTTGAAATCTCTTCACCTTGAACCACTGGCCTTCCTGCTAACATACAGAAGCGACCGGAATCTAATCGACAAACCTACTAGGGAAAGCAAGTGGTTCTACCATTCTCAGCACTGCATAATTTAGGGATCAATGTCCTGAGATAGATAACATATTAAAATAGTACATATATATAAAATGCAGTAGATGCAAGAGAAGCTAATGATCAACTCGAATTAATAGCAGCTGACATGATAGATGGTAGATACCAATATTTCATCCACAATATTACCAACACCACGTTTGGATTTAGTAGCCTATATAAGATAACAGTAAATAGGACAGGTGAACCATATCCCTCTTTCCTGTATATGCCTAAATATTTGCAGATTTTTATTTATGTATGCTACTCCCTCTCACTTCTCTCCAGCAATGAGATCTAACACAACTCGCTTGATGCTCCCACCGTTCTTCATCAGCAGCTTCTTGTTCTTCTCCTTGTCAGGAAAACCCTGCAACAGCATCAACCCATCAGCTTCATCGACCATACCAAAAAACTGTAACAGATGCTATGGTGCAAAAACACACGATACAATAACCATGTCTCACCATTTCCTGAAGTTCAGCAAGAAGAGGATCCCATTCAGCAAAGCCACATAGATCATGAACAGATTGCTCTAGGTCATATTCATTCAGCCTCAGTACCTCCTTGTTCAGGTCAATCTGTTTAAAGCCCATCTCTTCCAGCTCTTTCAGTAGGGTCTGCTCTACTGGGTTGTTGTCAACATGGATTGTTTCAGAAGGTGGCACAGCAGCATGCAGAGAAGCATCAGATGAAGATGCTGGGAAATCGATAAGAGGACGTGGAACCACAGGAAGTGCAGGATGTGTTATCGCATCACTGGTAGAAGGCTCCGCACTTTTAGTTGGAATTTCAGTTACCAATGGTTTGACCAACTCACTGGTAATGGTTGGCAAACTGGGTTCAGAACAGACCATTCAAAGGGTCAGCATTTACATCTATAATTCCACACTCATTTTGGCCACTATTTTCAGGAGGCAGGTTCAGGTTGAGATCAGCGGGGAAGTTGCCACTAGAATTTGACCAAGAGGTACCCACCTGTACAACAACATACAAATTGATGGCAATTAATCACGTATACATACATAATCATTCATATTAAATAACACAAGAATAATACTATGCTGCAGAAGAAATACCAGGATAAGAACCCAAACTCGTTGCCCAAACTTCTGTCCAGACGGTGATGCCAATCTCCAGTATGAAACATACCGGCCTGGCCTTGATGGTGCTGTGAAATCAACAGCTATATCAATCTCTGCGTTCACAGAGCAGCCATTTACTGGAATCTGCATAAGTTAGGATAACAGTTTAATTTCAGATCCTGTTGACTAGCACTAAGTTCATCTCAGGACTAACTGGCAGGATATGGATTTTTAAAAACTCAAAACTAAATGTAGCACAAAAACATCTTTATTTGGTCACCTCCAACTGAACCGAGCAACGATTTGCAAAATGATCTCCACCAACCCATACAAGCTGTGTACCGTAAGGCCATCGAGTGGTACCATGATTGCGCATCCGCCAAATCTTAGTAAATGGTGTAGAAGGAGGCATCAGAGTTCCATCCAGGACAGTGACATCTTGAACAAAGCGGCCTTCAAGTTTTGCCCTTGGCCATCTCATCCTAGAACCATGAAAAGCTGACGAAGGGAACTGATATCTAGAATTGTGCAACTACAAAAAGAGGACAGACAGTCAATATATTTTAAATGCAGTGAACCTAATAAGCTGAACAGGAGGTTTGCATCATACGGTATTGTAAAAGTTGTACAGCCTGTGAGCAGAAGAAGGAGCTCTGTCGATTCTGGCGTAGTCAGCTTCATTACCCATCTCTGAGAAACATATACCACATAAGTCATAGTCCTCTTTCCTGCAAAGTGAAAAGCAAAGTTGAAAAAGGTCATGCATGGCTAACTTGAGATGGACAAAGTTTATCACAAACAATTGGAAACATGTAACATCTTACACATTGGACTTGAACCGTGGGCCCATGATGGGATGCATTCCACAGCCATCACATTGAATACCCCTGTGAAAAGTCCGAAGTGAATTTCATGGTATCCATCACTCCTCCTGTAAGGATGGCCAACAATAGGGAAGAAGCCACCTGGCGAAGGAACATCAAGTGCAGGTGTATGCTTGTTCATGGGGACATCAACAGGAGAATTGAATCCATGATTTGATGCTGAAGAGCCTGTTCCAACAGGAAGCTGTTTGCTGTTATCACCGCTCATGATTTCAGAAATTCCATAACATGGGGAAAGATATGGGTTTCGTATCCCATAATTTTGTGAACTGGGATTTGCAGCGTGGTCCATAGAAGGCATAGATAAAGGGGCAGCAGATATAATGGATTTTCCTTTACAATGAGCATCACTACTTTCACAAGTTGCTTTATCATGATTCATATTATCATTAGCGGCCCAGATGGGGGCCTGGGTCTCAGTCCAGAAGGGGGTGAGTAAATCATCAATTAAGGGATATCCTGATGCATAAGGATTTATAGGAATATCTGTATTAAGATCAACAGGAATTTTGACCATTCCACCTGAGTCCACATTATCACTTTCATGATGCTTTGGATTGACTTCTGAAACTGGATCAGTAATACGAGTGTCTGGCATTACAGCATGTGGTGAAGCTTGATCATTTGAAGCTTTTGGCCCATCACTAATATGCCCATCCATTTTTTGAGTTGCTGCACCATTTGATGCGTTCAATGACTCACCAATAGAACAGCTAGAAGACTGCTTAGAGTTGGATAATCCCAATTTGGAGAAATAGTCCGTGAACTCAGCAAATGCTGGTGCAGATGACACAGCTTTTAACAAGTCCTGAGAGAGTTTTGAAAGTTCAGCACGGAATGGCTCAGGAATAGTTTTCAGTGCTTCATCAACAGCATAACCAATCTGGGGCTGTCGATTTTCGATATGAGGAGACATTTTGGGAGCATGGGTAGCCGTCTGAGATTCTGGATCAGATTGTCCACCAATACCAGACTTCAGCTGAACATTAATCCGGAGAGGGTTCAAACGCTGACTAATAGCAGCATCACGCAAGTCATCATCATCACCCAGTGTTACAATGTCATTATCTTCGTCAGTATAGGTAAGAATTAGTTCAGCATCTGAGCTTAAATTGAAAGAACTAATAATCTTAGATCTGAGTTTGCTCATGTCATAATTCAGGCTAGGTCCAGAGACATAAGCACCAAATCGCCTAAGAATATCGCCATACTTGACCTGGAATTTTTTTTAAAAAAAACACCAATTTAATAAAAAGAAAAGATATTAAAACAAGTAATGGCAGAAAACAATTAGATTGAAAAGGTCTTTAAAAAATAGCAGCCAAGATATGAAATGACAAAAAAAAACCTAAAGGTTTATCAATTAGATTCATAAAACACATATAACATGTCATGATGCTTTCATAACAGAGGGTTCAGAAATGTATTTATGATGGAATAACTGACCCCTTATTATCAAAATCCATGAACTTGAACAAGGACCCACACATAAATTAATGTGAGACTAGTTGCAATATTAGGCTTCAGAGCCTGGCTAGAGGCATGCATAAAAAGAATGGGAAAACCTTACAGGTGAAACATGTATGATAGAAGATGGCAAAGATTCAATTACTATAATGCAAATACATATGTGAATTAGATAAAATTCATTTATTAAAATAATGTGTTTAATTAATTGATGAGGTACAAATTCCAACCATGCAACCTTTCACCATGTTACTAAAAAACATACAAACAAGCCCCTGACACAGTCTTCAAAGCATGCTAAAACCACATATTGAGCTAGCACTTGTATGGATGGAAACATTGAAATTTTATGGTTGTGTAAATGGTATGCCAAACCAGTCAGTATATCGCCATACCAAGTTATTCACATTAACAAACATTAATTGTGCATAGATTTCCTAGGTCATGCAGTGTAAGACAGGGAGGGACACAGAAGATCATCAACTCAAGTAACTAGCTTGAAAGCTCAGCTACCTTAATTAGGCATTTGACAGGGGGAGAAAAGAAACATATGCACGTTTAACTAGAATGAATCATATGGGCCTGATATTATGTAATTAGTGAACATAAGAATACAACAAGAAGATATGATTGTTAGCTAGCATCATCAAACCACTCATCTGGTCAAATGAGAGGAAGTTGGTAGAAGCCTTAGGCCTGGTTACAACCAATAACAGAACAAGTTTGAAGAGTTGGTACTAATGCAGTTTAAAGAGCTCGATATTTTCTCAATAATGTAGTAAAGGTTGCCTCTATTTTTCAGAGATGAACAATGCTGACAACAAAAGTTTATCCATGCAACAAACTCCATCTATAATTATCAGAAACCTGTTTTAATGTGGTACCCTCCTTACATTCTTATTGCAGTCAGCAGATTGTACAATGTTCAAAAGGAACTAAACACAAAAAGTACTACTGAGCACCCATCTGATCTTTAAATTTGCATCTCCCAATTCAACCAAACCACTATACAATTTGCCAGCCATGACCAGGAAAATACACATCATAAGCAAAAGGTAACAATAAGATAAACTAACTTTACACCAAAATATTTGCAAAGAAATGGTTGCCGCCCACTCTAATTAGATACTCTAGCAATGTATTTATTAAAAGTGGCAAATCCAATCAAAAACAAAGTATTGAAGCAGTTGCCTATAACATGCGAAACCAAATTACTTTTCTCATGTTATAGAAGAAAGGGTAAATAAAGGATCGGTGACTCCCTAGTTTCATCCATGCAATTAAACTACAAACTCACAGAATAAGGCAGCCTTTATATTCTTGGTTCTCTCATGCATAAAGATTAAAGCACTTATTAAATCAAAGAATACGGTTAAATAAGAAATCTAAAAGAGAAGAGCCCACCAAGCTCAATCAGATTAACAATGTCCAGGTATCGTAAGAGACATACTAAAGATTCATGGGTTGGAAGGCAGAAACCATATGCTCAGAGCTTAAGCCACACAAAGAACCCCTTGATATGCTGGCTTCCTATGTCTTTGATATGGATCTCACTTCAAGAAAAGGGTTTTTATAAGTCAAGCCATGTGTAAGCAGCTTTAGCCTATGCATAAGCATTATATAAAGCACAGTTCTAAAACTAGTAGTACAAAACTGACCTCCCTATGAGTAGCTGAAGTTATACCTAAGAGGCCAGGGAAACTTACAGTGGCACGCGCGCGGACACATACACAGCAAGTATTAAGTTGTGGGAATTGATACAGAAACATACACACAAAGTATTGAGTTATGGGAATTGATACTAGCTTATGAATATGCATCCACTCCATGTAATTAAGCGCGCATTCTTTAACGTAGCTAATGGGATGATAACCAATATTAAAGAAACAAAATCATTCAATAAAATAATGATTGAAAAGAAAATATCTCCACATGATCGTAGATGTCCCATACGAACAAGCTTGCATATCATAATAAAAGCTAGAGTACTGATACAAATACTTAATAGCTCCGAACAAAGAACGATATGATAAAAAGAACCGATTACTTATGATCAGATAAAACTAAAGCTAATATACTCATCCCCCTCCAAAGAATGAATAGCAACAAAAAAAAAGATTTTGATTATTAAAGCTACACCACACTCCAGATTCTTGCACATTTTCTAACAAACAAGCATTCATGGAAAAGAACTAAAACCAAAATAACAACTAAAAACTTTCGTACGTATCCATGGAAATTGATGAAAAAATTAACCGCTCATCCATCATCATCAACTGAGCAATAACACACATAAAAAGCGAAAATTAGGAACATAACAACCTTGATCACCAAATCCCACCCAGCAGGTCGCTCCATCCGTGATGAATCAGTGATCAAGTCCCACCCAGCAGGTCGCTTCACCCGTGGTGAATCAGTGATCAAGTCCCACCCAGCAGGTCGCTCCATCCGTGATGAATTAGTGATGAAGTCCCACCCAGCAGGTCGCTTCACCCGTGGTGAATCAGTGATCAAGTCCCACCCAGCAGGTCGCTCCATCCGTGGTGAATCAACGAACGACGAGGGAAAGACCGAGCAAGTCAGCGTATCCGTGAGCCGCAGCCAGAAACTAGCCCTAAAAGCTATAAAGGGCAAGAAAGAGGAGAGGAACAATGGAAGAGGAGAGATGAAGCGTTAAAGGCACGGAGAAATCGAGGAGGACAAGTGGGAATCAGAAGGGACGCAGTGCGTATCCGTCAGCCGCAGGAGAGATCAGATCAGATACCAACCAGAGACCGGAGTTTCTCGCTTTTATGGAGGATTGCCTTCGTTGCGAAGAAACCTCGATGCATGACTTTCCTTCCATCCCGTTTATTTTTAGCCTCTTTTGAATACTGGGAGCTGGATTGCTCCCCAAGAATTAGTTAAAAAAACAACTAATATAAATTCACGGATGACTTTATCCGGCACTTGAGAATTGAGATAAGATCGCCTCTTCCAATGCACTTTTCCGATCTAACCCCACCGCAAATGGATCGGACTTAGATTGAAACATTGATGATCCAAATCTAAAACAATCTTATATTTAATTTATGATCTTAAATTTAAATCCAATTTATATATCTATCAATCAATCAATCAAATTAAATCAGATTAAATTTATTAAATAAATTTAAGTCAAATCATTCAATCAATTAATGGTTAAATATAACTCAAAATCAATTCAAAATTTTTCTAAGTAAAATTTATATTTAGATCAAACATTTAATTATTATTTTATAACTAAAATTTAATATTTAATCATAAATAATTAAATATAAAATATAATTAAAAATAACTCTAATTTTTTAAAATATTAATATATTATAAATATTATAAATAAAAATTTATTAAAATAAATAATATAAAATATAATTAAAAAATAAAATGAGAGGAGATGTAGTTGTTAAGATCAAAAGAGAATAATTTAAATGAGAGTTTATTAAGTAATTGATAAAAATAATTAAAGCAGAAGGAAATAAGATTTA
The DNA here is from genome assembly GCA_900491605.1 of Calamus simplicifolius. Lineage (NCBI taxonomy): Eukaryota > Viridiplantae > Streptophyta > Magnoliopsida > Arecales > Arecaceae > Calamus > Calamus simplicifolius. The sequence continues at coordinate 635,376 of UESW01004799.1, read as the reverse complement.
TATAGTTAAGATTTATGCATTAGGCTGGATCAAGTTCAAGTTCAGCGGCTGGATCGAGTTTGAATTTGATAGGATTGAGTCAAATTTTTATTTACCTAAATTAGATTTAGATGATATGCGGATTGAATTAAATTAAAACTTAATTCAAAATTTTTATCCGATCAAATTTTTGAACCTAACCTAACTCATAAGTCTTTAATTATGGATTATATCGAATTAATTTAAATGAGACTAAATCTAGTCATCGGTTGAGGTTAATCTGTTTGTAGCTTTACCGCCTAGTAAATTATTTTTTTACTGAAAAAGATTACATCAATTTATTGGGCGAGAGATAAGCAGACGATAAGAAGATTTATTATCCTGACGGTCTATGAATTTGGATTAGAACTTGATGTTGCTTATTTGGTCCATACTTATCCTCGTGGTACTTTAAAAATTAGTGAAAAAAATTATTTTACCTCTTCTTGCCTCTCCTTTATCAACGCTCGCTGCCCACTTTGTTACCTTAACAACCGCCTTTGCAAGTTGCATCTAATTAACAAGTTATGAATAATACATGCCATCATAATTGATAAGTTCAGGTGGTGATTACACCAAGCATCGAATGAAAAAAAAAAAAATAAAAAAAAAAAGACGAGTTGAGTTTCAGTCCAGGAACCTAGATAGAGCTGGTGACCCCACGCTAAGTTAGAGAAAGTTTAATCAAGGTCTATCTCTACTAGGTTCTGGAGAGACAATTTAAAAGAAATGGAATCTAATTAGAAAGTTGCGCATTATGAAATAGCGATGTAAATTTAGCGACGCGACGCTAAATTACGACTAAATTACGATGCCTCGCGACAACAAAAAAAATTACGACTCAATTAGCCAGATAATCAAAAAAAATTAATTTTTTAATTTAGCAACGCAAATAATGTGTCGTAATATTTTTAAAATTAAATTTTATAAAATATAATTATGAAAAAAAATATTGCGACGCAACCAAATGCATAGCAATGTTTTCAAAAAAATTAATTATGTTAAATAGCGACGCAATAAACCAGAAAATTTAAAAATAATTTTTAATTTAGCGACCCAAGTATTGCGTCGCAATTATTTTAAATTAAATTAATTTTTATAAATATAATTATGAAATAAAAATATTGCGACGCAATTCAGTGCGTCGCAATGTTTTTAAAAATTGATTATGTTAAATAGCGATTTAATAGCGACGCAATAAAAAAAATTAATAAAAATAATTTTTTTATTTAGCGACGCAAGTATTGCGTCACAATATTTTTAAAAAAATAAATTTTATAAAAAAAATTAAAAGTAATTATGAAATAAAAATATTGCGACACATTTGATTGCGTCGCAATATTTAAAAAAAATAATTATGTTAAGTAGCGACGCATTAGCGATGCAATAAATTAAAAAATTAAAAAATTAATTTTTAATTTAGCGACGCAAATAATGCGTCGCAATGTTTTTTTTTTAAAATAAATTTTATAAAATATAATTAAAAGATAAAAAATTAAAAATAAAACATTGCGACGCAATGAAATGCGTCGCAATTGTTTTAACAAAATTAATTTTGGTACATGCGTCGGATCGGTCGTCGCCGATCGGGATCATGGCTTGGATCGATCGCAACCGTCGGATCGTCGCCGATCGAATCGATTGCGACAGTTGAGATCGATCATCGCCGATCGGATCACGGCTTGGATCGATCGCAACCGTCGGATCATCGCCGATCAGACCGATCGCGACGGTCCGAGATCGATCGTCGCGACCGGGATCATGGCTTGGATCGATCGCAACCGTCGGATCATAGCGATCGGATCGATCGCAACGGTCCGAGATCGATCGTCGCCGATCAGGATCAATCGATCGCAACCGTCGGATTGCCGATCGGAGCGATCGCAACGGCCCGAGATGATCGTCGCCGATCGGGATCATGGCTTGGATCTATCGCAACCGTCAGATCGTTGCCGATCGGATCGATCGCGATGGTCTGAGATCGATCATCGTTGATCGGGATCACGGCTTGGATCGATCGCAACCGTCGGATCATCGCGATTGGATCGATCGGACGGTTCGAGATCGATCGTCGCCGATCGGGATTACGGCTTGGATCGATCGAAACCATCGAATATTCGCCGATCGGACCGATCGCAATGGTCCGAGATCGGTCGTCGCCGATCGGGATCAGGGATTGGATCGATCGCAACCGTCGGATCGTTGCCGATCGGATCGATCGCGACGATCCGAGATCGATCGTCGCCGATCGGGATCATGGCTTGGATCGATCACAACCGTCGGATCATCGCCGATCGGATCGATCACAACAGTGGAGATCGGTCGTCGCGATCGGGATCAGGGCTTGGATCGATCGCAATCGTCGGATCGTCGCCGATCGGACCGATCGCAACGGTCCGAGATCGGTCATCGCCGATCGGGATCATGGCTTAGATCGATCGCAACCGTTAGATCATCGCCGATCGGATCGATCGCAATGGTCGAGATCGATCGTCGCCGATTGGGATTACGCTTGGATCAATCGCAACCGTCGGATTGTTGCCGATCGGATCGATCGCAACGGCCCGAGATCGATCATCGCCGATCAGGATCAGGGCTTGGATCGATTGCAACCGTCGGATCGTCGCCGATCGGACGATCGCAATGGCCCGAGATCGATCGTCGCCGATCGAGATCAGGGCTTGATCGATCGCAACCATCGGATCATCGCCGATCGGATCGATCGAGATGGTCCGAGATCGATCATCGATGATCGAGATCATGGCTTGGATCGATCGCAACCGTCGGATCGTCGCCGATCGGACCGATCGCAATGGTTCGAGATCGGTCATCCCGACCGGGATCATGGCTTGGATCGATAGCAACCGTCGGATCGTCGCCAATCGGACCGATCGCAACGGCCCGAGATCGGTCGTCGTCGATCGGGATCAGGGCTTGCATCGATCGCAACCGTCGGATCATCGCCGATCGGATCGATCGCAACGGTCGAGATCGGTCGTCATCGATCGGGATCAGGGCTTGATCGCAACCATCGGATCGCCGATCGGACCGATCGCAATGGCCCGAGATCGGTCGTCGCCGATCGGGATCAGGGCTTGGATCGATCGCAACCGTCGGATCATCGCCGATCGGACCGATCGCGACGGTCCGAGATCGGTCGTCGTCGATCGGGATCATGGGCTTGATCGATCGCAACCGTCGGATCGTCGCCGATCGGATCGATCGCAACGGTCCGAGATCGGACGTTGCCGATCGGGATCAGTGCTTGGATCGATCACAACCATCGGATCGTCGCCGATCAGACCGATCGCAATGGCCCGAGATCGGTCATCGCCAATCGGGATCAGGGCTTGGATCGATCGCAATCGTCGGATCGTTGCCGATCGGATCGATCGCGACGGTCAGAGATCGGTCTTCGTCGATCGGGATCACGGCTTGGATTGATCGCAACCGTCAGATTATCGCCGATCGGACCGATGACAACGGCCCGAGATCGGTCGTCGCCGATCAGGATCAGGGCTTGGATCGATCGCAACCGTCGATCGTCGCCGATCGGATCGATTGCGACGGTCGATGATCGGTCGTCGCCGATCAGGATCATTGCTTGGATCAATCACAACGTCGGATCGTCACCGATCGGACCAATCGCAATGGCCCGAGATCGGTCGTCACCGATTGGGATCAGGGCTTGGATCGATCGCAACCATCGGATTGTCGCCGATCGGATCGATCATGACGGTCGGAGATCGGTCGTCACCGATCGGGATCAGGGCTTGGATCGATCGCAACCATCGATCGTCGCGATCGCAACGGCCCGAGATCGATCATCGCCGATCGGACTGATCGCAACGGCCCGAGATCGATCATCGCCGATCGGGATCAGGGCTTGGATTGATCGCAATGATTTTAAGAAAAAATAATTTTTATCAAATATAATTATTAAATAAAATATTATGACGCAAATCAGTGCATTGCAATATTTTAAAAAAATAAATTATGTTAAATAGCGACGCATTAGCGACGCAATAAACTAGAAAATTAAAAAAATAAATTTAATTTTGCAACCATATTTTGTGTCGCAATATTTTTTTAAAAAAAATTATAAAAAAATTGAAAATAAAACATTGCGACGCAACCATATGCGTCGCAATGATTTTAAGAAAAAGTAAATTTTATCAAATATAATTATCAAATAAAATATTGCGACGCAAATCTGTGCATCGCAAATATTTTTAAAAAAATTAAATTATGTTAAATAGCGACGCATTAGCGATTTAATAAATCAGAAAATTAAAAAAAATAAATTTTAAGTTGTGACGCATCTATTGCGTTGCAATATTTTTTTTTAAAAATAAATGTTATAAAAAAATTAAAAATAAAACATTGCGACGCAACCATATGCATCGCAATTATTTTAAAAAAAATAATTTTTATCAAATATAATTATGAAATAAAATATTGTGACGCAAATCATTGCGTCGCAAAGTTTTAAAAAAATTAAATTATGTTAAATAGCGACATTAGTGACGCAATAAATTAGAAAATTAAAAAATAATTATTAACTTTGCGACGCATCTATTGCGTCGCAAAGTTTTTTTTAAAAATAAATGTTATACAAAATTTAAAAATAAAATATTGCGACGCAACCATATGTCGCAATTATTTAGAAAAAATAATTTTTATCAAATATAATTATCAAATAAAAAAATTACGACGCATTTTTCTGAAAATAAAAAAATTTACCGCCGGTCATTGCCGCCAAATTAGCGACTCATTAGCGATGCAATTATTTGCGTCGCTAAGTTTCCCAAAAAATAATAAAAAAAGATAAATTAGCGATGCATAATTGCGTCGCTAATCCATAATAAATTTTTTTAAAAAAATAGCGAGGGTTTAGCGATGCAAAATTGCGTCGCTAAAACCTAGTATATAATCTGAGTCGCGCTCGGCCCCCCCAGGCCTCTTCTTCTTCCTCTTCTAACCCTAATCTGCGCCGTCCCCCTCCTCTGCCTCCCCCCGCCCTCTCCCCCAGCGTTAGGAGCCACCGGCGGCAGCCCCCCCTCCCCTGGCGAGGTAAGCCCCCCTCCCCCACCCCCTCCCCCCCCCCCGCCCTCCCGTTTCCGTGAGGCCACGGCCACGGCGGCGGCCGTAGCCGTCGTCTCAGGCCACGGCCGGCCATGGCCGTAGACGATGGCCATGGCCGCCGCCGTGGCCGGCAGTGGCCTGGCTACGGTGGCCAGGCCACCGTTTAAAAAAAATTGTTGGGGTGGTGGGGTTTTTCCCCCACCCCTGAGGCGCTAGCCATGGCGGCGGCCATGGCCGTCGTCTCAGGCCACGGCGCGTGTCGCCGGAGACGACGGCCATGGCCGCTGCCATGGCCGGCTGTGGCCAGGCCACCATTTTTTAAAAAAATATTGGGGTGGGGTTTTTCCCCCACCCCTGAGGCGCCGGCCACGGCGGCAGCCATGACCGGCGGTGGCCTGTTTAAAAAAAAATTATTGGGATGGGGTTTTTCCTCAACCCCTGAGGCGCCGGCCGTGGTCGGCGGTGGCCTGGCCACGGTGGCCAGGCCACCGTTAAAAAAAATTGAAAATGGGGTGGAGTTTTTGCCCCACCCCTGAGGCGCCGGCCACGTTGGCGGCCATGGCCGGCGGTGGCCTGGCCATGGTGGCCAGGCCACCGTTTAAAAAAATAGTAATTACATAATAATGGTTTTGCATTCATGTTTTAAACCATTAGATGTAGAATTTGAATTAAAATGTTCAGCTTATGCATCAAGTTGAAAAAATTGATGTTATTAATTTAAACAATCCATTTTAGATCACTTAATGCGGTTAAAAGTATCTAAATCTTATAAATTTTTTATGTATAAATGTTTAGAAATAGTAACATCATATTTAATGATTTAGATTATTAATGATCATCATTATTTAATTAAAAAAAATTATGTTTATGTTTCATATCCAATAACATATTTTAGACTACTATTGTCACTCTTAGTTAAGGGTTAAAAAAGACCTAATTCTATTATTAGGGTTTCTTTAAAGCTGTTTATGCAATAATATATGTGCATTTGTAGTTATTTACAATTGTTATGTCTTGATTATTTACATTCTGCTTCAAATTGAATGATGCATTAAATTATGTAATGCTAGAATGAAAGTCTTGTTGTATTTTATTTAATTTTCAGCAACAAATTAGTAGTTTCAATGATTTATATTTTAGTCTTCACAAACATTTATATTCGACATAATAATCTTAAGAAGTCAGTATATATATAGAACACTATTCCTATATATGTATAATTGACAAGAAGTTAAGAATAACAAGCATAAGTTCGATTGTCTTCGGATTTCCATATTATTAATCACAGCACTATAACCTTTAGACCCGTTTGAGAATTTGTAAGACTTAGTCTTGCAAATTCTCAAATTGTCCTGGTGGACAGTTTGAGAATATTTTTTGCGATATGTTAGTCTGCTATTAATCATCGTTGGTTGAGATTGCGGTTTGTATTTGCTCATACGTTCTCCTAGTGTGGCATATATGCCACACATTTAGGAGAACATATGGGGAAATGCTGCTGAAATTTCAACGTAACCATCGATGATAATTAATAGCAGAATAACATATCACAAAAAATATTCTTGAATGGGATAGGGCCTTACCTTTTAGACATGGAGTGAAGGTGGAATTAATTTAGGACACTTGATTGCTTGCGGCCCGGCCCGAACCCAAGCCCTAGCATTAGCCTGGCATGAACCTGTGCCTCGGTCCTTGCTAGCACCAAGGATCGTAGCCGTGGCCCGGCCTTGCAGGGTAGGGACCTTAGTTGTCTAAAAAAAATTGGTTTAGTTATAAATATTTAAATGGTTGTTATTAACCTTAGTTGTGTAAAAGAAATAATTTAGTTATATATGTACTAATGCTAATATAGTTTTATATTGTGGTTTCCTTTAATGGTTTACCAGAAATTGTATAAGTCGGTCAAAAATGAGCGGGGCTCGCTCGTGGATGTATGCAAGGATAAAAGATGGCTTGCTTAATCCAGATTTTCTGAATGGATTGGAAGAATTTATCGCATTTGCATGTAGCCAACCTGAATGGATGGATGGGCCTAGGATTAGGTGCCCATGCAACTTCACAGGTGTCAGAATAAAGCCTACAGAGATGTTGAAACTGTTAAGGTGCATTTGTGTAAAAAGGGGTTTGTTCCTGATTACGATGTTTGGTACTGTCATGGTGAACCAGAGGAAATTCCAGCTGTTACAAGCCAACAAGTGTCAATTCCCGTTGATGAACCATTTGTGAATTTAAACACATATGAAGAAATGGTGATGAATGCATCGGGTAATGAATTCAATCAGAATACATTTATGGAAGAACCAAATCCAGATGCACAACAATTTTATGATATGTTGCGTGCTGCAAATCAAGAATTGTATCCTGGTTGTGAGGGTCATTCCCAGTTGTCTACGGCTGCTCGGTTGTTGAATATTAAGGCAGAACATCGATTATCAGAAAAGGCGTTTAATTCTGTAGCTGGGTTAATCAAGGAAATTTTGCCAAATGATAATGTTGTAGCAGACAGTTTTTACTCAACGAAGAAGTTGTTGCGTGGGCTTGGGCTCCCGGTTAATAAGATCGATTGTTGCTTGAACAATTGTATGATATTGGGGTGAAGACTCAGAGCTGAGATGGTGTAAGATTTGTGGGCAATCGAGGTACAAAAATGGCGAAGGGGGAGCTAGTACAAGTAGGAGGAAAAGTGTTCCTTACAAGAGGATGCATTACTTTCCTCTTACTCCACGCCTGCAGAGATTATACAGATCTGAGGCTACAGCTGCTGATATGAGATGGCATGCCGAACATGAATCTAAAGAGGATGAAATGCGGCATCCATCAGATTCAAAAGCTTGGAAGCATTTCAATGAAAATCATCCTGATTTCGCTGAAGATATAAGGAATGTGAGATTAGGTCTTTGTACCGATGGCTTCCAACCATTCGGTCAAGCGGGGCAACAGTATTCATGTTGGCCTGTGATACTGACTGTATATAACCTTCCTCCATGGAAGTGCATGAAAGATACTGCAATGTTTTTGACAGTTTTGGTTCCAGGACCATCAAATCCAAAGGAAAAGATTGATGTCTTCCTGCAACCGTTGGTGGCCGAATTGAAAATGTTGTGGGAAACAGGAGTCGTAGCCTACGACATTTCTATGAAACAGAATTTCATCATGAGAGCTGCTTTGATGTGGACAATAAGTGACTTCCCGGCATATGCAATGTTGTCTGGTTGGAGCACTGCTGGACGTCTGGCATGCCCTCATTGCATGTATGATTCGGATGCATTTACATTGCAGAAGAGTGGTAAGCAGTCATGGTTTGATAATCATAGGAAGTTCTTGCCCCCAAATCATCCTTACAGGCGTAACTTGATCGCCTTCCGGAAGAACAAAGCAGTCACAAAATTCGCCGAACCGGTTAGGTCCGGCACGGATATATTTGATACTATAGAGCATTTGGGGTTGAGGTATGCTTGGGAACCAGATGCAGATAGAATAAATGGCCGTATATGTAAAGAACATAACTGGAAGAAGCGGAGTATATTTTGGGATTTGCCTTATTGGAGCACAAATCTCATCCGGCACAACTTGGATGTTATGCATATCGAGAAAAATTTCTTTGATAACATATTTAACACGGTGCTAAACATCCCGGGAAAAACCAAAGACACTGCAAAGTCAAGAGAAGAACTTAATCAGTATTGCAGAAGAGGTGATTTGAGGAGGAGTGCCGACGGGACCTATCCTAAAGCCTGTTACACTCTTGACAGAAATTCACGAGAAGTTTTATGTAACTGGCTTAGAGGGTTAAAATTTCCAGATGGTTATGCCTCAAATATCGGTAGGTGTGTGGACATGCATAAGCTCAAGTTGTTCGGCATGAAGAGTCACGACTGTCATGTTTTCATGCAACGGTTATTGCCTATAGCTTTTCGTGAGTTGCTTCCGCAACATGTCTGGAAGGCATTGACAGAGCTCAGCTTGTTCTTCAAGGAGTTGTCTGCCACAGTCATTACTTCTGCATCCATGGCAAGGCTTGAGGAGGAAATTCCAATTATTTTATGCAAGCTGGAGCGAATATTTCCTCCCAGTTTTTTTGACTCAATGGAGCATTTACCGGTTCACTTGCCATACGAAGCGAGCATAGCTGGTCCCGTGCAGTATCGCTGGATGTATCCTTTCGAGAGGTAAATATATACATCATTAAGACATGTTGACATTTCAAATATTATTTCATTGCGAGAAAATTGGTTAATTTTTTGTCTCAACTTTACATATAGGTACCTTAAGAAGTTAAAAAATAATGTGCGTAATAAGGCAAGGGTTGAAGGTTCTATATGCAATGCACACTTGGTCGAAGAAGTTTCAGCTTTTGCCTCGCATTACTTTGAGGGTCACGTCCACACGAGGAGCCGAAATCTTGGTCGTAACGATGACGTATGTGTGGACGAAGGAGAACCTAATGACGGTAGAATATCAATTTTTAAAGGTATCGGCCGTTCATTTGGGGGGCAGAAGTCAAGAAATCTTAGCGATATGGAGTATAATGCAGCACATTATTACATCCTAATGAACTGTAGAGAAGTCGATCCATATATTGAGTAAGTGTATACTTCAATGCTTAATTGGAACTTCTAATTTAAATTACAATATACCATAATATTTAATTGCTAACATCAGTTTTAATCCTTATCATCCCATAAGGATGTATTGTGATAGACAACGACAGATGAATCCCGACATCAGTCAAGTTGCAATTGGGCAGAAGTTAGAAACGGAGTTCGCTTACTGGTTTTATGAATTTGTGAGTAGTATCACTCAATCAATTTCAATAATGGCTTTTATTTTTGAATTGGTTGTGAATAGCTTATTAATTTATAGGTAAACGGTCCATGGTCCCAACCGACAATATTTTCATTAAATGTCTATCGCAATGGCCATTGAAGACCGTAACAACCTCTACTGGCTATTTTGTTAATGGGTACAAATTTCAGATTGAACGATTAGCAGCTTCAAGAGGCACGCAGAACTGGGGCGTGTGTGTTAAAGGAGAAAGTGTTGGAGCAAATATGCAGGATTATTACGGAAAGTTAGTAGAGGTGGTTGAAGTTGAATATCCCGGTTGGCCTATGAAACGAACCGTATTGTTTCGTTGCGATTGGTTCGATCCGACAGTTCCTGTGGGCAAAAGGGTTCATAACGACTACAATTTGGTTGAAGTGAACCATCGACGAAGATTGCAGAAATATGACCCATTCATCCTTGCATCCCAAGCTCAGCAAGTGTTTTACTGCGGATATCCAAGTTTGCGCAACGACAAGCGAGATTGGTGGGCTGTTTCTAAAATCGTCCCACGTTCAACAATCTTATTAGAGGAGAGTTCATCAAGTCAATCAGCCGAGTGCCCTGCATTTCAAGAGGATGAGATGGAAATGCATGCAATTGAGGACGACACAAGGGCTCCTGAAACATCACTTAGAGATCCAAATGGTGATGTCCAAGAAATTGCGGATGCAAATGTTCGGTTTCCTTCCGATGATAATGAAACTGAATCGCAGTCCGATACGGCATCGGATGTTGAACCAACATTTCACGAAACAAATGACACCGATTAAACATAGAGGTTTTTTAAATTCAACTTTATTTTATAAGTGTTAAATTTTTACATAGTCAATCATTAATCGTAATTTAATTGCATGAATCTTTAGTATTTTCAGTATGACGGGCAGAGGTAGATCTACCGACGACATACGGAGTGAGCAGGGACGTAGCCCTGCTGCATCAGATCACATGAGCTTTGGAGATGGAGAGTTCGGATCTCCACACATCGCACAGCCTTCGATCTCTCCAGCAGTCGGCGGTGATCCTGCATTGGTATTACCATCCAGCCGATCGGCACATACCTCCGAGAGTTCTTCCACCATCGGCCGCACCGTACTTCGACTTGATGCTCATGGGCTGTAAGTATATACTAATTAAAAATATATGTTTATGTTTTTAAGTCAATTACTTATAAACATGCATTTTTTAACAGATTTATTGAGCAGCATCATGTATCCAGCCACATCAGCTCCGTATTTCAGAGGCGTGCAGATCCCAGTGGCTACGATTGGCGCCACGTATCTCCAGCCACGAGGGAGTTTTATTTTTCTGAGTTTCAGGTAAACTTATTAAATACAATTTATCACTGATATAAAATTTCTTAATCTTAATAAATTCTGAAACTAACTGTTTATTTTAATGCAGAAAAAGTTTACGTGGGACCCTGCCAGCCATGATGCCATTAGGGCAGCATGGGAGGCTCTTACGGGACGCCGATACTCCGACATGCTTCATCGTTGGAGGTCATCGGGTCAGCGTCCTGCGCATGTGCCAGAGGGTATTTGGCACGAGTGGCAGCAGGCCTGGCAGTCCGATGGCTGGCGCAGGAGGTCCGCATCAGCCAGCACGAACCGCCGATCCGAGAAGGGCGGTCCTGGCACGGGTCTCTCCCGCCATACTTCGGGCTCCATTTCGATTCAGGAGCACAGACGCCGTATGGTAAGAAAACATAAATAATTTAATTACTAATTTAGTTATTTACAAATATTTGTATTAATATCAATTTTTTTATTGTTATAGTCTGAGCAGGAGGGCGGAGATCCTGGTGAGTTTCGTCTATTCAGGGCGACACACACCAGGAGGGACGGTTCCTGGGTCGATACGCGATCACGGGAGGTTGCGGTAAGAAATTAGCTTTATGTAGTATCTGTTTAATTTCTAAAATTTTATTTAGAGAAATTTATTAATTCATTTATTGTTGATTTTATAATTCAAAGACACGAGTCGAGGAGCTTCGCTCCCAGGCATCGCAGGTCGACTCCACTGATGGGGAGACGCCCGTCGAACTCTCAGCAGAGGAGAGTCGCGTGTGTTTTTGGAGGCTGTTGGTGCCCAGCCGCGAGACCGCAGGGTCTATGGTCTGGGCACTAGAGCTTCTGCATATTTTCCCCATCAGGCCTCCAGCTCGCGATATTCTGGTGATATTCCTGCCGAGCGTTTAGACGACATTCGGAGATCTATTGCGGAGGAGGTTCGGCAGGACGTTCGTCAGGAGGTTCGGCAGGTCGGAGAGTTCGAGCACGAGTTCGAGCAGCGTATGCGAGGCCATCAGGAGCTTGCAGACGTGCGAGATCAGATGCGTCATTTGCAGGATATGGTTAGCCGCTTGTCGCAGGGTTTCCAGCCTCCACGTGATCGCTCAGATTCTTGATGTATTTTTTTTTACTTTTTATATGTTGTACATGAAAACTTCAAAATTTTAATATTAATTATTTTTGAAATTGAATGATTATTGTTTGGATCAATATGAGTGAAGAATGTTTCGATCAATATTTAAATGTAACGAAATTGTATTAACCGTTTTAATTTTTAATATTTTATTTTTTAAAAAAATTAATTAGCGACGCATTAGCGACTGAAATTGCATCGCTAATATTTTAAAATATTATTATTAAATATTGCGACGCAATGACCTGGCGTCGCAATATTTTTAAAAAAATTTAATTAGCGATGCATTAGCGACTCAAATTGCGTCGCTAATATATCTAAAATATTATTATTAAATATTGTGATGCAACTAAATGCATCGTAATATTTAATAATAATAATTTAGAAATATTAGCGACATAATTTAAGTCGCTAATGCGTCGCTAATTAATTTTTTTTAAAAAATAAATTAATTAATTAGCGACTCAATTGCGACGAGTTTTTTGTTGCAAATATTTTTTAAAAATTATTTTTAAAATTAGCGACGCATGTATATTGCGTCGCAATATTGCGACGCATTTAATTGCGTCATAATATATTGCGACGCATTTATTGTGTCGCAGAGAGTCGCTGTTAATTGCGCCGTTAATGCATCGCTATAAGGTGTTTAGCGAGACGCATTTGGGCATATCACTATATTTAAATTTTCTTGTAGTGGCAGGCAAGTAACCTTGCTATTGTTAAAGTATATTAATATATGTTAGTTTATAACTCATAGTGATTTAAAGTTTATAAAATATTTTGCATGTCTAGTTTATATGAATTTCTTAAATTATATAAATTTAATTATATTTTTGGCATAGTTGAAAATCCATATATATGAATTTGTTATCTCTCTGCTAAATTATTATTTTTAAATCTAGTGATTGAAAAATATATGTCATTTAATTTGAACATTAGATATATAGTCTTCAAATGTAATGATGCTTGGATATAAAAGTTAATTTGTAAAGTTGTAAATTTGATTAAATAACTAGTTTATGTGAAAATTCTAGGACAAGATGTTTATTTTATATCACAATATGCAAAAGTACACATGTAAATAGATTTTTAATATAAAAATTAAAATATTTGCATATGAAATAAAACGTAATGTATAGATATAAAAATTATAGATTCATAGTCTAACAATATATGAGTGTATACAACCTATATGAAGGCTACTGTTAGTTCCTATGATGGCGATATATGGATAGGGTTGAATAATTATCAACTTTTGAAAAAGGTATATGGTTTCATCAATACGAAGAGAGTTTATATGATGGTGATATATGGATCAATATTCTTAGCTAAAGTAACATGATAATATAAAAAAATTAAACTATTAGATTATGATGCATCAAACAAGAGATTTCAGCAGCCCTTGTAGAACCCAGGGGATAACAAGGGATTGGTATAGCCTACAACCTATCATCCTCATACTTGTCACTTGATAGGATATGAGGGCATTGTTTATACTATATTTTGATTAAAGATTATACGATTCGATAATATTATAGATATGCATCATGTGTCGTATTAGATAGCAGTGTTATGATTACATGCTAGGTAAATAGTCGTGTTTCAGACTTAAAGTGACTTATCAAATCATGGACCAAATAGGATAGATGTTAGTGGCGATGCTAGAGCAAACTCAGTGAATTGATTAATCTATGCAACATGGCATGTAGAAACACTAAAGCCAAAAAGGGCAATTCCAAGGTTGCTAATGAAGGTATGCTATTGAACATGATCCATAAAAATATCACTTGTGAAATTTTTGAGAAATATTCAAGCAAAACTTAATAAATTAAGAGAGTTATGTTACAGAGATTGCACTATAATAGCCTATATAGCTGATGCAAAATCATATGCATATTAATAATAGTTAAGGAGTTGTTATAATTTGATCATGTAAATACTATTCTATAACTGTTTGTAAAGGGCCTTCAGCATATCAACCAAACCTATTTATCTTTATCTTTATCTGTCTTTAACTTTTATCTTGATTGAACTTAGTTTACACTAAGAGTAGATGGAACTTATCTCAAGTCGATCCTTGTCACCCTCCTAATTAATAGGATTCTAATAGAAAAAATCATTAAAGGTCAAGATGATAAAATCCTAGTTATCTATCAACTTCTATCCTAATCCTTATCGATGGCATGTCTTTATAGTAGGCTTGCCTAATCATAGGTCTATCTATAATCACTCAGGCTCTAGCTAATAAAAAAGCACTCTTAACCTATCGATTCCTCCTATGTATTCGAGAAGGATTAGGATATGATGTCTAGCCTTGATCTTATGTTTACCAACTATTTTTGAAAGCCACTATGAGCCAAGCCAGGCATTAAACTATAATTTTCAAGTATCTTCAAAGTAATCGATTGATGGAAGTAGTTAACAGAAGATTAAAGAATTTGCTATGAAGCTTTGTCCTAAAGAATTTTGTTACATGGGATTCTATCGTATCCCAAGCTGAATGCATACAATAACAATATTAGCAGCATGAGAGGTAGATTATCATTTGAGATCACAATGAGACATACACCATGTCAACCATGAGGCCTAGCATATATTATTACCACTTTCACGCAGAAACTTCAAACAAGCGCAAAGACTTCTCCAGTACATCAAGCAAATCCATGATAAAGATGGCAAGAAATAGGAGGTAACAATAGAGTGCATCAAACTTGGAGGCAAGGTCTTTATTTACAATCAACCTAATTAGCACCCTCCTAGAGCATACATCAAGATGTAGCTTAACTATCTTGTTTCTTACAGGATTGTTGACCATGTTGGAGAAAATGCATATGTGATCAACCTACTAGAAAATGTCTCAATGCTATCTTTAATGCAGTGGAACTCTCACCACACTTCAAGGCTCAAAAGTAGTTCATGAGTAGTATGCCCTACAACTAGCTTCACTCTAACAAAAAAGAGGAAGGAAGTTGAAGCTATTCTAGACAACAAGATCACAATCATCTAAAAGAAGGCTTGCTGGAAGTGCCTAGTAAAGTAAAGAGGAAGGCACAAATATCATGGATCACTGCCGAGGACCTACAATGATGATCCATAGCCTTGAAAGGAGCATCTTCCACGTACACAATTTCATTGGAGCAAGTGGAAACCAAGCTAGGTTCAAAAACAAAATAATTAATAAAGCCCGAAGCCCGATTGGCTGTGTGAAATATGCACCATTAGAACCCAACTCATCGTACGTTAGTTATCATCAAAAGGCATCCAAAGGTAAACTTTTACTGTTTAAAATTCCAGCCCTTACTAAGATGAATTCCAACTATAGGACAACTAACAATAGATCTGGCCACCATCTCGAGTTGATTCGACAATCCATACTGTTGACAGAAGGATTCCAACAATGGAAAACCAATGTTAAAAAAGAATAAAAAGCTTCTACATGGTAGGACTTATTTTCCTTGTTCTTTTCGGAGATTGGGGGCACCTTGGCATTCCTAGCTTTGTTAGGGATCTTAAAATCTTAATATACTCCATTTTGTATTTAGTTTTGAACATTAAAAAATTTATTAAAAATTTAATAAAGTCTCTTTCTACCTGCTAGGATCCATGCAAGCTTGGTGCATTTTAGAAAATGGAGACACGGATGGTTAGTGGAGTCTTTACTAGTATCTTAAGGGCCTCACCTAGCGGAGCCCTTAGATGATGAGATCCTCATGACAGCAAGGGAAAAAATATGCTACTTATATATTTTCTAGTTCTTTATTCTCAGAATCCATGTCTTTAACTTCTAGGTTTTAAATCAAGTATTACTTTCGAAGTCCTTGGCTTAGTTTTATTTTAGTTGCATATACTTGTTAGTTTTTCTTCATTAAATGTATCAGTCAAATACGACTAAGATGGTTCTATATTCTGATCTTGAGAGATTACGAGAATTCAAATTTTGAATTCACGATTGAGATAAGAATCCCTCAACCATATCCGTTTAAAGCGGCACCCTCTGTGATGCACAAATAAGGCATCAAGGTTTATAAAATGGATAGGTCCCTGCGCCTGGTTTCATCAAGAAGTTTACACCATCGTTGAGAGAGACCGCAATGTATGGAAGATCCTTACCCTCATCTGGAAGAAAATCAACAGCAATGGTTCGAGATATTTACCGATCTTTCCTTTATTATTTAGGATAAATATATTGGCTCCATATTTCCGCATATATGATAGGGATCAATATATTTAATTTCAGTCTATCATTTGGTATCAGAGCGTTTAAAAATACCTCTACCTTGATTATTACGATTGTTTCCATTAATATACGGATCTGATAAAATCCTAGTGAAACAATCTTTATATGATTTATTTGATAAAGAGGGACAAGGTATTCTTGATCTCTATTTCTCTCGTTTAGGGATAGTCCAAAGGGGAGGCTACTGGTAGTACCCTGGATTATTTCACCCAATGGGTGTACAGTAGGGATATTAGGGACGTACCAATAAGGGAGGCCGCTGTAGTACCTTGGTGCATTTGACCCAACTACCTACTTACCGGGAGAGTTAATAGGTCATCAAGAATCATCTGAAAAGGGCATTAGATCTGATAAACTCTTAATATTTAGTTTATTTAATTCAGTTTTATTTACGAGATTGATCAGTAAGATTTATGCCATGAAGCATGTACCTATCTGTCTCACCCTTTTGGATATATTTAAATAAAAGATAAATTCAAATATCTCGCATCACCATGAGATGAGGAAGCGTAGGTTTCCTTGCTTCGGATATGTGCATGGGATGAGGATGGATGAAAAACATCTCTTACGAAAAATATGCAGACAATACAGAATTAAAAAAAAAGATCGTGGCATTTAAAATTAGAATTAAAAAAAAGGGAAGCCGCTGGCTGCTGCCAGAGCCTAGCCGCGAGAGCCAGCGCTGGGCAGCGCCTGGTTGGGCCAGGCGCTGGCCCAGCGCTTGGCTGAGAACCAGGCGCTGGCCCAGCACTTGGCTGAGCTAGCGGCCTGGGCCAGGCACCAGTGCCTGGGACAAGCGTTGGAGCACTAGGCCTAGTGCCTGGCTGGCCCAACAGCATGAGTCAGCCATAAAGCTAGGCCGTGCGCCCAGTCTAAACTGCAGCAGGCCTGATTGCAGCAGTTTGGGCACATCTGATCCAAAAATTTTTGAGGTGATTGAGAGATTTTTTGGTTAAATTAAACTATTGGAATTGGGTGAGGATGACGGGCTGTTGGCTCGTTCATTAAGTGGTTGGGCCATTAGTCTATCCTATTTATGTTCAATTATATTTAGAATTTGTGTGTATAAATTTTGTGAATTATGCATGCATCTTAAGTGACATAATTGAGAATAAAATTTAAATAATGTCTAAGTGATAAATATAATTGAATAATTGAGAAGTAGCCATAACATCCTTAATTATAAAATTGTATAATAAAGTTAATAAATCACATAAATAATAGAAATTAATTATAATTAATTATATGGATATAATAAAATTTATCGCACAGAAAATTTTGTTATATTTATATAATTAATTAGGATAAAATGTCAAATTATATTTTTCTAATCTACCCACAGGAATTAGAAAGAAGGAACATAATTTAATGATAGACTGAAATTAAATATATTGATCCCTATCATATATGCGGAAATATGGGGCCAATATGCTTATCCTAAATAATAAAGGAAAGATCGATAAATACCTCCAGCCATTGCTATTGATTTTCTTCCAGATGAGGGTAAGGATCTTCCACACCTTGCGGTCTCTCTCAGCGATGGTGTAAACTTCTCGATGAGACCAGGCGCAGGGATCTACCCGTTTTATAAACCTTGATGCCTTATTTGCCCATTTTATAAACCTTGATGCCTTATCTGTTCATCACAGAGGGCGCCGCTTTAAACGGATATGGTTATGGTTGAGGGATTCTTATCTCAATCATGAATTCAAAATTTGAATTCACGTAATCCCTCAAGATCAGAATATAGTAAGAAACAGAATACATCAATTATGGCAATATGTCCTCTTAAAATCGAGTATTATTTACCATGTATTATATTTCTTACTATAGTAATAGAATATACAGACCAAGTGAGAGAATGTTGGTTTTTCTCATTAAGTGTATCGGTCAGATACGACTAAGGTGGTCCTATATTCTGATCTTAAGGGATTACGTGAATTCAAATTTTGAATTCATGATTGAGATAAGAATCCCTCAACCATATCCATTTAAAGCACGCCCTCTGTGATGGACAGATAAGGCATCAAGGTTTATAAAACGGGTAGGTCCCTGCGCTGGTCTCATCGAGAAGTTTACACCATCGCTGAGAGAGACTGCAAGGTGTGGAAGATCCTTACCTTCATCTGAAAGAAAATCAATAGCAATGGCTGGAGATATTTATTGATCTTTTCTTTATTATTTAGGATAAATATATTGGCCCTATATTTTCGCATATATGATAGGGATCAATATATTTAATTTTAGCCTATCAAGACTTGCTTAATATCCTATTGGGTTGGCAAGCACTAGAGCTCATACTACGTTAGTAAATCAACTTGAGATTGATGCCTTGCCGCATAACATCGAACTTTTGAAGAATTTGAGGTTGCTAAAACTTTCTATCATTTCATCTAGGTGCTAAAGTGGACACTTAACTGTATCCTCACAAAGTTCTCACGCTTGGAAGAGTCGATCATAGTAAAAGGTCAAATTCTAGTTACTTACAGTAGTAGTGGCATGACATGAAGCTCTTCAAGACTATGAGAACTAATTTGAAAGGAAAATTCTGATGAAAGAAATTAGTGATTAACTATACCAGAAAAGGTTGTTTTTAATTTCTCCCTTTTTTTGACGCATAAATTATTCATTTTAAATTTTATTGGGACCATATATCCCCGTCCTACTAACTCCTTGTTTTAGACATTATTAAGTGTGCATCAGCTTCTGATATCAGTATGTGTGAACCAAAGAGGACCGTTGTAGCAAAAACTAATTAAATGATCCTTTTTTGCAAACATGAAATAAAGTGGTTTTTTCTCCAAAAATCCTCAACTTGGTGAAATATGTTCTTATATTTCAAGTGATGTTGGGACCCTCTTTTCTTTTGCACACAGAAACTCTTCTGCCAGGTGGCAGAGGAGGATTGGCATAACTAGTGTGAATTTTTTTTTTTTTTTTTTTGGTTACAGGCGGGTGATCATAACTAGCGTGAATTGGTGTAATAACTTGAGCTAGTCCGGATAATTTTTTTGTGAATTACCAGGCACGTCCCCCAGGCATTTTTGCTTTGATTTGCTGACATAATTAATAACCTGTTTTTGTAAGAAGACATTGGCACCTTTTCTCAAGTTCTGTGTCTTATTTTCCATTCTAGTTCTTACAGAAGTACCAAGTAGCACACATGCAAAGTGAAATTATGTACGAAGGATGCTCTGCATTAGGATTTAGGATTCCATATTCGACAATATTCGTGTTATTATATCCACCACCAGGGGCTGGTAATTATGAGAGAATGATATAAGAACTTATTTCTCTCGTCTCTCTTCAGATAAAACATCTAGCTGGATGTTAAAAAAGTGAAACCATGGAGTTCCCAAATCTTTCTTTTGCCTCCTTATCATACGGATCATCTCCTAAGTACATATGAAAGTAGGCTCTGCACAGCAGTTCACTCTCCACCTTGCTGATTAACTCATCCTTCACTGCACCAATTAATTAGTTTCACAATCTAAGTAAATTTGAAACAAGAAATAAAGCATCTATATCATGAGTAATTGATGAATATTATTTTCTCCATTCTTTCTCACCTTTTGTCTGGAGAACATATCCAGGTAGCCTTGTTATCTCAATAACTGACCCATAGGGTAGCTTGATGCTGTCATCTGCAGCAGCCAGGACCCTATAAAGAACTAAAAGAGTGTTAAGTTGATGTGGTAAGTAAAGTATTGATAAAAGATAAGACTTGGAAACATTACTTGTTTACGAGTTCCTCATTCTTTTGACCACCTGTAAGCTTCTTAATTGAAGCCCCAAGTACATCATCAAATTTTTTTCTCACAATGCTCATGGTGAGGCCTCTGAAGACTATTATCAACCTAACCGTCATCAAGACATCACTGTCAATTACAGCCTCATACAATTCTGTGGTGGGCTTCTCTGGAATCTCCCAAAATTTTGTTTTAAGAAACTCCTTCAGCATAGCATTATCAGCATATATACCTGTTTGTTGATGCAATTAGAAATCATCTGTTATAAATGTAGCATGGAATATATAGTTATTGCTACATCAATTCTCTGCTATATAATTTCACAGAAACTCCTTAAACTAATATCATCACGGTTGTGTCAATTGCTTTTCTCGTGAGAACATGTGGAAAATTTTAAGAACAACCTTTTGTAGCACAACCTATATATATATATATATATATATATATATATATATATATATATATGTATGTATATGTATGTATGTATGTATGTATGTATGTATTATACGGAGGGAAAATGCTTTGAAGGGATACTTCCTTTCATTGGATATTCAAATTCCTGAAGACGATATACAGTTACAATGATCGATCCTAGTTAGCTTATGAAGCATCAATGTCTAGAAGTTCGATCTGATTGCCTTTTGAAGGAAATCAAGGCTGTTTTCCATTGTAGACTAGCTTGATATCAAATATAATCAAGTGAAATAATTCATTCTTTCCTTAACATTTGATTTTTTAACAATAAAAGAAATATTGATGACAAGACTCCTCCTATACGTAAGGATGGGGGATCAGGATTAATTTTGTCATAAAATACTAGAGTTATAGCACTTTTGTCGCGTTTGCCATGTGATTATAATATATTTGAAGTGAGAGCAGCCAATTCGATTAGTGATATAATAGATAGAGAAAGAAAATCACCGAGTCGGAAGCAAGTTTTCACCATAAAGAAAAAAAATAAAATAAAAGTCATGAAGTAGTGCGCGTAGTGCAAGTATACGCTTACCGAAGGCATAGATATTGAGGCCGAGGGCCAGGATCTTCTTCTTCCTACACCCCACTGTGTTCAGCCGCTGCCCATCTCCCATCTTCACCGGGAAGGACACTCCGGTCTTGGGTTCGACGTCCATCTTAACGTTCTCCTTCACTTCCTCCTCCTTGGCTTTGGCCTTCTCTCCCTCATCAACCACTTTGACCTCCTCCGCTTTGAACCCTTCCAGCTTTGCCCTCACCTCTTCCATCGCCTTCTCCTCCTTATCACCCTTCTCTCCCTTCACCACCTTCTCCATCTCAACATTAACATTCAGACTCTTCTCCTTCTTGAACTGCTCTTCTTTAATCACAGTTGCCATGGAGTTCTCAACTAGGTATTAGGATATCATAGTAATAGAAAGGAATTGAAAGCAGGCATAGGAGGACTGGAAGATGGGAATCCAACCGAACGGGGTGATGGATTTAAATTCGTAGAGTCATCCAAGTTGTTGACCTTATTGAATGCACGGGCCTGGAGTTTGTTGACCTTATTGTGCATTCAATAAGGTCAACAACTCGAAGGATTTCACTGTGATTGCATGGTAGTGGCATGAAGTGAGAGGGTATTAGAAGATGGCCTTCGTTTTAGTTATAATCTTATTCATGCTTCATGCTCATGAATCTCCTTTCCAGAAGCCATACCATGTGTCTGAGTATGAACCTTGAATATTTTGAAATCAAAAGTAATAAAAAATGTGGGATATATACTCTGAAAAACAAAAAAGATGTTACATAAAAAGAAATGTGAAAGAGTTTAATTCAAGAAAGAAATTAAATTTAAAATTTTGAAACATGAAATATAGTAATAGAAATGTGGTTTAAATGAAAGTTTAGCACGCAATTGAACAAATCAAATAATGATGTTCTGCAATAATTAAGGAGTCTTCTAGATACAGTTGACCTTATCCATGATCAAGAGGTCAGTAGTGTACCTTGTATGCTATTGAGTCCTTGACAGACAACCATCTACCATGTCCATGGTGTTTTAAAACTTGGCAAGGGTTGCAATCGGGTTGGGTAATTGTCATGTCACACACAGATCAGTAATCTATTAATCTGAGTCTGGTCTATTTATCAAATAAATCAAAAATTCAAACATGAACTTGGGCTTTTTATTAAACTGATTGTCTGTTCCAACACACACATTTCCTGTTCCTTGAAGACTATGGAGGGACTTGTTTAGGAACTTTGTACTTGGTCTCCTACCTAACGAGGAATGGAATTTGTTTTTGTTACGGCTGATATGTATATAAAAATGACATTTTATTCCCTGCAAAAAGACATCTGAAGCATCACATGGAGGCAGTGGCAGAGCAGTACTTTTGGACAAGAGGGGGCAGCCACTTAATTTTACAATTACCTCCCAAATTTTTTATTTGAGAAAGATAATTTTTATAAAATATTCAGAAATCCACAACACTTCTAAAAGATTTTCTAAGATTTGAGAGGGGGGGGGGGGGGGGGGGGGGGGGGGACAATTGCCCACACCCAATCCCATGCAGATCTGCCCCTTAACATGTAGGTGTAGGTGGGTATGTTGGCAGATGGTGGCTACCTAATGAATCAGACTGAGGCTAGAGTTTCACTCTATGTCCTTAAGACAATTTCATTCCGCAATGGTGCTTACGGTCAGTATGACGATTATCTCCCAGAATACAACAGTCTCCTTTTGATGAAAGCAGCACTACAATTCATCAAAACTTTCGAACCAAGAATGCTACTCTCTTTTTAATGCACTATTGCTATACTATCCTTAGGAAAGTATGCAAATGCCTAAGAGAGAAGAAGACTAGAATTGATTCAAATTGAACTCAATTCGAAATGGCTTGGGATTGATGAAATGAGAGGGTCTAGGGTCCTATTTATATGTTTTTAGGTGCCCCTTGGAAGCAACCCTATGAATTTAATTAAATTTAAATTCTATTATCAAAGGATGTGAGGGTTAAGAGCTTATCACCCTTGATATGCCCTTTAGACATCGTGATCTTCAGATCAGGCGATCGGATAAGCCTTTTCATGGCTGTGATCTAAAGATCAGTCGATCAGATAAGTCTATCCTTATCCTGATAAGCCTTTTCATCATCGTGATCTGATGATCACGTTATCAGATAGGCGGATGCCTATCACAACCGTACGATCGAACGGACACCTTATCATAACCGTCATGTTGACTGGTCAACCAATATTGTGATTTGATCACCGCATCTCGATCCTTCATCCGATCGATCAATGATCAATTGATCTCAGCCCCTTATCTTGATCCGATTAATCTCCACCGTCGGATCATCTTGATCTATAAAAATTTAAAGCCTCTCAAGACGATGCGCACGTGCGAAGTGCAAAGTGCGCCTACAAAGCGCCCATTGTGCCCTTCACACACGCGCGTGTGCGTGCGTGAGGGTGATGCTACGCATCACCCTCAAGCTCTCCACTTGTGGTGAGCCTAAGGAACTTAAGCTTCAAGGAAGTGGTTTCCATATAAGTAAACCTTCCTTTCTTGATTTTTCCGATATGGGACTAAATGTCCCCGTAATTTCTCATTCACACACATAAGGCGGTAATGGGCTTTCAAGGCCCATTAGGGTATTTAGGGTCTATTTTGGCCCATTACCCAACAATCCCCCACATGAATAGAAATTGGACTTAGATCAAAGATCATCAGAGATCAGCAAAAGCAAACCCCCACATAAAAGGATTTTAATGCAAATGAATATGCAGACACACTAAAGAGAGTATAATGGGATGAAGTTGTATCGGGATAGGTAGCTTGTGGCTTTGAACCTTCCTTAGTGAGTTGTTATCGAGTTTACTTGCTAAAAGGTGAATACGATATCTTGAACCTTTCAGCGTTTTGTGTAAACTAAGACAATAACAATCACGCAACTTCTTCCCGAGCATTCTTTTGGTTCTCATGGTTGTGTTCATTTTGGCCCCGAACAACTCCTGATCTCATGAGTGCTTCAGAGAATTAAACCTTAAAATTATCATAGAATTGGCCCAGTTCACACTCACATAGGTGATTCTTATTAAGAGTATCCTGCTATATCCCACATGATGTTCATGTCATAAGAATCATTAAAAGCAATGCTTATCCTAGTACCTTTAGCAGGTAGCACCAATTATCATAGGAATGAGTAGTATTGTACATCCTTAGTGCTATCAAGTCTCTTCATAATTTAGTTGTCCCTTTTGAACCTAGATCTTGGGATCTCCAGTCAGCTAGGTTGGGTATCCACTATGAAGATTTTTTAGTTATAGGTTTTAAATCTATTCCCCTTGATAAACAGTTTACTTGATCTCTTGGTAACCCCTTTGTTAATGGATCCGCTAGGTTTTTCTTTGATTGAACATAGTCAATAGAAATTACACCAATTTCAAGTAATTGCTTAATGGTATTATGTCTACGACGTATATGTCTAGACTTACCATTATACATCTTATTCTGTGCTTTGCATATTGCAGACACAGGCTTTGGCCAACATGGAATATCTTCTAAAAGGTTTCGAAGCCATTCTGCTTCTTCAGCTGCCTTTTCTAAGGCAATAAACTCAGATTCCATAGTGGATCGAGCTATACAAGTTTGTTTAGAAGATTTCCACGACACAGCACCTCCTCCTAAGGTGAATACATATCCACTTGTGGATTTTGTATCTTCTGTGTTAGATATCCAATTTGCATCACTGTATCCTTCTAATACAGCTGGATATCTTGAATAATGTAATCCATAACTTAGGGTATATCGCAGATATCTTAATACCCTTATTAGAGCTGTCCAATGATTTGGACCTGGATTACTTGTAAATCTACTCAACTTATTGATAGCATATGCTATGTTAGGACGAGTACAATTCATGACATACATTAAACTGCCAATTATACGTGAGTATTCCAATTGAGATATGGGTTCTCCAGTATACTTAGCCAAATGTAGATTAACATCTACAGGTGTTTTCACCGGGCTAGTATCATACTTTTTATACTTATTTAATATTTTCTCAATATAATGAGATTGAGATAATATTATTTCCTCAGATGTTCTAGTGATTCGAATTCCTAGTATAACATCTGCAACACCCATATTTTTCATATCAAAATGTTTGATCAACATTTTCTTAGTCTGTTTAATCATTTCAGTATTACTACCAATGATTAACAGGTCATCTACATATAAGCAGATTATCACATACCCTTCAGATAGGGATTTGGCATATATGCATTTGTCACATTCATTTATTTTGAATCCATTTGATAACATTACATTATCAAATTTTATATGCCATTGCTTAGGTGCTTGCTTTAATCCATATAAGGATTTAACAAGTCTACACACCTTCTTTTTTTATCCTGGAACAATAAATCCCTCAGGTTGTTCCATGTATATTTCTTCATCTAATTCACCATTCAGAAAAGCAGTTTTAACATCCATTTGATGAATTTCAAGATTGTTA
Source organism: Calamus simplicifolius (assembly GCA_900491605.1). NCBI lineage: Eukaryota > Viridiplantae > Streptophyta > Magnoliopsida > Arecales > Arecaceae > Calamus > Calamus simplicifolius. Next base: position 609,556 of record UESW01004799.1, on the reverse strand, counting down.
ATGGCTGCAAAAGCTATTAACATTCTTATAGATGTTATTCTACTTACTGGTGAATAGGTATCAAAGAAGTCTATACCTTCTTTTTGTTTGAAGCCCTTAGCCACTAATCTAGCTTTATACTTGTCAATTGATCCATCAGCTTTTAGCTTTTTCTTAAATATCCACTTGCACCCTAAAGGTTTCATACCAGATGGTAGGTCTACCAACTTCCAGGTATGATTATGCATGATGGACTCAATTTCATTATTGACAGCTTCTTTCCAAAAGGGTGCTTCTGGATTAGACATTGCCTCTTTGAATGTCTGAGGTTCATCTTGTAACATATAAGTTACATAATCAGGACCAAAGGACTTAGCAACTTTTGGTCTCTTACTGCGTTTGGGTTCATCTTCAGGATATTCTTCCTGATGACTACTACTAGCAGTATTATCATCATAAGTTCTTTTATTTGAACTTATTTCTAATTTTCTTTTACTTGGAAATATATTTTCAAAGAATGTTGCATTCCTTGATTCCATGATTGTATTTTTCTGTATATCAGTTATATCTGATTTATACACAAGAAAGCGATATGCACTACTATTATGTGCATATCCGATAAATATACAATCAATAGTTTTAGGTCCTATCTTGACCTTTTTGGGGTCCGGAATAGCTACTTTAGCTAGACACCCCCACACTCTTAAGTAATTGTAAGAAGGCTTCTTTCCTTTCCATAACTCATATGGAGTCACTTCCTTCTTCTTAAGAGGTATCTTATTAAGAATATGATTTGCTGAGAGAATTGCTTCTCCCCATAAATTCTGTGGTGTACCAGAATTTATTAACATAGCATTCATCATTTCTTTTAATGTGCGGTTTTTACGTTCCGCAATTCCATTAGATTGAGGCAAATAAGGAGCAGTAGTTTGATGAATAATGCCATGCTCCTGACAAAATTCGTCAAAAGGTGCATCATATTCACCACCTCTATCACTCCTTATGGCCTTAATCTTTTTGCCAAGTTGATTTTCAACTTCATTCTTATAACATTTAAACATTTCTAAAGCCTCATCTTTAGACTTTAGTAGATACATATAGCAGTATCTTGTTGAATCATCTATAAATGTTATAAAATACTTTTTACCTCCTCTAGTTTGAATTGACTTTAAGTCACATAGATCACTGTGAATTAAGTCAAGAGGTTCAGTATTTCTTTCAACTGATGGAAATGATATTTTTGCTAACTTAGCTTCAACACACACTTCACACTTGTAATATGGATCGATTTCATGATTAGGTAATAATTTCAATTTCATTAATTTTCATAATGAATTAAAATTCGCATGTCCTAATCTATCATGCCATAAACAAGAGGAGTCAATCATATAAGCAGAAGAAGAAGCTTTATTCATTTCAAGGTTTCTATGTACAGTCATTACATTCACCTTGAATAATCCATTATTCAAGTAACCCCTTCCAATAAATATCCCCCCTTAGTGAGTACAAATTTATCAGACTCAAAGACCATCCTAAAGCCATGTTTGCTTAGGAGGGAGCCTGATATGAGATTCTTCTGGATGTCAGGGACATGTAGCACATCATTCAGTAGAAGCTCCTTGCCAGATGTCATCTTCATAACGATGTGGCCAAGTCCTTCTATCTTGGATGTAGCGGAGTTACCCATGACCAAATTTCTACCATTGATAGGAGTATATGATGAGAACATACTCTTATCAGAGCAGACATGTCTGGTAGCTCCAGTGTCGATGTACCACTCATTTGCTTTGTCAACCATGTTTGCTTCAAATACAACAGCTGACAACATCATCTCGGATACCTCTTTGGATAGGGTTTCAGTAACGTTGACTTCTTTCTTTTCTTTATCCTTGAAACGGCAGTCCTTGGATTTCTGTCCTTGCTTTCCACAAACAAAGCACTTTCCCTTAAACTTGTATTTCTTTGGATTGCCCTTCTTCTGTTTAAAGCCTTCGCCTGGAAACTTGCGTTTCTTCTTCCCTTCTATGAGGTTGGCCTTTGGCTCAGCAGGTTGTCCTCCTGCCTTCTTATCTTGGCTCTTATTGTCCTCCTCGATCCTTAGGCGGATAATTAGGTCTTCAAGTCCCATCTCCTTCCGCTTATGCTTCAGGTAGTTCTTGAAGTCCTTTCATAGTGGTGGTAGCTTCTTTATTATGGCAGCTACCTGGAATGACTCGCTGAGAGACATTCTCTCTGCATGTATCTCATGCAGGATAATCTGGAGCTCTTGGACTTGCTCCATAACTGTTTTGTGGTCGACCATCTTGTAGTCTAAGAACCTTCCAACCACAAACTTCTTGTGTCCAGCATCCTCTGTCTTGTACTTTTTATCCAGGGATGCCCATAACTCCTTGGCAGTAGCAATACTGCTGTACACATTGTACAGGTTATTGTCCAGACCATTCAGGATGTAATTTTTGCAAAGGAAGTCCGAGTGCTTCCATGCCTCCACCGCAGCAATGACTTGCTTGTCGGTCTCCCCTTCCTTTAGGACAGGTGGATCTTCATTCAGCACTCTGACCAGGTTCAGAGTTGTGAGGTAGAACAGCATCTTCTGTTGCCACCTCTTAAAATCTGTGCCAGAGAATTTCTCCGGTCTCTCGGCTTGAATGGATGTCGTCATAGTAGCCATCTGCAGCAGCACTTCCGTGGTAGCAGGGAGATTGTCTTAAGATTTGTAGGGGGGTATGTTGGTAGATGGTGGCTACCTAATGAATCAGACTGAGGCTAGAGTTTCACTCTATGTCCTTAAGACAATTTTGTCCCGCAATGGTGCTTACGGTCAGTATGACGATTGTCTCCCAAGATACAACAGTCTCCTTTTGATGAAAGCAGCACTACAATTCACCAAAACTTTCGAACCAAGAATGCTACTCTCTTTTTAATGCACTATTGCTATACTATCCTTAGGAAAGTATGCAAATGCCTAAGAGAGAAGAAGACTAGAATTGATTCAAATTGAACTCAATTCGGAATGGCTTGGGATTGATGAAATGAGAGGGTCTAGGGTCCTATTTATATGTTTTTAGGTGCCCCTTGGAAGCAACCCTACGAATTTAATTAAATTTAAATTCTATTATCAAAGGATGTGAGGGTTAAGGGCTTATCACCCTTGATATGCCCTTTAGACATCGTGATCTTCAGATCAGGCGATCGGATAAGCCTTTTCATGGCTGTGATCTGAAGATCAGCCGATCAGATAAGTCTATCCTTATCCTGATAAGCCTTTTCATCATCGTGATCTGATGATCACGTTATCAGATAGGCGGATGCCTATTACAACCGTACGATCGAACGGATACCTTATCATAACTGTCATGTTGACTGGTCAACCAACCGTCCTATTGACTAGTCAACCGACGGATGTCAGCCATTGGATCATGATCAAGATTGTGATTTGATCACCGCATCTCGACCCTTCATCCGATCGATCAACGATCAATTGATCTCAGCCCCTTATCTTGATCCGATCAATCATCTTGATCTATAAAAAGTTAAAGCCCCTCAAGCTCCTCGCGCACCGTCATGTTGACTGGTCAACCAACCGTCCTATTGACTAGTCAACCGACGGATGTCAGCCATTGGATCGTGATCAAGATTATGATTTGATCACCGCATCTCGACCCTTCATCCGATCGATTAACGATCAATTGATCTCAGCCCCTTATCTTGATCCGATCAATCATCTTGATCTATAAAAATTTAAAGCTCCTCAAGCTCCTCGCGACGATGCGAAGTGCGAAGTGCAAAGTGCAAAATGCAAAGTGCAAAGCGCCCATTGCGCCCTTCGCACATGCGCGAGGGTGATGCTACGCATCACCCTCAAGCTCTCCACTTGTGGTGAGCCTAAGGAACTTAAGCTTCAAGGAAGTGGTTTTCATATAAGTAAACCTTCCTTTCTTGATTTTTTCGATATGAGACTAAATGTTCCCGCAATTTCTTTTTCACACACATAAGGCGGTAATGGGCTTTCAAGACCCATTAGGGTATTTAGGGTCTATTTTGGCCCATTACCCAACAGTAGGTAACTGTCAGATTGCATGGAGTAACCATATGTATTATTGAGGATATAGAGGCAAAATTTTTGTGCCACCTTTGGAGGACCTTATGGAAGCTTTTCATGATAGATTCACAGTATAGTAATTTTCTTTCTACTTCCAAACAAATAGCCGAATTAAAGTAATTAATATAATCATGGAGAATATCATTTAGTGCCTATATAATGACATATTGAAATAGTAGGAAATTATCTTCAACATACAAAGTTCACATATAACTGTCATGCTCGAAACCCAAAATTCAAGCTGAGATATATGATAATTGCTGCATAAAATTCCTTACAAATATTCAAGGTTTTTCTCATGCTATCATAACAAACTAATATAAAGTAAATTATTAGTACTTTTATTCTTCTCGCATATCTAAGCACTCTCTAAATAATATTCTTATGCAGTTATTGATTAGAATTTTTTTTAAAAAAAAAATTGAAATAACAATGAGCTTCACAGACTAGTAAGTAATGATTGCCCATCTAAAAAATATAACATAATATTAGCACACTTGTTTTATACCTATAGATGCAATTTAACAGTTAATACAAATAAATAATGTTTTGACAATTTTATTTTTTATTTTTTGGTATGACATCTAGTTCTGCTACGCTTGAATCATCTTAACAGTGTTTTGCCCCCATAAATAGAATCCAGACTAATGTATGTTCTCAAAGATCATCGGTATTAACCAACGTTTAATCCCCACTTATGCAATCTAAGGTCATCTGACATAGCTAGGTTTAAAAGTTAACATTCAAATTCATCAATTTTTTACCATTTTTATTAATTAAGTCATTAGGTCAACTTCCAGCATCATTTCATCATAAAAAAAACTTTAAATTGGCCAAGTAAGCTTATTTATCAGCTGAGCTCACCAACTTAGATTCTCGACTAATCTAAGCTTTCCCAAAAGAGTCTCTTCCACTTTTCAAATAAGCCCCTCATCAATTGGACTTTCCAAACAAGCCTCTTACCAACATAATTATACCCTTCAAATCAACTAGGCTCACTAAAAAAAGCCTTACCATGATAATCCTTCTTCAATTTCAACTTATTCCAGCTATTCCAGACTTATTACAAGCTAGAATAATAATAGAAAATCATAAAAAAAGAAAAAAAAAACCATCTAAAAAAGAATTTTTTTCCTTTTCACATAAAAAAATTTCTTCCTTCTCTTTTTTTTTTCTTTTCTTTTTTTTTTTTATCTCTTCTTCCTCCTCAACGTAGCTCATCGGTGCCCGGCAGACTCATGCTGGTGAGCCTTTCTCTCTTGCACGGCCGACGATTGCCACTAACACAACCTCTTTGTTCTTCCATCAGTCACGAAACTAGCTCAAGATCGGGCTATCGTCTTCTTCTCTAGGGCTCGTTGATAAATAGGGAGGAGATGTCATGTTGGCTATTGATTCCCTATACCTTTAGATCTCTCCTGGTACCCATTCTTCTTCACGTGAAAACAGGAAGGTTTGGTATTGTGATGCCCCTCTCAATAGTCCCATATCGAAAAATTGAAAGTTGGTTGAGTAGTTTGGTATTGTGATGCCCCTCCCAATAGTCCCACATCGAAAAATTGAAAGTTGATTGAGTAGTTTATATATAGTAAAGCAAGAAGGACAAGACACTAATTGGATCCCTTTTGGACTATGGTGACCCAAGTTGGTGTGGACCTTATCCGTCTTGCTTTATTGTGATGCCCCTTTTGGGCTGTGGTGGCCTAAGTTGTTGTGGACCATGGGCCCGCTTCGTTAACCTTGTCCGTCTTGCTTTCTTGTAACGAAGCGGGCCCGTGATCTACAACAACTTGGTCCACCACAGCCCAAAAGGATCAAATTGATGCATTATTCTTCTTTCTTTACTATATATATAAACCACTCAATCAATTTTTAATTTTTAAATTTTTTGATGTGGGACTATTGGACGCATCACATGTACCAAATCTGAAACCCATAAGGAGGCTTCAATCGATTGAGATCGAGAGCACGATCCTGTTTCACCAACATGGCTCCCGAGAAGGGGGAAATGCTTTGAGAGTTGTGCTGAAACAAATATATGCTTTGCCTTGCTCGAAGCTCCGTGCTGTGCTCAGTTTTGTGCACTCTATGCAGCCTTGGGATTTATGCAAATCAACAGAAGCCCAGGTTCGAAAAAAAAAAAAAAAGAAACCTAGCATTCGACCCTGAAAACCCTAGGCTCTGAAAACCTTAGACTTACGGAACCCTAGCTCTAATAAACCTAGAAAGTCATACCATTTGTTGTAATAAAAGATGTTCTGAGAACTAAATACTAAAAAGAAAGATAAAATGGTAAAAACAAAACAAGAGAGCAACCATAAGCCTATATCCACAAATCAAAAAGAGCGGATATTTTACTATTAAAAGAATAAAACTAAAGATTGAGAATCTGTAACTTTATGAATTATTTCTGGGATTCACCGAATGAAAGCTAAAGTTATATGTGCTTGCTTATATAGAGAAATATATGGTGTTTTATTTATAAGGATCAGAATTGAAGTGCTATAAGGATATGAAAAGATATTAATCTTCTTTACCTTCTAAATTTTAAGTCTTCGTAGGTTAGGACTCCAGTTCTAATTTGATATGAAAAAATCTTTTCTTAATTTTTGAACCTAGGAAGTTTTAAGATAAATTCTAACTGATGTTGTGACCACAATGGTCCATCAAATTAATACATCAGATTTGTCTCTTCGTCAGAAATTTTCTACCGCGATTCCACTTCCTACGCCTGACTGCCATCCGAATCCGATCGAGGCTGATGGTAAGTGGTGCGGAAAGTTCGTGACTTTCGGTCTCCGGCGCCAAGGAATAATAGGAAAGAGGCATGCTCTTTTGAAAACCAGATCCAGAAGGATGCGCGCTTCTGCCTTCTTCTAGAACCGGTGACCAAATATAAAGATATATATATATATATATATATATATATGTTCGGCCAGCCAAGTCAGAAGGCAACAACGCACGCTCTTCTCATTTTGTTTTTGTTAATTCTCATTAAAAAACAAAGAAAGATACCTCTCTATCCCCAGCGAATTATATAAAAGTTAGGAATCATCAAAGCAAAAAGCAAATTAATTAAGCTCCAACGTACGTAACTTCATCCGGACAACGCGTCACGTCAGGTCAGGTCGGTGATTCTTTAAGAAATCTCCGACCAAATTCACGTTTCAATACGTACCTTGCTTGCTGTCTTTATACGTACACGTACATAGACCTTCCTCCTAGCTAGCTCTTCGAAACAATCCCAACCTGTCTCTCGATCAGGAGCTCTGGTTTCTTCTATTTTCGCAGACACTAATCTCTCCATCTATCGATCTGTGCTGATCTAGCTTGCTTTATGGAGCGAAACAGCTCGTTCGGGACCTCGTGGGCAGACCAGTGGGATTACAGCAATTCCGAGCCGGTGCAGGAGGAGAAGATGATGAAGAAGAAGAAGAACAGCGGCATGAAGAGCGGGGTCGAGAAAACCAAGGCTGTGGCTTCTTCAGGTCTTAATTAAGAAGGTAAAAGAAGGCACAAAACCCATGGGTCCCAGTACTGGATCGCTAAATATATTCCCACCGCCTTCGTCTCTTTCCAAATTTTTTTTTTTTTTTTTTTTTAAAGCGCTATCATTTTCAAACGGTTTCTCGCATCAGTGGAGAGTGAGAGATATGATGGCCTCCTTCGCCACTGCCGAGCTCAGCCATCTCCTCGCTCTCACGATCATTCAGAAACGGTCGATGGGCTCCATTTCACTCCGATCGTTCCCCTCAAGCCCTCGTCTCGTTCTCTTCTTCGATTCAAGATATGTCTTGCCCTCTAGAGCACTCCATTTCTTCTATCTCAGCTCGATCTTGATTTCGGATCCTCCAGCGCCCTATGTCGACTTGATCTGCGCGAGAAATGGGCGGGAGCTGATCGCGGTGGCCGCGAGCTTTCGAAATGGGGGCGGGGTTTAGCCAAACGGCCAATCGCCTTTGGCCGAACCGAAGCCTCGGACCATCGACGACGATGGCAAGGCCCTCCGCACTCCCTCCGCCGCCATGCAGACAAGAGTTCCCACTCCCGGCTCCACCCCTCGCCGTCCTCGTCCTCGACGGCGCCCCTCTCGCTGCCGGTGGGGGCTAGTGATGTCGAGCGCGGCGCGGTCAAAGGAGGAGAAAGAGGCGTGGTGGAAGGAGGCGATGGAGGGAATGCAGAGGCTGAGACACATTGGAATCTCCGCCCAAATAGACACCGAGAAGATGACCCTCATCGAGAAGGGTCCTCTGCTATAGCGGGCAGATCCACGAGGTCCGTGGGAGGGATGGGGACGGCGCCAAGATGGACTCAATGGACCTCGAGAGGGAGAGGGAGAAGGGGCTGCCGCCACCTGCTGCACGTGGAACAGTTACCAGGTATTCATTCTTGGATTAAAGATGGAAACTTGGTTTTGATGATCGACTCCGTTCTTGAAATATCCTTGGTGCTGGGATGTGGAACTTAGTTTAAATGGCTGGGTATCTTTCAATCTTGTGCTATTTCTTAATATTTTCTTGAAAATTCTTGGTGCTAGGATATGGAAATTGTTTTGGATTTTTGGAGATGCGTTGTACTTATTGCTGCCAAATCACTGCTGAAGAGCGTCGAGCAGGAGTAGGACGTTGTGGGTCTCCAAAAAGTTGACGAGATCGCCTTCTCTAATTGGAAACCTGCAAGAAAAGTTTCGGACCGATGGCTCCAATGGGGACCCTTCGACGCTCAAGTTAGCGATCTGAAGAACAGGAATTAAGATGAGATAGTAAAGGTTGAGTCCCCTCCTCGTTGTGAGTTAGGGTCCTTATATACCTGTCCGAAGGTCCCTCTTACCCTTTGTAGATAAAACTGTCGAATCTCTTCTTCCGTTAGGATCGGCTCTGTGAGCGGCAGATGGGTACACAGTTGCTAAACGCGTATCATGAATATTGGCAACTGCACACAGTATCTGTAACTGCCCATGATCCTAACAAAAAGAAGGTGAGCGGGCTACGTGGCAGTTTATGGGTGTTTCAAATTACCCTGTTCAATGTTCGGAGTTGATTTCACGACTAGAACTATGGACCGATGACATGCGAAGCGAACCTGAAGCCGAGGCCGAGGCCAAAGCCGAGACCGAGACGGAGCTCGAGGCCGAGGTCGGGGACGATGTTGAAACTGAAACGTTCACGGTTGAGACCGAGGCGAAGTCCGAAGCCGAAGCCGAGGCCGGGGCCGATGCTGGGATTAGCTGAAATCATTACTTTGCTCCAAAAACCATGCAGGCTGTTACCGTACTGCCTAGGGACGTGATTAGCCACATCAGATACCCTCCCACCCCTGAATGGGTGAGCGTTCACTCACCAACGAAAGGGGGCGTTTTATCATCTGGTGGCTTATCCTCGAGCGCCACGCGTCAAGGGCCATTCCTTCTTTAATGATGCATCGGACGCTACAACGCCATCATCTCGTCCGTCCCGGCCATTGAGATCGAGGGGGATTTCCCTCGAGTGCCAAGCTATGGAAAGGCGGGCACATCATTACGGTGAGGTCACCGCCGTCCCGTCATTGGCAATGTCCTTCGCGTTCTGCGCTCTAGGTGGTTATCGTAGCCATCTCCAATGGTAAGCAAGCACGTGGCCGAAGTGAACCAGGCGGGACAATTTGAAAAGATAAGACTATAAGAGGGGATCGTTCTTGATCCAAGCCGCCTTCACTGCCTTTGCCTTCTTCCCCGTTCTGATCTTGCTCGAGCCTGTTCATCTTCCACCACCCGAGCTCTTCGTCCCTGATTCTCAGTTCTCAAATCCTTCAGGTTAGTTCTGTTTCCATGGCCTTTTCGTCTCTTTTGTGTTCGATCTCTGATTCCGGAGGTTATTCCCCCAACCTTCCATAGCCCTCTTCGTCTCTCGCACCCAGTTGGTCCACCTCCGCGGAGGGTGCCCCAATGGAACAGCGGCAAGCCACCGGGCGATTTCCCGCTAGGAATCGCCCGGCCACCGGATGGGCTCCTATCTGGCACCGTCTGGCCACCGCCGGCCCATTTTCCCTTGTGAGGCAGTCTTCCGAGGGGACTGCCTCTGTCATGACCGCCCAAGAGATAATCAATCTCAGGGCTTGTTACCAAATCCCTACTGACCTCTGCTTATACACTGATAACTGCTATAGCTTGAAGCACGCCATCGAGGAGCTCATCCAGCGGGGCTACCTCGGGAAGTACATCCAGAAGGCACCCCGACCGATGCCGGCTCTCATGGGGCCTCCATCTGCTCAGGCTGCTATCGACAATGCCTCGATGGAGCGAATGGTTGGAATGGTGTCCTAGGGGGTAGCTTCTTCATCCAAGCGGCCGAGGGGAAAGGAAGTGTCGGATAATATAACTCCCAGGGGGGGTCAGTAGTTGTGGAAAATGTAAACAATGAAGGCATCGTCGTCTCAATGACGATCGCCAAGCACCCTGTAAAGAGGATATTAGTTGATAGTGACAGCTCAGCTGACATCCTTACTTACGATGCATTTGTTAGGATGGGCTTGTCTGTTGATTCTCTCCAGCCCGTGGTGGCTCCTCTAGTCAGATTCACAGGAGACTCGGTGAGGGTCGAAGGTGAGATCTCCTTTCCTGTTACGGCCAGAACGCAGCCATGCTAGAGCATGGTTATCATGAACCTAGTCGTGCGAGTCCCCTTGGCGTATAATGCCATCCTCGGGTGACCAGGCCTCAATCTCCTGGATGCCGTCATCTCCACCAGGCGTTTAATTGTGCAGTTCCCCACCAGTAGCGGGGTCGGTGAGATGCAGGGTGAGGTCATCCCAGTCCTGCCTTGCTACCATGCGGCTTCGAGTCCTCAGGAGGCCGACCAGCATCGGAGGTGCCTGACCCCAGGGAGTCCAGCAAAGGAGGAGAGCCGGTCGAGCGGCTCTTGGATTTTCCACTAGGAGACGATCCGGCAAGGACTATGCGCATCGGCGGACTCCTCCCTTCAGAGGACCGCGGCCGTCTTCTGACCTTTCTACGGGCTAATTCGGACGTATTTGCCTGGTTGGCATCCGACATGCCTGGCATTCCTCCGGAGGTGATCACCCATAAGCTCAACATCGATCCGAAGCACCACCCTATTCGCCAAAGGAAGAGAAGCTTTGCACCTGAGCAGCAAAAGGTCATCGACGAGGAGGTCAACAAGCTACTTAGTGCCGGTCACATTCAAGAAGCCCATTACCCCAGTTGGCTAGCCAATGTGGTCATGGTCCGAAAAGCAAATGGGAGTTGAAGGATCTGCATCGACTTCACCGACCTCAACAAGGCGTGCCCAAAAGATAGTTTCCCTCTGCCCCGGATCGACCAGTTGGTGGATTCTACCTCCGGCCATGAACTCCTCAGCTTCATGGATGCTTTCTCTGGGTACAACCAAATAAAGATGGACCCGGACGATGAGGAGCACACCTCCTTCGTGACAGAGAAGGGCATTTATTACTACAAAGTGATGCCTTTCGGTCTAAAGAACGCGGGGCAACCTATCAAAGATTGATAAACAAAGTCTTTCAAGATCAGTTGGGCCGGAACATGAAAGTTTACGTGGACGACATGCTGACAAAGAGCGCCCGTGCTTCTGACCATGTTTCCGATCTGGAGGAAACTTTCAATAATCTCCGGCATTTTCAAGTCAAGTTGAACCCAAAAAGTGTGCCTTCGGCATCACGGCATGCAAGTTCTTAGGCTTCATGGTGACACAGCGAGGGATTGAGATGAACCCGGAGAAGATCAGCGCTATCCTTGACATGAGGCCGCCGACTAGCAAGAAGGAAGTATAGCGGCTCACAGGGAGGGTGGCGGCCCTAAGTCATTTCCTTTCCAAGTCGGCCGAGAGGTGCTTGCCCTTCTTTAAAACCTTGTGAAAGGTCAATAGCTTCGAGTGGACAGACGACTGTTAAAAGGCCTTCGACGGATTAAAGGCATTCCTATCCTCCCCGCCGCTCCTATCGAAACCAAGGGATGGAGAGAGCCTTTTCCTTTATCTCGCCACCTCTTTAGAAGCTATCAATTCCGTTTTGGTGCATCTCGACGCCGACGGGACCCAGAAACCTATCTACTATGTAAGCAAAGTGCTCTACGATGCAGAAGTCAGGTACTCCAAGACAGAAAAGATCATCTTCACCCTGATCGTCTTCGCTCGGTGTCTTCCACCCATATTTTCAGGCTCACCCCATTGTGGTGCTCACGGACCAACCTCTTCGAGCCATTCTAGCTCATTCGGACACCTCAGGCCGACTCACCAAGTGGGCCATCAAGCTGGAAGAATTTGATCTCTCTTTCTAGGCGAGATCGGCTCTGAAGTCCCAGGTCCTAGCCGACTTCCTGGTCGAGTGCACCTGGGCAAAGGAGTCAGCCGAGGAGGTTTCCGTAAGGCCACCTGATGCCGAGCCAAGTGACGGTGGAGAGTCTTGGATCCTTCACGTGGACGGCGCCTCGAACTCCCAAAGAAGCGGCGCTAGCCTCATCCTCGTAGGCCCAGACGGAGAAAAGGTGGAGTGTGTCCTTCGGTTTTTGTTCGAAGCCTCGAACAATCAGGCCGAGTATAAGGCCCTGCTGATGGGGCTAAGGCTCGCCCAGGAGTTTGGAGTAAGGAACCTCAGAGCCTTCACTGATTTGCAACTTGTCTCCGGGCAAATCAATGGAGAGTACGAGGCACGGGACCATACCATAGCTCAATACCTAGGCAAGGTTCAGCTTTTAATCTCTCCGCTAACTTACTTCAGCATCAGATATATTTCTTGGAGCGAGAACGCCAAAGTCGACATTCTTTCCCGCTTGGCTACCTCCACTGACAACATTACGAGGGACGCCTACGTCGAGCACCTAGAGAGGCCCAGCATCAAAGACAAAGAGGAAGTCCTCCCGCTAACCCAAGAGACGACTTGGATGGACGCCTACGTTCGCTATCTCACGGATGACACTCTCCCCGCTGACCGCGACGAGGCTAGGCTGCTCAAATGGAGGGCCTCCAAGTTCACTCTCCTAGATGGGCGTCTATACAGAAGGTCGTTCTTCTACCCCCTGCTCAAATGTGTAGGACCTGCCGACGCCGACTACATTCTCAAGAAAATCCATGAAGGCATCTGTGGAAATCACCTGGGGGCAGGTCTCTGGCTCAAAAGGCCCTTCATCAAGGGTACTTCTGGCTCACTATGAGGGAGGATTCCGCCAAGCTAGTCCAGAAGTGCGATGGCTGTCAGCGCCATGTATATATCCGGCGCCAGCCATCCGTCCCTTTGAGCCCTCTCTCGGCCCCGTAGCCTTTTGCCCAATGGGGGATAAACATCCTTGGGCCATTCCCTCCGGCTTCTGGTTAATGAAGATTTCTACTCGTAGCCATCGACTATTTCACCAAATGGGTCGAGGTCGAGGCGTTAGCCAAAATCACCGAGAGTAAGGTCAAAGCCTTCTTCTAGAAGTCTATCATATGCCGTTTCGATCTGCCTCACACCCTCGTCGCCGACAATGGCCGTCAGTTCGACAATACCACATTCAAGACTTTTTGCATCGAACTAGGCATCTGCCACCGATTCACCTCCGTTGGCCACCCGCAGACTAACGGGGAGGCCGAAGTCATGAATCGCACCATCCTCAGAGGATTCAGGACTCGGCTGGACGAATCCAAGGGACGATGGGTGGAGGAGCTTCCTAGCGTGTTATGGGCCTACCACACGATCCCAAGGGCCCTGACGGGCGAGATCCCCTTCAGCCTCATCTTCGGGTCCAAGGCGGTCATCCCTATCGAGATCGGCCTGTCAAGCCCGCGCGTGGAATCCTACAATGAAGGAGACAACTCTGCCCTAATAAGAGGCAATCTTGACTTCATTGATGAGGTGCACAATCGGGCATGACTATGAATGGCAGCTTTTCGGCAGCGAGCGGCCAAGTACTACAATGCCCGGGTGCATCCCAGAGCGTTCCCCCCTGGCGATTTGGTTTTTAGGAAGGCCGAGGTGTCCAAACCAACGAAGTGGGGCAAACTGTCCCCTAATTGGGAAGGCCCTTATCGCGTTGCTGAGATGCTTCACCAAGGGGCATACCAAATTGAAGAGCTCAACGGCCGACCCATCCCGCATACCTGGAACGCGGACAACCTTCGCTGATACTATCAACAGTGTATCTTCCTACATGATAAGCAATAAAGGATCTCCTTCGACACCATATTCAATTCTTCCTTGTGCTCAAGGACCATATTTCAAAAAGAAGCTCGCCGGCATTGCGGCTAACAGGATACCACTCGGCCCCGGCATGAAGGTGCCCCCGAGTCTGTTCAAGTCCCTAACAGCTCCGTACCCGATCGAGTCACCCCTCGGGCCGGCACAAAAACCTCCGAGGCGGTTAAAAGGTTCTTTCCGGCATCGCGGCTAACAAGACACCACTCGTCCCTGGCACGGAGGTGCCCCCGAATCGGTTCAAGTCTCTAACAGCTCTGTACCCGGTTGAGTCACCCCTCGATCCGACACACAAACCCTCGAGGCGGTTAAAAGGAACTCACCGGCATCGCGGTTAACGGGACACCACTTGGCCCCGGTACAGAGGTGCTCCCGAGTTGGTTCAAGTCCCTAACAGCTCCGTACCCGATCGAGTCACCCCTCGAGCTGGCACACAAACCCTCAAGATGGTTAAAAGGAGCTCGCCGGCATTGCGGCTAATGAGACACCACTCAGCCCCAGCACGGAGGTGCCTCCGAGTCAGTTCAAGTCCCTAACAACTCCGTACCCGATCGAGTCACCCCTCGGGCTGGCACACAAACTCTCGAGGCGGTTAAAAGGAGCTCACCAGCATCGCGGCTAATGGAACACCACTCGGCCCCGGCAAAGGTGCCCCCGAGTCGGTTCAAGTCCCTAACAGCTTCGTTCCTGGTCGAGTCGCCCCTCGGGCCGGCACACAAACCCTCGAGGCAGTTAAAAAGAGCTCGCCGGCATCGCGGCTAATGGGATACCACTCGGTCTTGGCACGGAGGTGCCCCCGAGTCGGTTCAAGTCCCTAACAGCTCCATACCCGATCGAGTCGCCCCTCGGGCCGACACACAAACCCTTGAGGTGGTTAAAAAGAGCTCAGCAACATCATGGCTAACAGGACACCTCGCTCGATTCTGCGTCGTTCCTAATAGCCCGCATCCGCTCGAGTCACCTTCGGAACCAGCCCCTGAGGCGTTTCATGGGTCCGGCGGCCTTGTACTCATTCAGGCTATCCCCATAAGTTTGCAAGCGAATCCCTAAGATTGTTCTAAAGACCATCTAGGTGCACCCAGGTTTCCCCCATGGCCGATGCGCGACTACCTTGCTTACCCGGCTAGGAACCTGATGAACCACAGGCTTGGCTGACGGCACGAGCCTTGGCGGATTTATTCGATCACTATCGAGCCAAGTCTATGGAATCGCCACGACGTCACAAACATGTGAGGTGCTTATGAACTGAAAGTTAGAAGAAGATATCTTGGAAGAAAATCCCTTTTCATTGACATCTTGTAATAATTACAAAATCTAACCCGAAGTCAGTTACAAAGGAAAATACAAGATGAAAGGAGAAATGCAAAAAAATAATAATAAAAGATACAAATATCTCAGGGCCTGCTTGGCCTTGGTTCTTCCCCGGCCTCCTCCTCCTCTGACTCTTCGCCATCGAGATCCCCGGACTGGATCTTCTCAAGATTGGAGCTGTTAATGTTGAAGGCTGTAGACACTTCGCTTTGCATAAATCGAAGCCCTTCGCGTAGGCGTCGATGCTGGCCTCAATCACTTCTTGCTCAAACTTCGGTGAAGCTTTGAAGTTGGCAAAGGTGTTGTCGGCTCGGGCCTCGGCCTCCCTGGCTCTCGCCCCGGCTTCCCAGGCATGGCTTTCGGCCTCCTCAGCATGGTCCCTGGCTTCCTGGGCTTGGGCCAGCGCCTCGGCCCATCCGTGTCCTACCTGGACTGCCGCCATCTCCACCGCGGTGGCCCTATTCACTGCGGTGCAGGTCTCATCCGTTGCTACGTCGGCCCGGCCCCCATATGTTGGAGCTGGCGAACCAGCTCCTCTATTCTTCTCCCGGTCGACTCTAGCCTGGCCGAAACTAAGGCCAGCTTGGTTTCCGCCA
Source organism: Calamus simplicifolius (assembly GCA_900491605.1). Lineage (NCBI taxonomy): Eukaryota > Viridiplantae > Streptophyta > Magnoliopsida > Arecales > Arecaceae > Calamus > Calamus simplicifolius. The sequence continues at coordinate 593,389 of UESW01004799.1, read as the reverse complement.
CAGAGGCTCGGCCGCCTTCAATCTCGGCCTGGCTCTCTGCCTCCTTCAGCATGCTACCCAGATCCTCCTCCCGAGCCTTGGCCTCCTCCTGTTGCCGAGTAAGCTTCTCGGCCAACCCCTGGCACTGCCCTTATATTTTTTGATTCTCTCCTGGGAGCGGGCGATCACGTCGCCCGACCGGGACACCGTCTCGCGAAGGGCGAAGGCCCCATTGGCCATCTGCACCGAACAAGTTCATCAGCTACAGGTTAACTGAGATGCATCAAAGAAAACCCAGGGACGAAGTCTTACCTGGAGCACCGACACGAAGACCATGTTGAGGATTTCGGCGATGGATTGCTGCTCCATCTCCGCATTAATCTGCAAGGACCACGCCCTCGACAGAAGATGGACGGCATCCCCAGCGTCTTCCATGGAGGGGAGCCTGGTCGCTGACCGCTGCGGTCGCCTCGGCATGCCATCGATCGCCCGCCGAGCCGAGTGGCGTATCGATCGCCGGGATGAGCTCCCTGGCTAGGCCCTATGTTTGGCAGTCACCTTCGCCCCGGCACCGGCCCCTCGGCGGGAGCCAGAGGGACACCTACGACATCAACCTGCCCCACCTCGGTCAGTTCTGCGGCGACAGGAATCTCCCTTTCGGGGTCCAAGTCCACCACGATCGGCTCGGTGGCTGGAATCTCCCTCTCTTCTACCTCGGCCCCGGCTGGGCCCGAGACCAACTCTTCGGCCGGCACCTCCCTGGCCGGCTCCTCCGCAAGCGCTGCTTTCGCCTGAGGCGCGAAGACTTCTGGAGCCTAGGCCAGCTCGGCCTAGGCCTTCCTTCGAGCCCTCTTTGCCGGCCTCACTTCCTCGCCGGCCGCTTGCCTCTTTTGGCGCATTGCGGCCTCCAGCTTCTCAGTAGAAATTTTATTGCTGCACAGAAAACAGGCGTTAGTAAAAGTATGTGATATAACGCCGGGCCAGGGGCGAGAAGAATAGGTTTTCGTGCTCACTAACTGTCGGGGCCAATTCAGCCTCATACAAGTTCTCCTCAGACAGGAGTTCCTTGTAGGAGGGGATCTCGCAGGAGGATAGGCAGTGGAAGAGCTCTCCGTCCCTCTCGCACATGGCCGAGTTCTCGTTCGGGCTGACATCGGGCTCTCTCCAGTCGGTCCTCACCCCCTCCACTTGGGCAAATATAAATCGAGATTTTCATCCCCTAATTTTAGATGGAAGACCTAGGGGAAGGGCCCTACCCGGCCTGGCGATGAATACCCACCAGGCCCCTTCACCTTGGCGGCGGAGTTTGTAGAAGGCTCGGAACAAGGACAGTCTGGCCTCCGACCACTGGAAGAAACAAAGGATAACAAAAGTGCAGATGATCCGAATCGAGTTTGGAGTCAGCTGTGCCGGCACCAACCTATACCTATTTAACAAGTTTAAGAAAAAGGGGTGGAATGGGAGCCGCAGCCCGCACTAGAAGAACTCTTCGTACAGAGCAACCCGACCAGGAAGGTTAGAGTTTACTCTGTCCTCGGGCCCTGGCGCGAACAAGTGGATGAAGCTAGGAATCCTATACATGGTCCTAAGGGCCTCTATTTCTTCGGAGGTTATGGTGGGAGCCACTCCCCCGGCCCCACCAAGTCAGAATCGACTGCCGGAGGAGGCGCCGGACGGCTGGAGGAGATAGGAATTGCTCTCACCAGAGAGGCTTGAGCAGGTGATTGGTCATGTACCGATGGCCAGCCGTGAATGGTGATTCCGGCCACCGGCCGGGGCACTCAACTGGCTAAGAAAGCATGGTCCTCGTCGAAAGAATGGGGGGACTCTACGACTGGCCTCTTACCCTCCCTAATAACCTGACAATCCATGAGAAGGATGAAAAAGGGAAACTGACATGAAGTTTAAGAAGAAGATGAAGTTTGAAGGTCTCGGGTCGCAGGGAAACTCAGGGCTCAGAGAAAGAAGATGTAAAGGAAGCAGAGGAAGCAATAGCAGCGTAAAGGTTCCCACCGAGCGCTCGAAGCAGCTTTATACTCCGGCTTCAGATTGCGTCGCCCGAGATCTCACTAGGCGGCCCACCACCATTGCGCCAGGTGTCTAGCCGCTGGCAGTTTCGCCTGTGCCCGAGGCGCATTGCCTCGGTTTGGCCCAAGGATCGGGATCCCCGGCCAATGATGGTGCGTGAAGAGCGGAGAGGCAATGATGGCGCCCGCCTTTTTCCCATCCTTCGAGAGGCACCTCCTTGGGCCGCTCGGTGCCGACGTCAACTCCCACTCCCCGCTTGATTGCGAAAGATTTTCGAAGCGACACTGCCTTGGAAGAGCGTGCCAGCTCGCCCTCAATTAAAGGTATCCATAACTGGCAATCATTTTTTGAATTGTCACGCTCCTTTCACCCAAAGGTCGACAGGCATGTGGCCCTTCGCGCTTAGGAGCCGGGGGTGCATCTGATGTGGCTGATGAAGCCACGTGAATAATCACGACGAAATTAACCAAGTGGCGTGGCCACCTAGGCCGAAGCGGCCCTGACTTCCCCAAGTCGGCCCCGCGTCTGCCCCGGCTCCTCCGTGTCGGCCACGGCGGCCCTCGTCGGCCCCGGCCTCTCCAAATAAGCCGAGGCGGCCCCGACTTTCTCAAGTTGGCCCCGCATCCGCCCTAGTTCCTCCGTGTCGATCTCGGCGGCCCTCGTCGGCCCTAGCCTCTCAAGATAAGCCAAGGTGGCCCCGACTTTCCCAAGTCGGGCCCGCGTTCGCCCCGGCTCCTTCGTGTTGATCCTGGCGGCCCTCGTCGGCCCCGGCCTCTCCACATAAGCCGAGGCGGCCCCGACTTTCCCAAGTTGGTCCCGGTCGCCAGGACCATCAACTTTCTGACTCGCATAGACTGACACAGCTAGGCCACGCCGTCGATGGGACCAGGCCCACCTACCAATTGGCCCCGCTGACCGATGGGATCTGGCCCACCAACCATCGGCTCCTCCTCTCCGATGGGATAGAACCTACCGATCAGCCCAAATTCACGTAACTTCCACGTGTTCCGCAGACATCCCTCTCTCACGGAACTTTACGTAGCCAATCCCAATGCGGGTGTCAAACACCTATAAAAGGGTAAGTCAACTCGAGGTCCAGGTATGTAAACACGAATGCTTACTTACATTACCATCCCAGAAAGACCCCAACTCTCAGAGTTCTTTCTGTTCCTAAGGAGCTCTCCTGAGCTCTCCTTCAGCTGTGATCTTGGTTGCTAACTTGGGCATCGAAGAGTCCCCATTGGAACTTCCTCCGATCTTGAGACTTCTTGCAGGTTGTCCAACTCGATGAGGATTCCACCAGCAAGCGAACTCATCTTCCCTACGCTCAAGTCCAACGAGCGGATGTCATTAGATAGATAGATAGATAGATAGATAGAATAAGCTCTACATGTTGTTCATTACAAAGTTAATACTTTAGTTCAACGTAGAAGTCTAGCTTTATTGGCAAGTCTAATTTTGCTCCTCATAGCTAGATTGTCAAGTTAGGTCCATGTACAGAAGATAAAAGAAAAGAAAAAAAATGTTTTAATCACCATAGTTAGTTGATGTCTTTTATCAAATAGAAAAAGAAGAAGAAAAAATAAAATAAAAAATCATAATATTATGCTCATAAGATATTTGAAGCTGTGTATGCAATATGGCATAGAGTGTACATGTTAGAAAATTTTACATGACAATTTTGCTATAAGTTGTAGAAACATTTGCCCAATAAAATTTTGTGAGAGTATAATAAAATAGAATATAATCCATTATCTCCTATCTCACTTTGTTGCTAAATAGGACAAATTTTTATTTTTCTTAAAGAAAAAAAGGAAAAAAGATCATAAAGATAGTGTTCTTTATCTATTTCTTTGGTCTCTTTTATTCTATTTTGCTCATCTTTTACGCTTGTTGACTTAAATGACAAATCTAATCATCTTACTTAGCAAGTTTATTTGTTGATTTTATATACAAATAAAGAAAAATAAAAAATTTTCTTGTTGCATTGTATTGTATTAATTTTTCTTATCATACCACATAATCTTGAATTAGTAAGAGTAGAATGGTAAGAACACTATTACAAACAACTCTAAGATGATTATAAGATCTAAAACTAGGATTCAATTTTGGAGAATATATACAACTTTGAAAAAAAAATGAATGGAAATTGAATTCTATCCTGTTGCGGAAATCAGATCAATAAACAAATCAAAGCAATAAACAAACAAAGGAATTTACGTGGTTCGATCATGATGATCTACATCCACGGGCAAGGCAAACAAAATTCCATTATCAAAGAAGGAGGAGGTCTCCAAACCCTTACAAAACCCTTACAGAAGTTTTCACATGTATATCTATATATATACTCCCCAAAAAATACTTCCATAAATAAAACCCTAGCGGACCGGTTTGGTCCGGGCCCAACAAGTATATCGGATCGGGTCAAAAAAAACCGGGCCCAATATATAAAATTCAAGACATATTTAACAAATCTCCACCTTGGCTTGAATTTAACAAACTAGAAGTTGAACATATTCTCCCAGCATCCCTAAGCCTACGTGAGCTAACTCGGTGTAGGAAACAAGGGATGCAACGAAAAAACATATCCACTTCAAAACAAAAATAGAACTTTCATTCACCTCGCCACCAAGCCCCAGAAGGAGCAAACCTCAAACAAGCATGCCAATCAAGTCCAAGCAATGCTTAAACTTGTTGGCGGGAACTATCTTGGTCAGCATATCAGCAGCATGGTCTTCTTGCCTCTACTAATTTCAACTCCTGGAATACCTTCCTTTTTCTTAAAGACCCATTTACACCCAATGGCTCTTTTTTCTTTAGGCAATGGCACCAAGTCCCAAGTCTGGTTCTTGTGAAGTGATTCCAGTTCTTCAGCCATAGCAACAGTCCACTTTTCTGATTCCGAACAAGTAACAGCTTCAGTATAGGTAGATGGTTCCTGAATACCCATATCTTCTGCTGTCGTAAGGGCATAAGCCACCAGATCAGAAAACCCATATTTTGAGGGGGTCGAATCTCCCTCCTTTCTCTGCCAGTAGCAATAGAGTATGGCTGCTCCACCTCATCTTGAGCTTCCTCATCTGAACTAGAATCAATAGTAACAATTTGCTCGCTCAAACCATTTTGAGAGCCCTTTTTTCGAAGCTCAACCTGAACCTCCACCTCATTTGTATCACTCTCATGGTTTCCTGCAGACTCATCAACAACATTCCTTTGATCTAGCATAAACTTTTCATTAAAAGTAACATCCCTACTAATAATGAATTTAGGTGAATCAGGTTCCATGCACCACAGACGATAACCCTTCACGCCATCAGCATAACCCACTTCTTTGCTCTAGGTTCAAGTTTACATCCTTAACATGATAGTAAGCAGGGCATCCAAAAACCTTTAGATTTGAATAATCACAAGGCTTACCTGACCACATCTCAAAAGGAGTCTTGCATTCAATTGCTGTTGCAGGAGAACGATTAACCAGATAGCAAGAAGTGTTAACTGCTTCAGCCCAAAAAGCCTTTTCCATGCCAGCATTAGAGAGCATGCATCTTGCCCTCTCAACAAAGTTCTGTTCATCCTTTCTGCCACTCCATTTTGCTGTGGAGTGTACCTGACAGTACGGTGTCTAACGATACCTGCATCTGCACAGAATTCATTAAAATCACCACCACAGAACTCAAGACCATTATCGGTCCTCAGACGTTTGATCTTCTTCCCTGTCTGGTTCTCAACAAGGGCTTTCCACTTCTTGAAGGTTTCAAACACTTCACTTTTTCTTTCAGAAAATAAACCCAAACTTTTCTGGAATAATCGTCATAAAGTCACAAAGTAAAGAGCACCACCCTTAGATGGAACCTGTGCCGGTCCCCATAAATCAGAATGTATGTAATCGAGTATACCCAATGTGTGCCTGTACTAAAACTGACCTTGCACTGCTTGCCAAGAACACAGTGCTCACAGAAATCTAGTGAGGTTGTCTGCTCACCACATAGTAAACCACGTTTACTCAAAACTGTCATGCCACGCTCACTCATATGGCACAAACGCATATGCCACAATTTGTTCTATCATCAGCAGAAACAAAATTTGCTGTGCTAATCGAAGAACCCACAACTGTGCTACCCTGTAGATGATACAAGTGATTCACCTTGTTTCCTCTCATCACAACTAGATTGCCTTTGGTGACTTTTAGAGCTCCACCTCCACCTGAGTACATACACCCAATGGAATCCAACAGCTCAAAGAAATAAGGTTAAGTCTGGTATGTGCCTAACTTCAGTCAAGGTTCTCACAACTTTGTCATGGCACTTAATCTGAATAGTACCAATTCCCACAATTGGCATACTGCATCATTTCCATAAAAACTGATTCACCATTCAATGGTTCGTATGTGATGAACCATTCCCTATTTGGGCACATGTGAATGATGCTCCTGTATCCATTATCCAAACATCGTTTGAAAGACTAACAACAGAGCATGTCGTAAGAACTCTGTCTGACACACTAGACTCATCTTTCTCAGCAACATTCGCCGCATCTTGACGTTGACTACGTTGCTTATCCTTTCTCTTGAGCACAGGCAATCTGACTTGTAATGTCCTTTCTTGTGACAATAGTAGCACTCAATGTTCGTCGTATCTTCAGGTGGCCTAGATTTTGAACGACCAACAGATTTCTTTCTAAAAGCTTTATCCTTCTTCTTTGCCCTACCTCTCAGAATAAACCATCTGCCCTGTCTCCACTAGTATTTCCATTCAATTTTGTTCTCAATTCTGCAGAATTCAAGGATGCTTTAACATCCTCTAGAGTTATGGATTCACGTCCATAAAGCATTGAGTTCACAAAATTTTCGTATGAGGCAGGCAATGAGCATAACACAATCAAAGCTTGATCTTCATCCTCGAGTTTAATATCTAGATTTTTCATATCCATAACAATCTTATTAAACTCATTCAAGTGTTCCTTAATAGGCGTACCTTCTCGCATCTTTAGGGTATAAAGACGCTGCTTCAAATAAAGTCTCGATGTTAAAGATTTCTTCATGTAGAGACTTTCCAGTTTCTTCCAAAGATCGGCCGCTGTTTCCTCATCTGCGACTTCTCGCAAAACATTGTCTTCTAGAGACAACTGGATCGCACTATGCGCCTTCTCATCCATCTCTTCAATCTCAGCCGTGGTCATGTCATCTGTATAATTATTATCCAGAAACAGAATCAATAAAGATAGTTGTTCTGTCCATCAAATTGCAATCTGAAACTTCAAAGATGACATCCCAAAAATTCCTAAGAACGAAACGATCTTTCTTTTATTCTATTTTTGCTCGGATCATTTTACGCTTGTTTGACTTAAAACACAAATCTAATCATCTTACTTAGCAAGTTTGATTTGTTGATCTTTATATACCCAAATAAAGAAAAATAAAAAAAGCTTCGATTGTGATCTTTGTTCCAACTTTGCTAAATCCCGGGCTAACTTCTTGGACGTTGAGCCAGCGAATCACGCTCCTTTGACAGCTCGATATTCTACTCTCAGCCTGGCATCGGCCTCCTGGAATCTGCAGTCAAGATGCGAGAGCTTGTCCTGGAGCTCCGCGATCACACGATCCTTCTCTTACGCCGTTCTGTCCTTTGAAGCAGAGGAGATGCAGGCCATGAAATAGACGCGTAATAGATTTTCCCTCCTCGTGGTGTCCCCGTCCAGGTGAAGAAGATCAACGTAGGAGACCGTCAACTCTAAGGATCCGATGATATTTGTTAAGATCTAAAACTAGGATTCAATTTTGGAAGGAGGATATACAACTTTGAAAATAAAAATGAATGGAAATTGAATTCTATCCAAATCTTATTTCCAAACTAATTTATTTATTTTCTCTTCTATTTTTTTTTTCCTTTTGTTTCTTTTGGTATCCCTGGACACTTTTTGCCTTTTTTTTTTTAACTTTTCTGATTTTTTCTCTCTTTTGACATTTCTCCATTATTTCACTCTCTTTCTTCTTCTTCTTTTTTAATCTTTTTTCCCCTCAATGGTGAGTATATGTGCTTTGTGTGAGATGAAGGTGGAGCAGAAAAAAAAAAGAAAAAAAAAAGAAAGGGGATTAGCTACTAGGTTAGTTCTAGATATATATTTTTTTGATAAATTGGGGCTACTAAAGATGAAAAGATAAAGGCAAAGACCGGCAAAAATGAAGACCAAGGTAAGGTAGAGATGTAAAGGTGGAAGAGGAAGCAACAAAAAGAGTATTAACCTGGAAAGGTGGAAGAGGGATGAGTAAAATTATTATTAGGTTTGGCTTTGTCACAAAATTTGATGTACAATGTTAGGTTTTGTTACTAGATCTAATTTAGAATTTTAGGTTTTGAACCAAATTTGATGTTGGATTAGGGTGATTTTAAGATTTGATAACAAAATCTCATATAAGATCTTGAGCATTGATACTAAATAGACTTAATATCTTAAGTGTTAAATTAAATTTGATGCAAAATTAAAGAAATCTTAAGCTTTGATATTAAATTTGATGAAGATAAATTTACATAAAAAATAATAATTATTAGCCTCATATAACTCCTTAAAAATTGTCAATTATACATTTTTGACACCCCCCTTCTTCCAAGTAAGGGAAGAAAAAAAAATTAAACTTTATTTTCAATTTGTTCATAAAATAAAATACGACTAAGTCTTATTTATAAAATGAGATCTTTTAAAGCCAATAGGCTCTAGTTTCCTATGTTACAATTTTATAAGGAAATTAAAAATAAATATTTGAATATAGATTCCTCACTCCTAATTAACTTCTAAGTACTTATGTAACCTAAGTTCATAAATAGAATAAATATAAAAATTTAGATAAAATAAATAAATAGTCCTTTCGATCATGGGGTATAGGATTATATTCTCATAAATTTTAAAAAGTTAGTCAAACACATTTCTTATAATTAGTTCATAACTTTATCATTTGATTTTTGTTTTGTGTAATTCATGATGCATTTGAAATTTAACTTGATGTCAGGCATCATAGGAGTAAATTTAATTAAAAAATTTATTATATTAAGATTGGTGATGCTTCCTCTTGGACAGCTGCATATTAGGTTGCCTTTTCTAATATGACTAGAGATAAATTTTAAAATTTAAGTTCATTAAAAATTTATAAATTATCATATCTTATTTCCTTTCAAAGAAGTGTGCGTAAATTTAGTGGCCTTACAAATAAGTTTAATTTTACTATCTTAACTTAGTATAAATTTCAAAAGATTGTCCTTCAAGCTCATTTAAATATAGGTTTTGATGTAGCTAGTCCCGTTCTTTTTTTAAAAAAAAAATCTTCTATAGATTTTCATCGCATGAGTTTTCTGTTAGTGTTTCCTTTTATGTGGCCCACGGAGATATATGATTGATTTATCTTTTATTTATTCTTAATGATAATTATGATATCTGATTTTATCATATATTTAAATTTAAGTGATAATGATGGTTTAATAAAGCTAATTTCCTATTGGTTTATTTTTTGGAAATTATTATCTGATAATCTCTTATCGTATCATCAGATTGGTCATCTCTTTCCTATGTATAAGTCTGTTTGACCATTGACCATTAAAGCAGATAAAGAAGAGAAAGAGGAAAGAAGGAGAAACTCAATATATCGTTAACCCATACTCAGCCTCTCGTTTCTTGTCAATTATATTTCATGTCTTGATTAAAGAATTTATGATTTTTCATTATGAATAAAGTTATTAGAATAGCATAATGTTAAAGGTGATTATTATGTAACTCTTTGGTCCTTTAAATCATTATCTTCTTTTTATTTTTATCACCTTTTTGATCTTCAAGAACATACAAAATTAAAGAACCGTTTCACAAAGTCGTTTCTTTCACTTTTTCACATGAGAAATTTAATGTTAAGAACGTCATGAAACCGATGAGATTTAATGTTAAGAACGTCATGAAACCGGTGAGTTTTAATGTTAAGAACGTCATTAAACCGGTGAGATTTAATGTTGAGAACGTGGCACGAAACCGGTGGAAGAGAAAAACGTGGGATTTAATGTTAAGAACGTTGCTGTTAAGGAGCTCAGGAGCGCTGGTGTCGTGTGATGAGGATCAGACGATTGTGATGCGTCCAGCATCACTCAAGCTGGTTACCCTTTAGGTAGTGTTTGATAGAAAAATATTATCCATGGATGGATAAGTGTACGGGATAGAGTTTGTCCCCTTGCTATTCCTAGGGATATCCCTTTGCTATCTATTGATCATATCAAATGCAAAAGGTAAATCCATAGAATAATTTTTTTTTACTCTTATTTGAAGGGATAACCAGCTATTCCTGCATTTTCTAGGGAATAAATTGAGGGGATATCCCATGGTTAACCATGGATTATCCCTTTGGTTAACTTTATTCCCAGCTATCCCTTATAGTTATGGCTTTTGGGAATAAGAGAGGATATCCCCTGGATATCCCCTCTTATCCCTTATTTCAAACACTACCTTAGTTTTTCAATCCCACTGTCTCAAGTTCAAAACCTCCCCCCCCTTCGTTTACGGTTTTTCTGCTTGGCGTGGCCTCTCCGGTCTCTCTGTTAAAGAGAGAAAAACAGTGGCCTCTTCTTTAAAAAAAAAAATAATAATAATAATAATAATAATAATAATATTACAGTAAAATTATGTGGGTACACTTAAGTTTCTAGTATTCACGTAATATATTATCATTAATTAAATTTGATGTCTATATTATGTAATTTGTTAGTCACCAAAATGGTCAAATTTAAAAGTTTATAGGTATCAAATTTAATTAAATAATTTAATTACTCATAATTATGTTATGCTTATAAATGAATGACATAATTGTTTAATGTTATGAGTATATTGAAGTTCATTGATTATAAATATTTAAGGGTCGCCCAAATGTTGACTAGTTATTTTATAATTTATGAACATGATGTGGTTAATTAATACGCTTGGTTAGGTATGTTTAGCATATCCAAAGATAGCAAACATATCTAATTTGAGTATATATAATTGACAAGTATGTAAAATTAAAATTAAGCATCAATTATATTTATTGTTGTATATTATTGTATCACCCAAAGGAGAACTTCAATATGCACACTTGATGGAATATGAATAATATTACTCAAAGCATTAATATGTGAGCATGTTTTCTATATTTGCAGCAACTATTTCTGTTTCTCTTCATTCGCAATCTATGTCTGTTCAAACTTTTAATGGGCTTAATTTCTCTGAATGGCGCGAACAAGTTCAGTTTCATCTTGGTGTTCTGGATATTGATTTGGCACTCATAAATGAGAAACCCACTTCTCTTACTGACTCTAGCATTGCTGAACAGAGGTCTTTTATAAGTCTTGGGAAAGATCAAACAGACTTAGCCTGATGTTCATGCGAATGACTGTAGCAAACAATATCAAGTCCATAATTCCTGCTACTAAAAGTGCTAAGGAATTTCTGAAGTTTGTGGAAGCGCGTTCCCAATCTGACTCTGCTGATAAGTCACTTGCTGGGACATTGATGAGTACTTTAACCAACATTAAGTTTGATGGTTCTCGTACTATGCATGAGCATGTTGTTGAAATGATAAACATAGCAGCAAGACTAAAGATTATGGGATTGGAAGTGAATGAAAATTTTCTTGTGCAATTCATTATCAATTCTTTACCTCCTGAGTATGGTCCATTTCACATGAGTTATAACACTAAAGGATAAGTGGAATGTGAATAAACTATAAAGTATGCTCATTCAAAAGGAAGCAAGAATTAAGAAACATGGAAATCATTCTATTAATCTCATGGGTCAACAAGGAGCTGGAAAGAAATCAAAGAAATATAAGAAAGGAAAAGCAAGCAACGACCACTAAAGATAAATGGGTCATCTGCTCAAATCCATAAGAAGGAACAAAAGGATGATAAGTGTCACTTTTGCAAAAAGCATGGACACCATCAGAAAGATTGCCTAAAACGTAAGGCGTGGTTCGAAAAGAAAAGGTAAGCCTACGGCTTTTGTATGTTTCGAATCAAACCTAACAAAAGTTCCTTATAATACTTGGTGGATTGATACTGGTTGTACCACTCATGTTTCTAATACGATGCAGGGATTCCTTACGATCCAAACCATAAACCTAAATGAAAACTTTGTCTCAATGGGAAACAGAGTCAAAGTTCCAGTTGAAGCTGTTGGAACCTATCGTTTGATTCTAGACAATGGACATCATTTAGATCTTTTTCAAACACTTTATGTCCCTTCTATTTCTTGTAATTTAGTTTCTTTATCCAAACTTGACTCAGTTGGATATTCTTTTAAATTTGGAAATGGATGTTTCAGTTTGTTTAAACACAATCATCTTATTGGTTCTGGTATTCTTTCTGATGGTTTGTACAAATTTAAGCTTGATAGTCTTTTTGCCGAGACATTGTTAACCTTGCATCATAATGTTGGTACTAAACGTGGTTTAGTAAATGAACAATCAGCTTACTTGTGGCATAAATATTTGGGTCATATATCCAAAGAAAGAATTGAGAGATTAGTAAAGAATGAAATCCTTCCCGATTTTGATTTTACTGATCTTGGGATTTGTGTGGATTGTATTAAAGGAAAACACATAAAACAAACAATCAAGAAAAGTGCCACAAGAAGTAAACAGCTCCTTGAAATTATACACATTGATATATGTGGGCCTTTTGATGTTCCATCTTTTGGTGGAGAACAGTATTTTATCACCTTTATTGATGATTTTTCACATTATGGCTATGTCTATTTATTGCATGAAAAATCTTAATCGGTAAATGCTCTAGAAGTGTTTATCAATGAGGTTGAAAGACAACTAGATAGAAAAGTAAAAATTGTTAGGTCTGATAGAGGTGGTGAATATTATGGAAAGTATGATGAATCTGGACAATACCCTGGTCCATTTGCCAAATTCCTTGAAAAGCATGGCATATGCGCTCAATACATAATGCCTGGAACACCAGAATAAAATGGTGTTGCAGAAAGGCGTAATCGAACTCTAATGGACATGGTTAGGAGTATGTTAAGCAATTCATCATTACGCTCATTATTGTGGATACATGCTTTAAAGACCGCAATGTATTTGCTAAACAGGGTTCCTAGTAAGGCAGTTCCAAAGACTCCTTTTGAACTGTGGATAGGAAGGAAACCCATTTTGAGGCATTTACATGTTTGGGGTTGCCCGACGGAAGTAAGGATTTACAATCCACATGAAAAGAAGTTGGACTCAAGAATAACCAGTGGTTTCTTCATTGGTTATCCAGAAAGATCAAAAGGGTATAAATTTTATTGTCCTAATCATAGTACAAGAATTGTTGAATCTGAAAATGCAAGGTTCATTGAGAATAATGAAATTAGTGGAAGTTTGGAACCACATAAAGTAAAAATTCAAGAAGTTAAGGTGCAAGTTTCTTCACCTATAACTTCTTCTCAAGTTGTTGTTCCTAGAGTTGTTAAACCTTTTAATAACTTTCAAGAATAACAAATTAATGATCAAGCACCACAGAATGATGATATTACTAATAACTTGCAATAAATGAACCCAATGAAGTAGCATTAAGAAGGTCTCAACGACAAAGAAGAACCGCTATTTCTGATGATTATGTAGTTTATCTACAAGAATCAGATTTTGATTTGGGTATTAATGATGATCCAGTTTCTTTTTCATAAGCCATGCAAAGTGCTAATTCATCTAAATGGTTAGATGCTATGCAAGATGAGTTAAAATCAATGGATTACAATGCAGTATGGGATCTTGTTGAATTGCCTGAAGGTTGTAAAAGAGTTGGGTGTAAATGGGTCTTAAGACCAAACACGACTCAAATGGCAATATTGAACGTTGTAAAGCTAAACTTGTTGCCAAAGGTTTTACTCAAAAATGTGGCATTGACTACACGGAGACCTTTTCCCCATTATCTAAGAAAGACTCATTTAGAATTATTATGGCACTGGTAGCTCATTATGATTTAGAGTTGCATTAAATGGATGTGAAAACCGCCTTTCTAAATGGGAGTTTGAATGAAGAGGTTTATATGGACCAACATGAAGGTTTTTTATTTAAAGGAAAGGAACACATGGTGTGTAAACTGAAGAAGTCAATATACGGACTTAAGCAAGCTTCCCGACAATGGTATCTTAAGTTTAATGATACCATTACATCCTTTGGATTTAAAGAAAACACCATTGATCGGTGTATATATCTGAAGGTTAGTGGGAGCAAAATCATATTTTTGATTCTGTATGTTGATGATATCTTGCTAGCTATAATGACCTTGGCCTATTGTATGAGACCAAAAATTTTCTCTCTAAAAACTTTGAAATGAAAGATATGGGTGAGGCATCCTATGTGATTGGAATCGAAATATTTCGTGATAGATCACAAGGAATGTTAGGTTTGTCTTAGAAGGCCTATATTAATAAAGTTCTTGAGAAATTCAACATGAACAAATGCTCTGCAAGTGTTGTTCCAATTCAGAAGGAAGATAAATTCAGCCTTATGCAATGTCAAAAGAATGAATTGGAACGCAAACAAATGGAAGAAATAACTTATGCATCAATTGTTGGTAGCTTGATGTATGCTCAAACATGTACCAGGCCAGACATCAGTTTTGCTGTCGGGATGCTAGGCAGATATCAAAGTAATCCAGGAATAGATTATTGGAGAGCTGCAAAGAAGGTACTAAGATATTTGCAAAGAACGAAGGATCACATGCTTACCTACAGAAGATCTAATGATATTGAGGTCAAGGGATATTCAGACTCAGATTTTGCTGGATGTGTTGATACTAGAAAGTCCACATTTGGCTATTTATTCCTTTTAGCTGAAGGAGCGATCTCATGGAAAAGTGTGAAGCAGTCTGTCATTGCTGCATCTACTATGGAAGCTGAGTTTGTGGCATGCTTTGAGGCCACAATTCATGATTTATTGCTGCAAAATTTTGTTTCAGGACTTGGGGTTGTCGACAGTATTGCCAAGCCGCTGAAAATTTATTGTGATAACTCCGCAGCAGTCTTCTTTTCTAAAAATGATAAATATTCAAAGGGTGCTAAACATATGGAATTAAAATACTTTGCCGTTAAAGAAGAAGTTCAGAAACAAAGAGTGTCAATTGAACATATTAGCACTAATCTCATGATTGCAGATCCGCTGACTAAAGGGTTGCCGCCAAAGACATTTCATGAACATGTCGAAAGAATGGGCATTATTGAAAACCATTAGTGATGTTATGTTTGAAGCTTTAAGTTCCTTATGTATTTGACACTCTGAGCTCAATTAATTATTGTTTCTAAATTACATATGGATCCTGTTTACTTATGCTAGTATATATACATAAATGAATTATGAGAATATTAACAGGATTTGTCTTTGATAAAGACATCATTGTTAGACCTTATTGCAATTTTCATTATAAGTCATGTTAAGTATAGAACTAGTAATGTGATACATGGAAGTGAGTACGTCGAAATAATAGCATACAATCGCCATGATCCTTATTAGTTTTTGCTTGATAATGATTTTATATTTGACCAATATTACGAGGGATTAGCTTCTCACATGGGCCAAGTGGGAGAATGTTAGCGTTTCCTTTTATGTGGCCCACGTAGATATATGATTGATTTATCATTTATTTATTCTAAATGATAATTATGATATCTGATTTTATCTGATATTTAAATTTAAATGATAATGATGGTTTAATAAAGCTAATTTCCTATTGGTTTATCTTTTGGGAAGTTGTTATCTGATAACCTCTCTTTGATGGAAAGAGAAACTTATCGTATTATCAGATTGGTCCTCTTTCTTCTATATATATATATAAGTCTGTTTGACCATCAAAGCAGATAAGGAAGGGAATTAGGAAAGAGGAAGAAACTCAATATGTCGTTAACCCATACGCAGCCTCTCGTTTCTTGTCCCATTATATTTATTAATGAAGATCCTCTTAATGGATCTTACATTTTCTAGTTGAGTCATCTTTTTAGGTATCAGTATCTTTATTTAGATAATTTAGAGATATAGAGATCTTTGACTATGTCAGATATTGAATGATGATCTTCAACTCGTATTGAGATTTTTTGTGCTGCTGTTCTTTTGATCCGTTGAGATTGCTTAGAGAACACAAAACCAAGTTGTTGCTTGCAAGTGGTGAGAAGCATATCCGGTTGCTGTTTCTTTTGTTGCAGCTTTCTTAGGACTTGTAATCAAGAGTAGATAGCTTCGACTTCATGTTAGTAATTGTGTTACTGCATGAAGTTTAATCAGGGTTTCTTGATCTTCCTTGAAAAACCATATTTCTTCATAGCTAATACTAACCAAAAGTTTATGAAAAAGTTTATTTTCTCCTCTCTTAATATATGGCTTCATTATTTCTAGTTTATTTGGGGTGCTTAATGTGCTATGAGTTTAAATCAAATAAAATATTTTTTTTTAAAAAAAAATACTCGTGGAGATCAGATCAAATAGGTTCAGATGGTAAAGCTAATAAGTAGAAGGCCGTTTGTCTGAATAAACCATGAGAATTAGCTTGAAATATATATGTGGATTACTTTTATTTTGCGAGACCTTCAGCTTTCATTAACTAATTCGAACATGCTGCTTGCAAACATCTCAGTTTTCACTCAAAAATTAAATTAAAAAAGAAATTAGAATTCATCAACTCGACCACCAAGTAAGTTGGACCAGAGATGGGTCTAATTGGAGCAGGGACCAAAAGGAAAGGGGGAGAAGTGAGAGGAGGGAATTAGAGTCGGAGAAGTAGAGAGATGAGGGAGGTTCAGCGTTTCTTGGCGTGCCGTTGCTAGAGGAGGAATTAGAGCCAAAATTGCAGTAGAAATGGGTGGGGTGTATTTATGGAGGTCACTAGCGGGGACATCAATGATGATGTGGACAAACAGTCTCGCGGCACAAAGATCAGGCTACAAAGCAATGAGCTCGAAGAATCCCAATTCACATGCATCCCGTTACCTCATGGTAGGTGATATGGCTAATTCAACACCATTGGAAAGGAAGGAAACCGACGGAGCCCCCCTTTGGCCTCCAAAGGGCCCTTCGGCCACGGTAACATTTATGGTCTCATAAAGCCATGCATACCCAATTGCTCCAAGGCCGACAGCTCCATGGCCGACCGCTCCAAGGTCGACCGCTCCATTGCCGATGGCTCCATGGCCGACACCCGGCACCTCCCAGCGGCCCAGCACTCTCCTAGCCAGCCCCCGGCGTGTCCAAGCTAGGCGGCCCCAGCATCTCTCAGCCGGCCCCGATACTTTCCTAGCCGGCCCCCCCGGCGTGTCCAAGCTAGGCGGCCCCGACATCTTCCAGCCGGTCCCGGCACTTTCCTAGCCAGCCCCCGGCATGTCCAAGCTAGGCGGCCCCGGCACCTTCCAAGCAGCCCGGCACTCTCCTAGCCGGCCCCCGGCGTGTCCAAGCTAGGCGGCCCCGGCACCTCCTAGCAGGCCCCGGCACTTTCCTAGCCGGCCCCCGACATGTCCAAGTTAGGCGGCCTCGGCACTCTCCTAGCAGGCCCTCGGCATGTCCAAGCTAGGCGGCCTCGGCACCTCCAAAGCGGCCCGGCACTTCCCTAGCCGGCCCCCGGCATGTCCATGCTAAGCAGCCCGGCACTCTCCTAGCCGGCCCCCGGCGTGTCCAAGCTAGGCGGCCTCGGCCCCTTCCGGCCGGCCCCGGCACTTCCCAGCCAGCCCCGGCATCTCCGTGCCCGCCGAGTCGGCCCTGGCCATCCTTGGCCGGCCCCTCTTGGCCCCGGCATTTTCAAGCCCGCCGCGTCGTCCCCGGCCATCCTGGTCGGCCCTTGTCGGCCCCGGCATCTCCGAGCTGGCCGGGCCGGCTCAAGCCATCCCTGGCCGGCCCCGCCTCGGCACTTCCTGGCCGGGGAGGACGGCCCCGGCTTTCCCCTCTCCGATGGGACAGGACCCACCAACCAGCTGCAGCCACCCACTTTGATGCAGTCCTGACATATCAAAGAAGGAAGCAAGCTCTGCCGTTGCTGCCATCACCTTAAATGCTCTGACAAGTGGTAGAACCCCATGCCTCACAGATATCAGCTCTGACACTTCACCCATCAAGGTCATCATTATAAGGCCTCAACTAGTCAAGCCAAACAAACTCTAAGCACCTATAAAATGGGTAAGAGGGACCCCCGACCAGGTAACGAAACTAAACTGAACTGAACGGGACTAAGAACTGAGAATCACAACAATATTCTTAAACGCTCATTCTTGCTCACAGAGGGCCCTTCTCTGAGCCTCTCTCTTTATCTTTTGAGCTTCCTCAAGCTCACGGCTGTTGCTCAGAGCACTGACTTGAGCGTCGAAGGGTCCCCGCCGGAATCTCCAGCCCCTGGGACTTTTGCAGGCTCCCAGGCGCGAGGAGCTCGCTGGAGGAGGCGACCGGATGCTCGAGGCCGGTGATTTGATGTCAACAGATTGGTGCGCCAGGAAGGGGGGACGCGCTGAAGGAAAGAAAGCTTTGTCTCCTTGAGCTATAAGTCTCCGTCCCCTCTAAGATAGCTAGGGTGGTGATGCACATGCCAGAGGTTCTTACCAATCGTGCTGGGGGGCATCCACATCGCACTGAGCGACAAAAGACCAGTTTCTCTCTCCCTGCCCCTCCTTCACCACCAACTTCAGCTGCTCTAATTAACTAGCTAGCCATCCTCAATCAGCAAGATCAAGCTTTGAAAGCAGCAGTTCATGAACTGCAGAAGCAACGCTCGGGGGCCACTCAGCAGCACCCCAAGCCTCTCACGTCGCCCATGATAGCTGCACCAATTGGCTAGTGATCCGCTCACGGAAAATCTCCTCACAGAGAAGCTTATCGCATCAAGCTTCACCTGAGCACCACCGATCTCCTGCCTTCTGTTAGTCTTTCGAGTCATTTGGGGAGGACCTTAATCATAAGATGAGGAAGCATCTGGATGAACAACACCGGCGGCTGGAAGAGCTCACTCAAAGGCTCAACAATCGGCCAGAGCAAGCCGAAAGGTGTTGTTGCAATTAATGCAAGGAAGAAGATGAGGATAAAAGGCTTTGACTGCTGCTCTTAAGCTTCAGCACCGAGGGCAATCAATCTCTTCAAAGAAAAAGCTAGGCAAAGAGCCCTCCCAGCAACTCCTCCGACCTTTTTACTCTCAGTAACGCCCTCGATGGACTCTCCCAGCCATTCATCTTCAATGACCGCCAACTGTCGAGGCTTTCCTCAACGGACTCTAGCTTTGTCCCGGTTTTCAGCTTCTTCCCAGCCACAGGCATCTCGTCCTGGCCTCCAATGCGAGGGAAGGCCCAAGTAAGGGCAACGACACTTCCAATCCGACTAACATGACTCCCTGGGGGGTAGACCACCAGCGGGCAGAAGTGCTCAAATCCACAAAAGGAAAAATATGGGTGCTACAAGAGCTAAGTATATTGCACTTAAGACAGTTTTCTTTCATTAAGACTTAAAAATGTCATGCAAGGAAGATCTACCTTGCATCAACATCCAAGGCCAACCTCGCTTTGGCGTCCAAAAAGCCCTAGGCCAGCCAGGCATGAAGCCCAGTGTACCACTGGCAGAGCGATGTACCATCGGCTCTCAACAACTAAAGCCCGACCCCGGTCGGCACAAAAAGCCCTGGGCTAGCCAGGCATGAAGCCCAGTGTACCACTGGCAGAGCGATGTACCATCGGCTCTCAACAACTAAAGCCCGACCCCAGTCGGCACAAAAAGCCCGGGTCCAGCAGGGAAGACCTCGGTCGACCCCAAGCGCGGCACTCTAAGCCCGACCCCGGTCGGCACAAAAAGCCTTGGGCCAGCCAGGCATGAAGCTCAGTGTACCACTGGCAGAGCAATGTACCATCGGCTCTCAACAACTAAAGCCCGACCCCGGTCGGCACAAAAAGCCCTGGGCCAGCCAGGCATGAAGCCCAGTGTACCACTGGCAGAGCGATGTACCATCGGCTCTCAACAACTAAAGCCCGACACCGGTCGGCACAAAAAGCTCGGGTCCAGCAGGGAAGACCTCGGTCGACCCCAAGCGCCGGCACTCTAAGCTCGACCCTAGCTCAGCACAAAAAGCTCGAGGCCAGCTCGTTACAAAAGGCACCTGACGACTCTCAACTCTCAGGTCACCCCCAGGGTTCAAAAGGCTCTCAATGTCCTCAACTTTGCCTCAGCAGCTTCATCACAGCCTCAACGGCTTCATTTCAGCCTCAGCAGCTTCAGCCATGCATTAGCGGCCAACGGTCAATCAGCTCACAGCTGGGAGAGGCCAACTCCTCAGCTCACAGTTGACGAGCACCCACATCTAAACTTCACGCCAAAAGTAAAGAGCCCCTCCAAGCTCACCAACAAAAGCCACTAACGTGGAGCCTCCTAAAACGAAGCAGAAGGAGACAAATTCCTCCAACAAAGAGCTAAGTACACTACAAGAAAAAATTCCTTTTCATTAGTATCTAAATACATTATAGGAAAACCAACCATTCAAAAGGCTCTCGACGGTCATGTGATCAAAAGGTTACCCCCGGGCCGGCCGCGAAACCCCCACGGTGGTTTAAGACCTATGATTCCAGCGACCTCGAGTCACCACTCGGGCCAGCCACAAAACCCCCGAGGTGGTTTCGGAGTAGCTCGACGGTATGGCGGCTAACGATACCACTCGGCCTGGCTAGCATATGCCCCGAGTCGGTTTAAATCCCTAACAGTCCGTACCCACTTGAGTCACCTTCCGGACCAGCACACAAACACACAGGCAATTTTATTTCAGCCCCTGTGGTTTTATTTCTGCTTCGGCCATCTTGTTTTAGCCTTAACGGCCTTATTACAGCCCCAGCAGCTTATCTCTGCCTCCGTGGCAACGGCTCCCTCTGTCTTAGGAGCATCATTGCGGCATCGGTGGCTCTTTGCCTCAATAGCATGTGGACGGGGACCCACATCCAAACTTCATGTCAAAAGTTAAAGGCCTAAAGTTAAGCGGGGATCAGCCACTTGGGAGGTAGGGCCCCTTTCGCCTTGCTGGGGTGGACCCGCTTCGTCTTAGGGGCGAGGGGGCATCTGATGTGGCTGATCCAACGCCATTAGAGAATCGTGAAGGAAGAAAACCGACGGAGCCCCCCTTTGGCCTCCAAAGGGCCCTTCGGCCACGGTAACGTTTATGGCCTCATAAAGCCAGGCATACCCAATTGCTCCAATGTCGACAGCTCCAAGGCCGACAGCTCCACGGCGACAGCTCCAAAGCCGACGACTCCATGGCCGACGGCTCCATGGCCGACGGCTTCAAGGCCGACAGCTCCAAGGCCAACCGCTCCATTGCCGACGGCTCCATGGCCGACACCCGGCACCTCCCAGCGGCCTGGTATTCTCCTAGCCGGCCCCCGGCGTGTCCAAGCTAGGCGGCCCTGGCATCTCCCAGCCGGCCCCGACACTTTCCTAGCCGGCCCCTAGCATGTTCAAGCTAGGCGGCCCCGGCATCTTCCAGCCGGCCCCGGCACTTTCCTAGCCGGCCCTCGGCGTGTCCAAGCTAGGCGGCCCCGGCACCTCCCAAGCGGCCCGGCACTATTAGCCGGCCCCCGGTGTGTCCAAGCTAGGCGGCTCCGGCACCTCCCAAGTGGCTCGGCACTCTCCTAGCCGGCCCCCGACGTGTCCAAGCTAGGCGGCCCCGGCACCTCCTTGCCGGCCCCGGCACTTTCCTAGCCGGCCCCCGATGTGTCCAAGCTAGGCGGCCTCGGCACCTCCCAAGCGGCCCGGCACTTCCCTAGCCGGCCCCTGGCGTGTCCAAGCTAAGCTGCCCGACACTCTCCCAGCCGGCCCCCGGCGTGTCCAAGCTAGGCGGCCCCGGCCCCTTCCGGCCGGCCCCGGCACTTCCCAGCCGGCCCCGGCATCTCCGTGCCCGCTGAGTCGGCCCCGGCCATCCTTGGCCGGTCCCTCTCAGCCCCGGCGTCTTCAGGCCCGCCGCGTCGTCCTCGGCCATCTTGGCCGGCCCTTCTCGGCCCCGGCATCTCCGAGCCGGCCGGGCCGACCCCAGCCATCCCTGGCCAGCCCCGCCTCGGCACTTCCTGGCCGGAGAGGGCGACTCCGGCTTTTTCCTCTCCGATGGGACAGGACCCACCAACCAGCTGCAGCCACCCACTTTGATGGGACTTGACCTGCAGTCCTGACATATCAAAGAAGGAAGCAAGCTCTGCCGTTGCTACCATCACCTTAAATGCTTTGACAAATGGTAGAACCCCATGCCTCAAAGACATCAGCTCTGACACTTCACCCATCAAGGTCATCATTATAAGGCCTCAATTAGTCAAGCCAGACAAACTCTAAGCACCTATAAAATGGGTAAGAAGGACCCCCGACCAGGTAACGGAACTAAACTGAACTGAACGGGACTAAGAACTGATAACCACAACAATACTCTTAAACGCTCATTCTTTCTCACATAGGGCTCTTCTCTGAGCCTCTCTCTCTTTCTCTTTTGAGCTTCCTCAAGCTCATGGCTGTTGCTCAGAGCACTGATTTGAGCGTCAAAGGGTCCCGCCGAAATCTTCGGCCCTCGGGACTTTTTGCAAGCTCTCAGGCGTGAGGAGCTCGCTGAAGGAAGCGACCGGACGCTCGAGGCGGAAAGATAAAAGAAGAAGACCTGACAGTATAAAACAGTCAATGTTACCTTTTACCCATGGGTTGGCCTTGCTATCCTTCCATCAAAACCCGTAAAACAAAATCTTCTGCCTAAG
Source organism: Calamus simplicifolius (assembly GCA_900491605.1). Taxonomy (NCBI): domain Eukaryota; kingdom Viridiplantae; phylum Streptophyta; class Magnoliopsida; order Arecales; family Arecaceae; genus Calamus; species Calamus simplicifolius. The sequence continues at coordinate 570,664 of UESW01004799.1, read as the reverse complement.
ATAGTGTTTGATTAAAAAAAAAGTTATTTCTAAATAAATGTATAGAATAAAATTTTTAAAAGGATATTCTCTGATTATTTCATTGATCATATTAAATAAAATAAGATAATTTATAGAATAATTTCTTTTTTATTTTTGTTTGAAAGAATAACTAGCTATTTCTTTGTTTCCTAAGAAATAAATTAAGAAGGTAATCAATATTTAATCATAAATTATTTCTTTAATTAAAGTTATTTCCATCTAACGCATATAATTATAATTTTTTTTAAAAAAATATTTAATTATTTTATTATTTTTTAATTATCATCCTCAAACACAGCGTAATAAAAGTCAAAAACACCGGCATCTCCCAGGCCACCATATCTCACCGCCCTTTGCTCTCCCAATCCGTTCGGCGGAGTCCATTAAAGCCAGCCCGACTGGCACCATTACATTACTCCCATGATGGCACCTCCAGCAGGTATCCGTCCCTTTTCCTTTCTCTCTCGGCCGTCGGCGACCATCCAATCCAAGGCACCAGGTCCCACTCCACCTGCAGCCCCACGTTTCTTAATGTGACCCAAGTACGTACGTGCAACTGCCATCCCATCAGACGGCTGTCGGCAGGGAGACCTATGAAACCTTTTTAATCACCAATCTGATCTCCCCAACCCCCTATGTCACCCAAATATCTCGAGATATAATAATAGTCGTTAAAGAGTCACGGAATAGGGGTTGGATAAACAGTGCATTGGGGGATTGATCAGATGGTTTCCCCCACCTGCCTAACAATCTAACCAAAACTAGGAAGGACGGACAGTCGTGTTGATATTCCTCCAATTGTTTTATTTTGGGAGTTGGGGCTGTGTCTCCTGCTTCAAGGGTTAGAATGCTCATGTGCCCTTTGATTTATTTTCCTAGGGGACAGACAATCAATCCCTCTAGTATTTCATGCCAACATGATGCACACAAATTGTCGTTGGCGAGTGGAGAAGGCTACCATCTTATGCCTTTTTTTTTTTTTATGCTAATCTAATATGAGTTTCGAGCCCACTATCCAATCAGCTGCAGAGTTACGCCTTCCTTAATAGCTGTTTCTTCGACAATTCCTCCTCCTCTGTGGCTGATATGCAGCCCATCAAACTGGATGGTCCACAGCCCATAATATAATTTCATCAATCTGCTGGATTCTGCGCTGCCTGGACTTGGACTTTTTCTTATTTGCCTTTACTTTTTTTTTTTTTCCTCTCCGTTTTGAAAGGGGGGGAAAAAGGATGGAAAGAGCCCCTTTTTTTTTTTTTGAATGAACGAAAACGAAAAAGGAAAGACTTTAAATGATTTTTTTGGTCCTCGTCTGAACAATGGCAAGGAAATTTGCGTCTGATTTCTTGAGAGCAAACTGCCTACCATGCTGAGCTCTTCTTCCATCGGGAAATAAGGGAAAGTCAATCCTTTGGAAATCTGCCCTCTTCCCACAGGACAGCTCATGCCTATGTTGTCTTGTTGTTCCTAATAGTTCCTGCTACGAAGGTAGGGGAAGAAGTGGCACCTGGCCTTGTCATAGGCTCCTCTTCTAGGGACAAAAAAAAATAGGATAGGGGGCTCAGCGTGATGGAGATAAAATCATAGGATGGGGGGCTCAGCGTTCTGGAGATAAAATCATAGGATGCATCCGATTTCTTGAGTGAGTGTTGGTTGGGGTGGCTCGTGTTGGTTTGGTTGGGGTGGCTCTGGGAAAGAAGCCATCGGAGGTACAGAGCATGTGTTTGGCCTTCCTCCTAGAAAACCAAAAGTGCAAGCAAGCGTAAGCAGGAGGAGAAGTAGAGAGAATAATAATAACCCTAAGCTCTCGTACTTTTTATCATATCTGTTTTAATTGTATGTTTTCTTTTCTCCTAGTTAGTCCATGTGCTGGTGTTTCTCTTCTCTTGCTGGAAAGGTAGTTAGATAGATAGATAGATAGATGTTAGATCTTCCTTGTTGCTTCAGAGATGGAGTCCGGAAATGGGTACTTCTCCATGGACGAGCACCGCACAGATCCCAAGTGGCTCATCGATCCCAAGCAGCTCTTCGTTGGCCCCTGGATCGGGGAGGGCGCTCATGCGAAGGTCTATAAGGGCAAGTAGGTTGCTTCCCTTGCGTCGATGTCGACTTCGCAATCCAAGGCATAATAATAATTCAGTTGTTTACTTCTTCGATCTGTTTTCTGTGCATTTCGATTTTTGTTTGCATGTCGAGTAGGTATAAGAATCAGAATGTTGCCATCAAGATCGTGCGCAGAGGTGACACTCCTGAGGAGAAGGCGAAGAGAGAGGTGAGGTTTATGAGGGAGGTGGCCATGCTCTCCCGGGTCCAACACAAGAACCTTGTCAAGGTGGTATTGCTAGTTGTATCATGATCCCATTCTGCCATGCCACTTATTTCGTATTTGATTGTCTAAATTGGTGTTATGTGCAGTTCATTGGGGCATGTAAGGAGCCTGTGATGGTGGTGGTCACCGAGCTTCTGCTGGGCGGTTCGCTGCGCAAATACTTGCTCAACATGAGGCCGCGGAGCTTAGAGCCTTGTGTCGCGGTTGGATTTGCGCTGGACATAGCTCGGGCTATGGAATGCTTGCATTCACATGGGATCATTCATCGTGATCTGAAGCCGGGTAATATATATATTGTGGTTGAACTCTTTTAAGCTTATTATCATCAATGCTCTGCATTGAATCCATCTGCCTTTTCAATGTGACGCTAGGCATCATATTTGTTGTTGATGTGTTTCTTCTACGTCTTGTGTGTTCGGTTCTTTTAGATTGCATTCCCTTTAGAAACTTTGTAGTTGTTTCAGATTATGAGCAAGATTATGCTTACACTGCAGAGTCAACCTCTAGTGTTGGTTGATGTTTTGCTAAAGAACAATTCTCTCAAGCTTGCTCAAGCATTTGGGTTGTGCATCCTAAATTTTTGCCTTGTAGATGGTAAAAAATGTAAAATTGAGGATAAACCATACCTTGAAAGAGTTTGCTGACAACTCTTAGATTCTGACATTTAAGGTCATATGCTAAATGCACCGTAACTGTAACAAAGAGATTATTCCAACATTCTTTTACATGTGGGGTTGTCCTTTGTTCATTACCAATGATCATGGTCTGTCCACAACGGTATTTGTTTATCTTGTGTAAATCCTTATGAACTCGGAACTCATGTCATTCCTGATTGACTATTAATTGGCATCCATTTTATAAATTACTTAAACTAGCAACCTTCGGGAGTCAAAACTTGTATTACCTAATCAAAATAAAACTCCTACAATACAATTATATGTTTGTTATAAATGTGGGCCTGTTTTGTAGTTACTGAGATGCAATTATCAATATGATTCATGAACTTATTCCCTGTCTATTATCCCCTGGTTTTTTTCTCTTTAAAGTAAATATGAATCAAACTTTCAAGTGCCAGTCTATGTTGGCTGGAACATACCATGCTAGGCCAGTGCCTTCATTGGGCATAGGGAAGAACACTATTTATTCCTTATGTAAAAAATTTAAATAAGAAGGATGGTGCAATCTTTTTGTACTTTTTAATTTTAGTATTAGCACAACATTGCACTTACTGTGCTGGGCCAGTGGCTGGCACACCCACTGGCTTTTAAATTCTTGAGATGGATGCATATAGTATTTTCCAGTGTGTGTGTGTGTGTGTGTGTGTGTGTGTTTTTTTTTTTTTTTTTTTTTGTGTGTGTGTGGAGAGAGAGAGAGAGAGAGAGAGATCCTAGTAGTTTAAATCTGAGTTCTGCCTCACAGTTGTGAATGGTCTAAATGAAAAAGTTCTGAAATGAGGTGGTCCCAGTGGTTGAAATATAATGTTGAGAATGCATGAAGCATGATTTCAGGTGCTAGCTAGGGCCATCATTTTGATTCTTTGGTATATTGAAGTTAGATACTCTTCTCTCATCTAGGCCTTTTCCCAACTACATGGGGTCGGCTACATAAATCTGCTTCCTTCATTCTGCTCTATTTAGGACCAAGTCGACATTTAAACGGGAATGTCCTAGCCCTTTGCATAGTTTGATTTACTAAATTCATGTTTTAAGGGTTAGTTTTACATTGGCTGTCAGTTACCTAACGCAACCCTCCTTCTTTACCTGGGCTTGGGACCGGCCTTGGCGGAGTTTGGTATATTGAAGTTAGATAAAGAATGGTATTGACTAACAAGGTATATGACTCTAGGAACGTTTGTACTATTTTCTTTCTTTTGCAAGGGCCTGAGTTTCAGACGTGAACAAATATCATAAGGCAGGAGCTTACTAGGTGAATGCATGTGTCAGGTAATGGTGTGTTATTGATTGAACTATGTTTCATAAACTTAGAATTTGAGGAAAAACATCCTATGGAATATGGTGTCTATTTGTAATGGCCATATGGACCCTTTGATCTGGAATAATTACATACCGTACTTCTAACAGATTAGACGTGCTTTTGAGATTACACAAATGTACTTATTATTACTGCATACATACATAATTTTGTCTTCATTTGTGATGTTAGGGCTTTTACATGTTCCTGTATCAAAAAATAAACCTGAAACATGCTTCTAAGCACCATTGGAACAATTTATGTTGATTTTTATTTTGTTTTGAAGTGGCCTTTCTGTCGTCTTGATTCCTGTTCTGCTTTTTGTTGATCTTGCACTTGCAATCTTCAGGCTCAATAGGGTAGACACATTTCACATATAAATATCACAAAAACATTGTATGAGCAATGTAGGATAATAATTCTTATTATCATGTTATGGTTAGATGTCCTCCTTCTGTATGACTACTTTTTACACAGGAGTTTGAAAATAAAATATTTCTATGTTGAAAAGAGAATGAAGTCAAAACTCAAAATGGGCTATCTTTGTGATTTGTTGCCTCATTTTAGATTCAAACAAAACTATGGTTTGCTTTGGACTAAAGTTGCAGATTTTGCTCAACTTTTTCCATAATGAGAGCCTAGCCGTCCATAAATTTTGTAACATTTGCCTTTTGATCCTTGTCTTTGCTATTTTCAAATTGTTTTTGCATGATAGAAACTATAGGAATTTTGAATATGAGGAGCTAAAGGATGTGGCTTTCATCTATAAATGTACAAATTGTTGGGGTTTAGTCGTTGATGAAAAGTAGTGGGATCAATCTTGTTGGAGAAATACCCTGGGTTTTCATTCTTTGTTGTCAATAATCAGATTGGCATAACGGTAATGCTTTTGTTCTTGAATCCTTTGAACCAGAGTTCAAAACACCGCAACCCCCTTTATTCTTCCCAGATTTTATTTAAATCCTTTTTTTTCTTTTCTTGGTTGGAGCCCTCTCCCCCATCCACCTTACTTCCCTTCATGTCACCGTTTGTGTCTTGGAATCCATGAGAAGAAATCACGTGGGCGTCTCCTGGGCTTCTGTCGCTTTGGACCACCCTCATGCTCATGTTTCCACGAAGCCGAGCGGCTTCGGTTTTTCTTCCACTGGATCGTCTCACACGGATCCCACCGCGTGATCCCACTGATAGAGATATAGACTAAAAGATATGCTTTATGTTATGTCTTTACATTTTTAATGAGAATTCATTTTGAGCAATGTGTGCCATTTACTATATATATGTGCATGTGTCTAGTATTTACAAAGAGTATTTGATCTAGTGTGTAGAGCACGGCTTACACACAGAAGACTAGATCATCGGTTCTTTTGGAATACAAGTTTATTGTTCACAGTTTTAGATGGAATTGGACACACCATCAGTAGAACTGTAGCACAAATTTTAGTAGGTCTGTCTTGACTACGGGGAATGGTTTATTCTAACTATTTGTGCTAGTACACTTTGTGTGTATTGAACAGGACCCAGTTGAGTTGATTATTTTATACTGACTTTATAAAATAATTTAAAACTCATGAATATTATGATTACTTATGTTCTTAATCTGAATTCTATTTCTAGACACGTGTATGTAGTGATTATTGTTTTGATTACACATAGAGTGAGATTCTATATGAGTCAATAAACTCAGTGGGTTGGACAATAACATTATATATATGGTGAATATTAATAGTTGAAGGAATCCACGTCCTGTTAATTTGGATTGATGATATCCTCTTGAGAAAGCTTATAAGTTTTGATTGTATCAAATCTTGCAAGTGGATTTTGAATCCGATACATCAGATAAGTTAAGTGGATAAGTCTCAAGGATAATAACAACCAATTAAATTATATTGTCAGTATTTAAATTTAATTGGTGGATATCTGTAATCTTAACGTGGGGAGATAATAAGTATTTAATATTAAGGCTCGAAAATATAAATTCGAATGTGATTAGGAGTACAATTATAATTCTTTAGTGGAATGAATTATAATTTACGTAATTGAATCCTAACCCGGGATAGGATTAGGAGATTTAATTACTTGGGAAGTCCTTTTCATATTTGCCTATTTGGTCCCTGTTGTAGCCCTATAAATACCCTCTCAATTGGTTGCTAGGGTTAACGTTTTTTGAGAGAAAAAGAAAAACAAGAAACCCTAGGTCGGCCGAGAGAGATCCCACCATCTTGTGAGAGAAGAAGGTATTTCGGGAATATGGCGGAAGGCTAAAAGGTTGAGGTCGAGCAACAAATCGAAGTGTTCCAACGTTCAAGTCTGAAGGTATAATCTTATACTCATAGATTAGAACGGTAAAATTTTTTGTATTACTCATATACGCTATAGCCGTGATCTTGGGAGTATTCCGCGCTCCCCAACACCCACACCCCAATTTCTCACACGAGCCCTATTCTCCTCCATGCCATGAGCCTTCAGCTTGCTTCAGTTCCCACAGGAGAAATCATGCTCATGAAAATTACACATGAACACAAAGAAGAGAAGAAGGGAGAGAAAGAAGAGGAGATGAGAGAAATCTCTTGGGAGAAAAGAATCTATTTTTTATTCCATCCAAACCCTGGAGACTAGGGTTTAAATACATCCACCAAGTGGGCCAGGTCCAGACTCAACAAAAACTTCCATGAACTAACCCAATGAGATTAAACTAATCCCCAAGCCCGTGTATATCCGTGACTTAATTTAATCTCAACTCTTGAACTCACATCTAGCCCAATACAAGTTAGTCCAACCTAGGCCTTGATAGCATCACACCAGGCCCAACACAAACTTGCTACAATTGCTAATGGTTTTAATTATGCTAGATTGGTACCCTTAAGCATCATCTATAACCAAAATCTTTATAACATTTGCTACTAATGTCCATCTGCTATCTGAATAATAATATGTGGCAGTCAATATGTGCATGTGCACATACTAATCGTTGTCATGTGCAAATCATATGATAAGTCCAATAATTGTGGAGATTGGGTGATGCAAGACAAAAAAACAAAAATAAAAGAAATTTTGGCATTTAAGGAAATTTTCTTATGAGTCTTCTTGTTAATCCCGTTTTGTTCATAATCTCTGTAGTAGACTTTTTTTATCTTTATATTATTCTCTTGTAAGAGTCTTATTTTTATCAGTGTTGAATCATTTAAGGATTCTATTATCCTTTTTTGAAAATATTTTGATATTAGTCTGATTAAGAGTTCTAATTTTAGTCAAACTTCTATTGTGTTAGTTTTGCTCTATAAATAGGCTCCTTAGTGTACCCCATTGAAACATTGAATGATTTGAGTAATAAAATTATGAGAGATTATTCTTTTCTTTTGGCTTGAAATTATTTGTAACTTGAGTGGCACAAGGCTAAAACTTTTCTTAGAATGGTTGAAGATGCTGAATTAAAGAACCTTAGGGAGCTAATACGAGACTAAAATTTATCCCCCTTTAGCTTGCCTGTATTAGATTTGGTATCTTATTCTTTTCTTTTAGCTTGAAATTATTTGTAGCTTGAGTGGCAACAAGGCTAAAACTTTTCTTAGAATGGTTGAAGATGCTGAATTAAAGAACCTTAGGGAGCTGATACGAGACTAAAATTTATCCCCCTTTAGCTTGCCTGTATCAGATTTGGTATCAAAGCCCAACTTGATAATCAATTTTCTCCCCCTCCACCTTATTTCTCTACTTTTTCCATCTTCCAAACCTTTTTTTTTTAAAAAAAATCATTGCCACTAGTTTCTTTATTTTCTCTGCATCCTCAAAAACCCTATTTTAGAGAGTGAAAAAAAACAATAGGTTAAATTTCTTGCTATTTAGGTTATATCTTAGATTTTCTCGAAGGTATATATCAATAAAATAAAGATATGTATGTTTGCATAAATTAGATCTAATAATCTTCCCTAAAAGAATAATAAGAATTAAGCAAAAAAAATTGTCATTTAATTGCCAATTGACAAAAGGGGGAATAGAGAAAGGAGAAATTGAAATATAAGAGAACACAAAGGAAGAAAAGAAAAGGGTTGGCCAAAGACTGCTTTCCTTATTATTGCATTAGGGTATCTTAATGGCTGGAAAGACAAGTTTGCCATGTTAGTCATGACCAACCATGAGGGCATTGTCACATAAATATCATGGTTTTCAGGACTCAATCCAGGCCCATTAGTTCATGCTCCTTTGCATAAAGTCCACTAAAATCCATAAAAGATCATACCTGATTTATCAGAGATTGACTAATTTCTTCTCCAAGTTGGCAAATATATGTGTTAGCCTTCAAGGTTAGAGACACAATTAGCTAGTTCTTTCATTATTATAGGCTTTGCAAACAAAACTCTGTAGGTTCATCTTGGAATTTGAGAAAGGTGTTTCACCCTTTTACTTTTGATGTTTTCTTAAACAAAGTGAATCAAATTTGTCTTTCCACAGAAGAGTGGATGGCTAACAGCTCTGCTACTTCTTTGCTATTGATTCTTTCTTGAAATAAATGAAAATCAACTTCCAAGTATTCATCATTTAATGGAAGATTGAGTTGCCAGCATTATTTACTGTTCACTAGTTATCACAGAAAAATATAATAGATCCTTGCAGTAGAATTATTATTTTTGTTAGGTTACACTTCAGTCATGATAATTCAAAGATTGCCTAGGTCTCTTGCTGATAGTGTTCTTTGATGTGGCCATCCCACCTTGAGATTTGGATGGTGAAGAGGACTTATATTGATAAGAAAAACTATAGACAAGCCAATTTAACTATGAGTGGAAAACGCTTGCACCTAGGATGTGATTTTGGGGCTAGGTGTCAAAGCTTTGCCAAGCATAGTTTCCTTTATGAAAATCTTAGATTGATGGACTTTGAATTCAAAGTGGATGTAGTAATTACTTTTTTATTTTCCCAAGGGCTGGAGGGACTGGAAGAAGGAAAAGGAGATGGTGGTGGGGGTAACCCAATATTAAAAGTAGGGAAGGCGGAATACCTCTTTGCGACTGAATGAAAAGGATTATAATCCTTGGGTTGTATTACGAACCTTGTTGTGTCTTCCTCACCTCGTGCGAAGCTTACCAGAGTCACAAGGTTTTCACACCTTAAATCACAAGTCAAAGGTGGTAGCTTAGGAAAACTAATGGAGAGAGATACCTTCCTCATGTAGAGAGAATCACGTATTTTTCAGTTTTTATATTCAGTCTCATCCTCTATTTATAAGGATTATTAGATAAGAATTCTAGTCCCACAAAATAAGGTCTCTTTAACCACTTCATTGTTATCCCCTCAATCAAATAAGGATTCTTATCCTTTCATGATTTTTTAGATAGAGACTCTTATTGCTTCATAATTATGTCATATGACTAATCATAAAATGACAATGTGGATGCTTATTACAACAGGGAGAAAGGCCAGTTTCACTTTGTGAGTGCTATTCATTCCATCAATTACTATATGGTACTTGAAAATGAGCTAGATGTGGCAGACAAAAAGTCGTAGGGGATTGATTGAAGAAGGGAAAAAAGGTTTAGTTGGGATTGATTGAAGGGAAAAAAAGGTTTAGTATCAATTACCACCAACAATAGTTTTGTCATCTGTATTTTGTTAATGCTACAATCCTCCTTTTTTTTTTTTTTTTGTCAATGAGATCCCCTTGCATGCCTTTCACCCTCTTTCTCTCACTCTCTTCTCTAGTCTACTTGTCTAAGCCACATAACTTATCCTTCTAACACATCCCATCTTGTTCACATAAAATGTGTATTGCATGAGCTTGCATTAAATGAGCCACTTAGATTCCTATTGGGCAATTGGACTACATGTTAGCGTATCCTAGGCCTCAAGCTGGGTAGAGGAAAGCTTGCCTCAGCTTAGCGGCTGCATTCTAGGACACTGGTTTTACAAATATTTTTAGCTGATTGTAATTAATTTCTTTCTTGTAATTGTCACCATAACTCTGCTGGTTATTCTTATAAAAACCATTTTTTTCTCATGTGTAGGTTCCTTCATATTAAGTGTTTGAACATTCATGTCTTGCTCTAGGAATCTGTATATGCTAGCAGAATATTAATTAATTTTGGCCTTTTAATTATGAGGTAGACCACCATCACCACTCATTGATGCTGACCAATATTCCCCATAACTAGCTTTGATTAGCTTCATGTTTCCAATTTTCAATCTATAAGAGCTACTTTGCTTACTTTGTAGCGATATTATCTATAATAAGCAACAATATTTTAAAATGCAGTCTTTGCAGTGGCATATGCAGCAGCATATGCGGATGTGCTCCCTAACTGTACTGAATTCCCTATATGCTGTTACAATATGTGGTTGGTCTGCACATGGGCTAATAGGTGGTCCTTAGAGCATTGTGTGGTTGCATATTCTGCTCACTTAGCACTGTGCAAACGCATATACCACATATGCATCCCACTAAGCACAGTAAAGTGGAATATGCAGCCCATTGTTATGTAGATGATGCAGATCAGAGCTGTCCTAGGCCTAAGCCTAGTTCAGTTGGGCCCAAAACCCAATTGATGGTGAATAAAAGATCATCAAAACAGAACCATTGGTGCACAGGTCACTGTCTGAAGCACTAGAGCTTCCAGAAGCATATTAAAGATGCCGAGTCTGATGCAAAATCTGAGTCAACTGGCAGTTAGACAATTGCATCCCTACTGCTAGTAACTGTGTTACAACCTATCATTCAAAGAATCAACAGGTTACTTTGAGACAGGCTTTATCTTCCAATTGTGCCATAGCTGGCATTGGAAGGCAACTGATGGCTGACAGATCATCATTGGTATTGGTACTGCCTTCTTCCATAGAGCAACAAGTTAGCTTAATTTAGTTAGCTTAGGGGTAGTTTTCTCTACTTCTTTTCTAGCTTTGAGGTACCCACTCATCCCTAGCTTTGTAAGAGATCCTAGAACCTATAAACACTCCTTGTGCTCACCTTTGATTGTCTTTAGATTAATCAAGCTTCTTTTATCTTAGTGCACTATGGTTCTATTTATGTATTGTGGTCTTTACGTGGTCCTGATGGATTCTATAGAAAGGTACCTTAGCTGGTTTGTGGAGTACTTAGTCATGGAGCATCTCGGAGGTGTTAATTGATGGAGTCCTTGGAGGCAATGAGGCGTTTTCAATAGCAAGTCAAGTAGATACTAGCTGTCCTTCATTTAGTACCACTAGTCTATTGTTTAGCACCTAGACCCTTTGCATTTATATTTTAAAATTGATAATTGCTCTCAAATCATGAGCTTAAGTTTTATTTCTTGCATGACTTGCTTTAGGCTTTTGTCGAGCAACTCTATAGCTATCCTAGTCCCTCCAGCCTGTGTCAGTGAGGCCATGCTGAAGAAGTGGACTCAAGCTGATGGCTAGGTATTATGTGGGTTTTGGATTGGTTAGATCAAGATATCTTTTGTAATGTTAATAATTTGATATTAATTATTTCTACTCGGTACTGGCTACTAAGCAATAAGCACAAATTAATGCTACTGTTCTTTGTTTTTTATTATATTTATTTATTATAAATATTTTAAAATATTAACTGCATGTTACCCATATATAAGCCTGTATGCTGCATATGTACTATGCAATCCCTTGACTACCTGAATACTATGGCCACCTTTCTAAATATTAATAAGAAATTAATTGTATGCATCCTTTGTTATAGTTATGTTCATCTACTTTAAGAATGTATTTAAACTCGTATTCTTTATATGAAATGATATCTGCATAAGTTTTCTAATTAATTGGTTCCTTTGGCTAATTCTTGGCCACAATAACACAATATAATCTTCATGGCAAGAAACTGTTTCACCCACCTTGGAGTCTCTCCTGAAAGTTGTTTCTACACTTTCTCTCTTAAGCCTTTTTATTTGATATCCTTTTGATCCTGTTCCCTATACTCGCGCCCATAGCTAGCTGAACCATCCCAAACAGGGCATTCAAATCGAACTGGCATAGAAATAGGATGGTTTGGCCTTTCAATACGGGAGGTAAACCGCCCTAAGCCACCCATATTGCCCTGTATCGGTCTATGAAATCATGCCGAATTGATTTGTACCAAACTGAACCATCTGATTCGGACTAGTACAGTGGCGGGTGTAGGTGGGGGCCTTTCAATCCACTGGATCAGTACACCACCAATTTGATACGGTAACCATATCGGCCCAATATTGCACTATCGGTACAGCATTGGTATCTAGTATGACGGACCTTGCTTGCACTTATATCTACTTATGCATTGGATCTCACTCTAAGCAACTACTATGTACATAAATAAAGGATAATGTGATATTTTGATGAAAAATTAGGTTGTCATTAGCTAAACATGAAATTTTATGAGGCCATATTGATAATAATTTACCAAAGTTGTTATATGAGATGGTAATTTAAGATCATAAACCTTTACAATGACTTAAAATTGTACTCGCCATGATCTTAAATCAAGTTGTTATTTCATAAATTCCTCCTAAAGCATTTTGATATCAATGTAGTGAAATAATTCAAGCTTAGGAACTTAATTAGTTATGGTGAGTTAAGCATGAGTGTTGGCAGGAATGTATAAATTCCTTTGATATAACCCTCACTCCTATAGTTCTACTGCTTTTAGGATTGTGTTTCATAGTAAAGACCCACCCATAGGCATGTTATTTTTCTTCAGGCAATTGTAATACCTCAAAAAAGTCTTACATCGTATGGTAAAGAGAAGTTTGAATAACTTGTGACTTAAGTTTACTTGCTACCAATTAACTTGCACTCGAATTTTTAAGGCCATATGGACTTGGCTTGTTAGCAGTTAATTGGACCAGCAAGTGGGCTTAGGGCGTTACAAATGGTATTAGAGCTAATCCGAGTAAGAAAAAGTTGATGGGTAGAAGGAAAGGGTTACTCATGGGATGGTGGTTGAGTTCTACAATGGCATGAAGCCACCCTTGCAATATCGACAACTTGGCTCGGCATAGATTTTGGCTAGCTAGAGATGTGCGATGAGGACGCCGCTTGATAGGAGGAAAGATTGTGATACCCTAAAAATAGTCCCACATTGGATAGAAAAGAAAAGTTTGAATAGCTTATAATTCAAATTTACCTGCTATCAATAAACTTGTACTCAAGTTTTTAAGGCTACGTGGATCCGGTCTATTAGCAGGTTAATTGGACCAGAAGTTTATGCAAGAAGAATAGTTGTTAAGAATCTTGTATGGTCCATTGACGAGAATTAAGATGCATTGATTCAATATTTGATTGACCAATGGAGCTTGTTTTAAATTTAACTTTAAGCTGCTGATGATGGACACTTCCCCGTTCTTGTTCTCTTCAATCATTTCTTCCCAGGGATAAAATTGACCAACCTCTTACAAGGGATGAACTTAGATGAGCACTATGAAATTGGAGACTTTTATTCACCAAGGGAATTATCCTTCCAATTTGAGTCAGCATCAATATCTTTGTTGATCCTGTTTGTTTTCTTAATGTCTGGAAGAGGCCTATAGGTCATGAGCTATATGATAGAGGTACCCTCGAATGCTGCTAAGGAAGGTTTGCCATACTGGTACATAGAATCCTATAACAAACATATTGTACCATGCTATACTGGTACTGAAACATGACTCAAAACAGAGGCCACATTGAGTTTTGGTATGCTGAATTGAGCCCCCATGCCGAGTGTATCGACATTGTACGAATATAGCACTGTTATGGGATTCCAATATTGAGAATGTGAACCTTGCCGTGAAGCCTCCAAATCTTGTTGATGCCAGGATATGAACCCAGGTTTCTGGTGGATTGCTCTATAGGCACCTCTAAAGCATTTTATTACCTTCTGTCCCCTAGTTGAAATTACCATTTTCTTCTGGCTTTTGACATACTTTTAAGGCTATGTTATGCCTATGTTGTGAATTCGTATTTCTAGGTGGCCAGGTCAGGTGAATGGATGCTAGGAGCTTAACAGCTATTACACTGAGATTCCTACTTGATTTTAAATTGGAAAATAATGTGGGTCAATGTATTTATAGTAACATAGACCTCGATTGATGTGACCTTCCATGCCTGTCAACAAGCTCGGCACTAACCATGCCTACTATCTCTTGGCGTTTGAGGTTTCCCACTAGCCTGGTTCTATGGCCTGGTAATGTTCTCTCTATTTGCTTATGTTGTGGCCCTCTCAAAATACAGAATCTTTCAAACTTTGGCAGTTCCTTAAAACAACCTCCACAGTAGAAATGTCTTTTGATGCGATGAGGAGTCACTAACCGATTCTATATTTAATCTTCTAGTTTCAATTTATGATAAACTCTTTTTTCCTGAAAAAAAATAATGATAAATACTTGTAACATCTGCTATTGCATATTATAAGATAATTTATCTGATAGTTGTACACATACTTGCAGCAATTTTCAGTCTATTATTCTCTTCACAATAAATTGAGATTCTCTATTTTTTTTTCTTTGAAGTTGCTTTGAAAATTAGTTCTCTGATTTTTGTTACATTACCAGAGAACCTGCTGTTGACTGCGGACCAAAGAACAGTGAAACTTGTTGACCTTGGTTTGGCAAGAGAAGAGACATTAACTGAGATGATGACTGCTGAAACAGGAACATACCGTTGGATGGCTCCAGAGGTTCATCTTTGTATATTAATTACATGCTATATTAAATTACTGCACCACATTCTTAAGAATGCTTTCTTGATTATCTAACTTCAAATAAATTTGTATAGTTATACAGCACTGTTACATTGAGGCATGGAGAAAAGAAGCATTACAATCACAAAGTAGATGTTTACAGCTTTGCTATAGTATTATGGGAGCTGCTCCATAATCGACTTCCATTTGAAGGCATGTCTAACCTGCAAGCAGCCTATGCAGCTGCTTTCAAGGTAAAAACTATTTCTTTCTCAGTGAAAATTCTGTGACATCTGCACTTTCTTAATCTGACTAAAGCTGGACATTTTCTTTTTTTCTGCCTCAGAACACAAGGCCTAGTGCAGAAAACCTTCCTGAGGAACTGGCTTTGATCTTGACTTCCTGTTGGAAAGAAGACCCAAATTCTCGGCCAAACTTTAGCCAAGTAGTGCAGATGCTTCTACATTATCTTTCAACTCTTTCACCACCCGAACCTGTGGTCCCTCCTCGTGTATTTAGTTCAGAGAATGTGGTTTTGCCACCTGAATCTCCTGGGACAAGTTCATTGATGGCTGTTCGCGATGATGTGGGTGATACCCCAGAGGCCAAGGTGGAAAACAAATCAAGGGGATTCTTTTTCTGCTTCAACCAGTGCTACTGATTGCCAATTTATTATACCTTCGAAACGACAACTGTTGCATCCTATACCGTAGGCAATTCCTACATGCTGTAGGTTATGGATAAATGAGAAAAATTCTTTTGCTTCTTATCACTTTAGTTGTAACTGATATTTTAAGGCCGATGACATTACATTTTGACACCTAATCTGATAGTTGATGTGAGAAGCTTGCTAAACGTTGGTTGGAAGGCTGAAAGAAGAAGCCTGGGCCACCTTTAGTGAGCTTCCAATATGATCAGGGTAAGCCAGAAAATCTTCAGTCAGCCAGAGTCTCTCTCTCTCTCTCTCACACGCACGCACACCATTGCTGCTGACTCTGACGCTTGTAATTTCTATCAGAAAACAAAGGAGGACTCTGACGCTTGTAACGATTGGCATAAAGTAGAAGTGTGACTGATTGCGTGGGATGGTTATGTGATGTTGCCGTGGCTCTATATATTTGCCATCTCATTTGGATTACAGCAGCACAAGTCCACCATTGCCCCGTGCAAATTCCGGTTAATCCTCTCATTATTTTGAAACTTATCGATTTGCCAATCTAACGGTCAACCATGTGCCAGCCCTTGGTTCATGTGATGGCTTGATAGGAAGGCCAAGTATTATGTGCAAAAAATAAATAAATAAATCCAACGATTATAATTATGGGAGAATTTCAAGAAAAGAAAATTCTAAATTTTTCAGTAGTACAAATATAGAAGGAACAAATTGCTCAGAAAAATTTAACTTAAATGAGCTTTTCACGTGCATGACGCATGTCAAATGCTAGCGTATTTTGAAGAAACCGTTGGACTAGAGTTCCATAAGAATTCTCCAATTGTCACCTAAATTTCCACTCTTTTGAAGGGCGCTTTCGATGTCTTCAAGTTTCACTACCAAGGTTCAAGAGAAGAGCCCCAACAATCTAAAGTCGTTTTGCTAAAACTTTTTTTAAATCTTCCTCGAAGGTAATCAGAGTACATTATAGGAAAATGTTTCAAAATCTCCGCCCAACTTCCATTTCCCCTTCAAGAAATTAGTATGAAATTCTAATTCCAACCTTCTTATCATTCTTCGAATAAGGGCTAATTGATGTCCCCGTTAAGAGACACATTGCATCTGCCTTCAAATGTTTTAAAAATTGGACAAGGGGTACCGCATCAACATCCGAATGCGGTGATAAGTGAGCAAGGGTTTCTGCACTATGAACGAGTATGGATAAACAAGTTAGTTCATGATAGTCAGCTTAGAGTAGTAATATGGAACATAGAATACTAACATGTAAAATTATGGAGATAGTGGACAATAGATTAGGAAAAAAGTAAATATAATATGCTTATAAGAGACTAAATAGGTAGGTGAAAGATTTAAAAAAATAGAGAATATAGAATATAAATTATATTATAATGAAAATGAAGTAGAAATAATTGTAGACAAAAATTTTAAGGAATAATATAATTAACACCTCATAATTAGTGCATATACACACAATAATATAATTAACACCTCATAAATAGAAAGAAGATCGGATTATATTACTAAAACTTATAATTGAGAATAATATAATTAACATAATTAGTGCATATGCACCACAAGTAGGATTAGACTAACAAGGATTAGACTAACAAACTAAGATAATTTTGGGAAGACATAAATGAAGTAACGAAAGAAATACGACAAGAAAAAAGATATATTTGGAAGAGATTTTAATAGATATATGGGTAAATAGAGGGATGGATATAAAATGGTACATGGAGTATATTGATTTGGAGATGGGAATAAGCCGATGTGAGCTTATTAGATTTTGCAGCATATGATCTAACAATAGCAAACACTTATTTAAAAAAATGAAATAAACATTTAATAACATTTAAAAGTGGATCTAATAAAAGTCAAATAATTTTTTTTTTAACTAGAAAAATAGATAAAATAACATGCAAAAAATGTAAAGTTATTCCAAGAGAAAGTTTAACTTCACAATATAGGATAATGGTAGCACATATATGGATAAAAATAAAATTTAGTGTAAATCAAAACTATTAATTTAAAAATTAAATGATAAAATTTGAAAGAAAAAAATAGAATTATTTAAAGAAAGTTGTAAGAGTAATGACTATGAATATAGAGAGTGATCCAAACTTAATATGAAAAAAGCAACTAAATGTATAAAAAATATAGCAAAAAAAGTTCTAGGAGAATCAAAGGAGTAGAACTAGTAGGAAAGAAAATTGGTGATGGAACGAGAAAGTTTAAGATTATAAGCTTAAAAGGATAAACTATAAAATGTGGGAAAAGGCTAGGGATGAAGAAAGTCTTAAAAAGTATAGGAATGTAAAGAAAAAGCTAAAAAAGTGGTAAGTAATGCCAAACTTAAAACCTATGATGATTTATATAATAGACTAGATACGAAAGAAGGTGAAAAGATATATATAAATTAGCAAAACTAAGAGAAAAGAAAACAAAAGATCTTTATTATATTAAATGTATTAAGGATGAAGATGAAAGTCTTAGTAAAAGAAAAAGAGATAAAAAAATGATGAAAAAATATTTTAAAAATTATTAAATAAAAATAATTTGATTAATTAAGATACTTACATCATCAATTATCATCTCTTTATGAAGGAGATCGTTAAGACTTTTTCTTGTAATGACGCCACTTAATTTATTGGTGTACATGATCTCGTTGCTAAAATGTTTAAACATAAAAGATATCAGACATCTTGGAAGATAAAATAGAATACAAGATATGAAAAAAAAAATCACTTACGTGCTTATGCGTTCACTCAAAAAGTTTTTGATATAAATTTGGTCTTCTTCGATTCTTATGTCGGCCTTTGTTATGCCCACTGTCTTTAATAACTTTCTCGGACGGCCTGTCTCATAAGAATCCCCTGTGAACTTGGATGCCTTATGCCTCCCGGGTTCTTTTTAACCCTCTTAATAAGCGAAGGCATTCCAAAGAATTTTATGTCCCCCTCATTGCTCTTAGGCGCAGGGATGACGATTTTATTATCATAGGGCATAGGGATGATTATTTCCATAGATTTAGGCTCCTCTTGGCCCTCCATAAAATGCTCTTCCTTCATCTTTTCCTCCTCTTTATTTGCATTCCCAGGCTCAGTTTGAGACTCCAAGGAATGCCCCTCCTCCTCTTTTCTCTTTATTTGCATTCCCAGGCTTAGTTTGACACTCCAAGAATGACCCTCTTCCCTCTTCTCCTCTCTCTCCTCCTCCTTTTTTCTGCATTTGGGCTCCTCTTGGCCCTCCAAGGAATGCCCCTCCTCCATCTTCTCCTTCCTATTCTCCTTCACTTTTTTTGCATTCCTAGGCTTCTCCTGGCCCTCCAAAGAATGCCCATCCTCCATCTTCTCCTCGCTCTTCTCCTCCTCTTTTTTTGCATCCCTGGGCTCCTCTTGGCCCTCCAAGGAATGCCCCTCCTATCTCTTCTCCTCCTCTTCTCTTTCTTATTATACTGGCATTGCTCTCCTTTCTATGCAACTCTCCTTTCTATGCAATGAACTGAGAAGGCTCTCAGCTATGGCAAGCCTGTGCGTAACATCGTCGAGTTGATTCTTAACGCACCCCAGTTCAATCCTCAACTCGGTAGAGCTTGCACAACTTTCTGTTGGTTCGAAGAATGCTACTGTTTGTGGAGTGAGAAGCAAGCGCTCTTGTGCCATTGGTACAGTAGCTCCCTCCAACTGTAAGACAAGATGATAAATAAATTAATTTTAAACTAATAATAATAAATTAATTTTAAAATATTTATTGAGCAATAGATTATCTTACCAAGTTATGAGGGTGCATATTGGCAACCCAAACAGACTGCACCTTCAATTGGTTGTCATAACACTTCAACAGCTGGGGTAGTTTATTGGGATATGCTGAAGCTCTTATTGAGGTATGCTTGAGGAACCATGCTTGTACAAGATAATTTTTGATATAAAAAAATAAAATATTTATAAAAAATATAATAATGATACTCTTTTTGCATCCAATAATCCTTACAAACAATGCTGCTGAGCATCCTAACAGGGTAGCTGCCTTCTAACCTTGTCCCTCTCTTTGAGTGGATCGGCATCTCGGATCGCAAGAAAGTAGCGACCTCTGGGAGATCCAAAATGATCAACTCCTTGATTGCAAAAACCCATTCGATCCTCTCCAGTTAAGTTAAATCATCCAAGTACTAGATGAGATATCGTGGACATGTCTGATTAGACTTTGGAGCTAAAAACATGGCAAACATGTAGGAAATCCAAAGTCTAACAGTGTTCTCAATATCCTCCTGTATCTTGGATGATTGGAGTCCATTTATTAACTTCTCCAGCCCCTTTTGGCGAAGATCTAAAGCCTGGCCAAATGGTCTGAATAACCTTCCATTATATAACTGGCAGGACATGTCAATCTTCTTTCCATGAGCTGGAAGACCCAACATCAGTGCGACTTCGTCGGCACTGAATATGACCGCCTTGCCATAGAAAATAAACTCCTCACCTTCATTGTGACATCGTATTATGTCTGCTAGTAGTCGCCTATCGACTGAGAACATAGCTGTATATCGACAAAGACGCTAAATGGGGTCCTTCGAATAAGTTCTATATGTAGTGCATTAAACCCTATCTTTCAAACATTTTGAACGTAAACTACCAGCTTGCAACAGTTCTTAAACAACTGGAAAGCCTTCACTGTAGGAACTAGAATAATTTCCAAGTCACCTGAATCAGACAGGATAAATAAATTTGTCAGATTAAGAAAAAAAATTTTATGCTGGGTGCCATAATATCTGAACTAAGGAGTTATGTGCAGGGTGTCATAATATTTTAAAAAAGGGTGTCATAAGTTTTTGAGAAAGGGTGTCATAATATCTGAATCAAGGAATCATTGTGATATTTACCTCTTTCTGAGCTTCTTCATATGGGACGATACTTAAAGGAGCCTCATTCTTATTTGAATAAAGGATAGTTTCTTTGCTTTCTTTCACCATTTTCTTCTTGTGGTGCTTCTGTGTTTGCAGTCTTCATCGACAAACGATACCACTCTCCTCCATGTAGGAAAAAGATGGAAGGAACAAAAGTGAAGAAAATTTAGGATACCAACAGCTACTCGAGCAATAAAGGAAGAAACTCTAGGGTTCATAAGTTATTTATGCCTTCTGTGTGAAAAGATGCCAGAAGCAGCACGATCATATCACGAATTTGCAATCATACCGCCTCGCATCCCATACTATCCGATCAGTGTGTCGTCGGTTTACAATTAGGGTGACATAAAAATTTCTTGCCTATTTCAAATTTATAGTAGTGATGTCATAAGTTTATACCAAGGATGTCTTAATATTTCACCTGGGTATTATAACGTTTCTTAGCACTGGGATGTTGTGAGGCTTTTCTTCAGCATCCAGTTTAGGCACGGGTGTCATAAGTTTGTAACTAAAGTATCTTAAAAGTAAATTTGGAGTGTCGTAACTCTTTTTGAGCAATTTTCTTTTGGTATGTCATCAAGCATATCCGTTCCGCTGGGGTGTCGTAGGTTTATAATTAGGGTATCCTAATATTTCACTTGGGGTATCATAACCATTTCTCGGCAATGGAATATCGCAAGGCTTTTCTCCAACATTTGGTTTAGGCATGGGTGTGTAAGTTTGTAACTAGGGTATCTTAAAAGTAAATATAGGATGTCGTAGCTCTTTTTTTTAGCGATTGATTTCCTTCTGGTATGTCATTAAACATATTCGTTCCGCTGGAGTATCGTAGGTTTGTAACTAGGGTGTCCTAATATTTTACCCGGGGTATCGTAACCGTTTCTTGGCACTGGGATGTCGCGAGGCTTTCTTCAGTGTTCGGTTTAGGCACGGGTGTCGTAAGTTTGTAACTAGGGTGTCTTAAAAATAAATATGGGATGCCATAGTTCTTTTTTTGAGCAATTTTCTCCTAGTATGTCATCAAGCATATCCGTTCTGTTGTGGTGTCATAGGTTTGTAACTAGGGTGTCCTAATATTTTACCTGGAGAGTCGTAACCATTTCTCGGCACTGAGATGTCGCGAGGCTTTTCTTCAGCGTCCGGTATAGGTACATGTGTCATAAGTTTGTAACTAGGGTATCTTAAAAGTAAATCTGAGGTTTCGTAGCTCTTTTTTTGAGCAATTTTCTTCTGGTATGTCATCAAGCATATCTGTTCCGCAGGGGTATTGTAGATTTGTAACTAGAGTGTCCTAACACCTGGGGTGTTGTAACCGTTTCTTGGCGCTGGGATGTTGTGAGACTTTTCTCCAACATCCGATTTAGGCATGGGTGTCATAAGTTTGTAACTAGGTTGTCTTAAAAGTAAATCTGGGTTGTTGTAGCTCTTTTTTCGAGTGATTTCCTTTGGTATGTCGTCAAGCATATCCGTTCTGCTGGGGTGTCGTAGGTTTATAATTAGGGTATCCTAATATTTTACCTGGGATGTCGTAACCATTTCTTAGCATTAGGATGTTGTGAGGCTTTTCTTCAGCATCCGATTTAGGCATGAGTATCATAAGTTTGTAACTAGGGTGTCCTAAAAGTAAATCTGGGGTGTCGTAGCTCTTTTACCAAGCAATTTTTTCCTGGTATGTTGTCAAGCATATTCATTCCATTGGAGTGTCGTAGGTTTATAGTTAGGGTGTCCTAATATTTCACCTAGGATGTTGTAACTGTTTCGGCACTGGGATATCACGAGGCTTTTCTTTATGTTCGATTTAGGCATAGGTGTCGTAAGTTTGTAACTAGGGAGTCTTAAAAGTAAATATGGGATATCGTTGCTCTTTTTCTGAGTAATTTTCTCTTGGTATGTCATCAAGCATATCCGTTCCGCTGGGATGTCGTAGGTTTGTAGCTAGGGTATCCTAATATTTACCTGGGGCATCGTAACCATTTCTCGGCACTAGGATGTCACGAGGCTTTTCTCTAGCACCCAATTTAGGCACGGGTATCGTAAGTTTGTAACTAAGGTGTCTTAAAAGTAAATCTGAGTTATCATAGCTCTTTTCCAAGCAATTTTCTTCTTATATATCATCAAGCATACCTGTTCTACTAGGATGTCATAGGTTTGAAGCTAGGGTATCCTAATATTTCACCTATGGTGTCGTAACCATTTCTCGGCACTGGAATGTCACGTGTTTTTTCTTCAATGTCCGATTTAGGCACTGGTGTCGTAAGTTTATAACTAGTGTGTCTTAAAAGTAAATCTGGGGTATCGTAGCTCTTTTTCTGAGTGATTTTCTTGGTATGTCATCAAGCATATCATTCTACTGTGGTGTCATAGGTTTGTAACTAAAGTATCCTAATATTTCACCTATGGTGTCATAATCGTTTGTTGGTACTTGGATGTCGCGAGGCTTTTTTTCAGCGTTCGGTTTAGTCACGGGTGTCGTAAGTTTGTAATTAGGATGTCTTAAAAGTAAATCTAGGGTATCATAGCTCTTTTTTCGAGCTCCTTCTAGTATGTCATCAAGCATATTCGTTCCGCTGTGGTGTCATAGATTTGTAACTAGGGTGTCCTAATATTTCACCTAGGGTGTCGTAACGGTTTCTTGGCACTGGGATGTCGCGAGGCTTTTCTTCAACATCCAGTTTAGGCATGGGTGTCATAAGTTTGTAACTAGGGTATCTTAAAAATAAATCTGGGGCATCGTAGCTCTTTTTTTGAGTGATTTCCTCCTGATATGTCGTCAAGCATATCCGTTCCGCTGGAGTATCGTAGGTTTGTAATTATGGTGTCCTAATATTTACCTGTGGTGTCGTAACTATTTCTTGGCACTGGGATGTCGCGAGACTTTCTTCAGCATCCGATTTAGGCATAGGTGTCGTAAGTTTGTAACTAGGGTGTCTTAAAAGTAAATCTGGGGTATCATAGCTCTTTTTTTGAGCAATTTTCTCCTGGTATGTCGTAAGTATATCCGTTCCATTGGGGTGTCATAGGTTTGTAACTAGGGTATCATAATATTTCACCTGGGGTTTTATAACCATTTCTTGGCATTGGGATGTTGCGAGGCTTTTCTCCAGTGTCCGGTTTAGGCATGGGTGTTGTAAGTTTGTAACTAGGATGTCTTGAAAGTAAATCTGGGGTGTTGTAGCTCTTTTTCTGAGCGATTTCCTCATGGTATGTCGTCAAACATATCCATTCCGCTAGGGTGTTGTAGGTTTGTTACTAGAGTGTCCTAATATTTCATTTGGGGTGTCGTAACTATTTCTTGGCACTGTGATGTTGTGAGGCTTTTCTCCAGCATCCGGTTTAGGCACGGGTGTTGTAAGTTTGTAATTAGGGTATCTTAAAAGTAAATATAGGATGTCATAGCTCTTTTTTCGAGCGATTTTCTCCTAGTATATCGTCAAGCATATCCGTTCCGCTGGGGTGTCATAGGTTTGTAACTAGGATGTCCTAATATTTCACCTGGGGTGTCGTAACCGCTTCTCGGCACTGGGATGTCGCGAGGCTTTTCTTCAGGGTTCGATTTAGGCACGGGTATCGTAAGTTTGTAATTAGGGTGTCTTAAAAGTAAATATAGGGTGTCGTAGCTCTTTTTCTGAGCATTTTCTCTTGGTATGTCGTCAAGCATATCCGTTCTACTGAGGTATCGTAGGTTTGTAATTAGGGTGTCCTACTATTTTACCTGGGGTGTCGTAATCATTTCAGCACTGGGATGTCGCGAGGCTTTTCTCCAGCGTCTGGTTTAGGCATGGGTGTCATAAATTTGTAACTAAGGTGTCTTAAAAGTAAATTAATCTGGGGTATCGTAGCTCTTTTTTGAGTGATTTTCTTCCGGTACATCATCAAGCATATCCGTTCCGCTAGGATATCGTAGGTCTGTAACTATGGTATCCTAATATTTCATCTGGGGTGTCATAACCGTGTCGCGAAGCTTTTCTCTAGCGTCCGGTTTAGGCATGGGTGTTATAAGTTTGTAACTAGGGTGTCTTAAAAGTAAATCTGAGGTGTCGTAGCTCTTTTTCTGAGTGATTTTCTCCTGGTATATCGTCAAGCATATCCGTTCTGCTGGGGTGTCGTGGTTTGTAACTAGGATGTCCTAATATTTTACCTGGGGTGTCGTAAGTTTGTCAAAAAGTAGAAGAAATGACACCCAGAATAGAAAAAATGATACCCACCTGCCTTTAAAAGAAGAAGAAAAAGAGCCCAATTGTCCTTGTCCAAGGAAACTTTTGGAAGACAAAAATATCCTTTGCCTTACGTACAAATATTGCAGAAATACTTTTAATAGACGTCGTGATCAAAACGTAATTAACATCGTATCCCTACTATCCTATTTTGCAGCGTTAGGCCATGTGAGATCTATGTGGACCAATAAGAAAGAGCGGTGTAGCTTACGTAGAACTTGCTGCACCGAAAGCGATATACAAAAAATTTTCCTAAATTCTATGATCTTATGCAGGTAGTCTATATATGTGATGATATTATATTTTGATGATAATAATAAGAATCTTTCCAGCCAACACAACGGCTGGGAGTCAGATAGCTCTGAAGAAAGAGCAGCAGCACACTAATAGTGCTTTTGAACAAGGATATGATGAGCCTGAAAGATTCCCCATAGTGCCCCAGGGCTCGCTGGAGGGCATCAATCATTACCCGGACTCCTTGGATATCTTCTCTCCGCCAAGTTGCACTAGCCACTTCGATCTCTCTGGTCCATTACTAGGATTTCTTGTTGCGCTGGTCTTGTGAATGAAGTAGGGAAGCAAGCCTTGACCAACGCTGACTACTACTAGGATTTCCTCTTTTTCTCCATATACTGGCCCGGTAAACTATGGGATAATGCTGTGTCTGATAGCTGGTGCACTTGTCTTTTTTTTTTTTTTTTTCCTTCCCTTTTCTTTGTTTACTGCGATATCTGAACTTAAATTGCGTGCTGCATTTATCTACTATGTTGCGAGTTAATTAATGTCTGCATGAAATGATTAAGCATTTTTGGTGATTGTTCATCGCTTACTCCAATTGAGGAGGTGGGCATTAACTCGGTTTAACGCATTGTGATAGGTTGCACCGTTTACTAAGTTGTTTTTGCTGAACAGGGCGAGCACTCGTATCTTTAATGACAGTAGTCGACTGGATGGCTATCACATTCGCAAAAAAGGCCGAGAGTGGCAGGAGACAGATCACTTTAATAATTAACGTCACTGCTGCTTCCACCGGTTTATCCCAAGCAAGTTGTTGAGCCACCACAGAATGTTAAAAGACTGAAAATGTTAGACGGAGAGCAACGCATAGAATCTCTCTACGTTCCCTCGGCTTACACGGAGGGTTTCGGGAAGGGAGTACCATGGGAACGTTCGGTAATTAATTGCTTGCATCATTGAATAAAAAGATTCTAACAGCTAGCATACAGTCCTTTCATATCAAATTCTGATTTTAAAAGCATCGTTACTCCATTATAGCCACCCCTAACCTTGGTCGTTCTAGACATGCAAATGATGGTGGCTATACATGAGCTGCAATTAGCGTTATAACAGTTAACTATAGCATTAACTTTGTCATTTGATAAAATAATAACAATAACAATAACAATAATATTTCATATATTATAGCATCATTAACAAAATAGTGATATTATATGTAATTAATTTGTTATGGTGTCATATTAGATTGTATCAATATTAT
Source organism: Calamus simplicifolius (assembly GCA_900491605.1). NCBI lineage: Eukaryota > Viridiplantae > Streptophyta > Magnoliopsida > Arecales > Arecaceae > Calamus > Calamus simplicifolius. The sequence continues at coordinate 544,425 of UESW01004799.1, read as the reverse complement.
GGATAAACAAAGTAACAAGAGAGGGCGGCTCATGGAGCAAATAAGATGGTATGAAATAAAATATTTATTATTTGGGTCTTCAAAAGTGGTTTAATATCTTTAAACTATTTACATAACAAAATCATGTCTTTTAAACACTTATCTTATATATTGAGTAATTTAAAAATTAAATAATCTAAATAATATGAATTAATGCATGTTCTCTTAACTTGTTAGATGTATGAGTTAAAGATTTTCAAATTACATAAATTTTAGAGTTGAAAAATTTTATAGACAGCAAATCATATCTAATGGCTCATATTATTCATAATGGATATTCATTATCCAAATATGGACCTAATGTATATATATGTATGTTAGTCGTTAACTTCATAAAAAAATTCAAAATAATTAAAATGACAAATTCTTCATCTTTTTATATGATGGAACTGCACTAAAAATTCTCATAGGAATTTGGATCTCGTAATTAAAAGTTTCTCAGTCCCTAAGGCTGAAGTAATTAATAATGGGTACTTGCACTCACTGAAAATCTGAATCCCATAAAATTTTAAAAAATATTATCATTAAGAAGGTACAAAATTCAAACAAATATACTCTTGCACCCCATATATATTATCTCGACTAAGACAATCCCATCGAGGGAGAGAATGGTATTGAGGCCAACAAACTCTTTTGGAACATAAGTTTTGAAACTCTATCTTCATTTAATGACCTTGTTAGGATGAAGAATCCTCCATCTTTTGAGATATTATCTTGAGACTCTACATAATGCAAAAGGGTTCATTTGCCTCATCTTCGAGTCTCTCAGCTCTTCATGTAGTCTTCGACAATGGCAAACTGGCTAGAATGACTGACCAAGATCACTAAATTTTGAAGATTGTGTTCCCTTGTAGGATGAAATCTAGAGGTTACGCCCAGAGCTTGATGGCTTAAGGGAGCATCTAGCCCATGTAGTGGATGAGCTCTAGAGATCTAATGCATATCCAAAAAATTTGATCTTCGTTCTCATGGAGAACTACTTCTCTAGATTCCATGCCTACTAGGATGATATCAAAACTAACCCTAATGCAACATAGGATATAACTAAATAGTATGACTTGCATGTTAAACTTTGTAGGAACCAATGAAATCAAGAGTAGATTTTTCTTTAAAATTTTCATTAGAAATAGTATCAAATTTTAGCTAGGTTTCAATATTTATACCCAAATAATTCAATCATATTTCTCTATTATGAAGTCCTTTCTTAGTATGATTTTGAACTAGGCTTAATACTCAAATAGGCTTAGGGTTCTGGTCTATATATTTTGTTAATTCATTATGAAAATCAACCTTTTGAGTTGTTAGCAAAAATTTTATTCTTGTGAGAACTCAATCGATGAAGGTTCTTCAATCCAAATTGCTTTAATTTTGCATGAGTCTTTGAGTATAATTTCTATCGATCAATTGTCCTTTCACTTTTCACATTGCATCAAACACTTAGGGCCACAGCTATAAATGAGGAAGAGAGAATCAATAAGCATAGCTTTTAGTGCCTTTCTATGTTCACTTGGGCTCCTTTGCTATATCATATATTTTTTTTTCCTTTCTTTTGGTTGTATCCAACTTTGGCTAGTTTACATATGGTTGCAGGGGCCACATTTTGATATAATAAAATATAGACTTCGTGTATCTCCTTTAGCTATTACATTACCTTCATCCTAAATATTTATTGATAATACACTCAAAGGTTATCAAAGTTCTAGGTTTTGAATTAATATGAGGTTGTCATCTCATTTTTTAAGTCTATAGGTCCTTAGTTTTACTATTTTGAATACTTCATATGGTCCTCCCAATTTGATACAAGTTGTACGATAGCTTTGACTCGATTGAAGGCTTTCGCATCTTTCACAGGAATAGGTCTTCTACTTTGAAGATCCTTTTATAGATGCAGGCATTATAATCCCTCACTATCCTTTGTTGATAAGTTATTGCCCATACTTAATCTTGCTCTCAAAGCTCTTCCAGCATATCCAAAATTTGCCTGTAGTCCTTTTAAGCTTAACTCGGCATTGAAGTGTTGGACTTGGTAGGGGGCATTCTGATTTCTATCGAAATGATTGCTTCAATCCCAAAATATCAATATAAAAGGAGTCACAACTGTCAAGGTATGGAACATGGCTTGGTAGGCCCATAGGGCATAAGTAGTTCATCTTTTTAGAGCCCGTTATCTTGATCAAGTTTAGTGTTAAGGGCACTAAGATCATGTAGTTAGTAACTTTACCTTACGCATTTGATTAGGGATAAAACATTGAAGTAAACCTCTACTAGATTTCCAATTTCATACAGTTTATCACAAAAAGCTTTTTGCTGAACTACTTCCTATTATTAATAAGTAGGACCTTCAGGATGCCAAAGTGGTAGATAATGGATATACACACAAAATCCTACATATTATTATTTGTTATTATGGTGAGAATGTTAGTTTTGACCCATTTAATGAAATAATTAATAGTTATGATGATAAATTTTTTTTCATTTGATGGCTAAGGGGAATGAACCCAAGAGGTCCATTCCCCGTTGAATAAAAGGTCATGGACTAGCTAATGCAATCATCTAGGTCATAGGATGGTGAGAGATGTTGGCATAGCTATGCCATTTTTACACCTTCATAGTATCTCCTATGCATATTATCTCCTATACATATTATCCCTAGGGTGGTTTTCGCAAACTCCTTCATGGGCCTTGTATAAGGCATAGTCTACCTTCGAAGGCTAGTTACCTAAGTTAAGGTAGTGTGTAGAAAATTTTGTATAAATTGCCATCTTTCTAAGTGTATCACGCGCTACGCAGTGCCTAACTCTTCGAGCTTCCTTTTATCTTCAGAAAACTTTCCATCTTCCAAATACCCAATAATTGGGTCCATTAAGCTGGGCTTTAATTAAATCTCTATGACTACTTCTGCCTAATCTATGTTTAACTTTTATAAGACCTTAAGGTAGATCGACCTCTTCGGTGCAAAGTAGCTTAAGATCATGAGTTTGGAAAGGTCATTAGCCCTAGAATTTTGTTCTTAGGGTTTCTCGATGATTTCATACCTTTGGAATCACCCAAGAAGTTCTTCAACCTTTTAGAGATACTTGATCATTTTAGGCCCTTTATCTTATATTCTCCTTAGACTTGATTCACCATTAGCTAGGAATTGCTATGGACCTTGATCCTTGCATTTTTTTAATTCTTTGGCTACTATTAGGCTAGTGAGAAATGCTTCGTATTCTACTTTATTAGTAAAAATTGATAAATCAAACCTAAGGGTAGCCTCGAGTTTGACTCCTTTCAGTCTAATGAGGATGAGACTTTCTCCTCCCTTACCCTTAGCTGAGGCTCCATCTACATGCAGAATTCAGTCCAGGGGTCCTAGCTTAACAACTACTATTATAAGGTCTTCTAGCTTTAATGAAACCATGCACTCCATCACGAAATCAACCAACACTTGGGCCTTCATGGTGGGCTGAGGTTGATATCGGATGTCAAATTCTCTAAGCTCGACTGTCAGTTCACTAATGCTCCTAAGGAGTTCGAATTTTGGAGTATTTTACATAGTAGTTAGTCTATTAACACGATTATGAAATGAGCTTAAAAGTAGAGTCTCAGCTTTCATGTTGCAGTCCCTAAGGCATAGGTGATTTCTCTACTAATTGGTATCTTGTCTCTACCTCATTCAAGATTCTGGTGATATAATAGATTGGCCATTAAACCTTTTGTACTTCTCAAACCAAAATAGCAGTTAGTGAGGTGGCTAAGATTGCTAAATATAAGTAGAGCACTTCATTCAAAGTTGGCTTTATCAGTAGGGATAATAAGCTGGATAGATACTATTTTAATTGCTCGAGATCATTAGTACTCTTTACTCTATTAGAAGTTTGTGAACCTCTAAAGTGCATTGAGAAAGGAAGGCACTTTTTGTTAGCTTTAGAGATGAACTGGTTGAGGACAGTTATCTGGCCCATTAGATTATGCATCTCCTTTGTGTTCCTTTGAGGGGCCATGTCCATGATGGCCTAAATTTTTCTAAAAGGATGTCGATGGTATATTTATTGAAATTAAACTTCATGTTGTAATGTCTCAACACCTAAAACGTCTCCTTCAGGTCATGATTTGTTGTTATTACTCCATGCTTATCACTAGTAGATCGTTGATGTATGCCTTCATGTTGTAGTTGATCTGGTTCATAAATATTTTGCTGATTAGCTACTAGAAGGTGGCTTCAATGTTCTTAATGCCGAGAGGCATCACCTTGTAGAAATAGATGCCTAGTTTGGCGATTAGTGTCATCTTCTCCTCATCCTTCGAGCACATTTGATCTACTTATACCTTGAAAACACATTTGCAAAGCTCAATAGCTCATGTCTTGAGATGACATCCATTAGTTAATTTATTCGAGAGAGGGGGAAGTTATCATTGAAGCATGCCTTGTTTAGATTGGTGCAGTTCATGCATATATGTTATTTACCATTGACCTTCTTTATCAGGATTACATTGGTTAGCCATCTTAGGTAATCTACTACCCTGATGAACTCAGTATCAAAGAGCTTTCCTTTTTCCTCCTAGATGGCTTTTTGTTGCTCTAAGGCTAAGCTCCTCTTCTTCCAACACACGTGTTTATAAGTTAAGTTGATGCTAAGCTTATGAAGATGACTTCTTAGTCAATCCCTGGCATGTCTATAAGGCTACAAGCAAAGTCATCAGTATTTGTCCATATAAAAGTAGCTAGCATACCCCTCTCCTTTTTTAAGAAGGATAGATTTAACATAGACCAAATTCTTGGAATCCTTTTTAATCAAGGGAACCTAAAGTGAGTCCTCCTTTGGTTTCCCTTAATGCAGTTTGAAATCATTTCTTTGGTTGATGCTTTCCAACATGGATATCTCCTTGACTTTGGCCTTTCATTTTAGGGTGGTTACAAATACTATCTTGCCACCACCTCATCTCTCCTGAGCTCCCCCACTCCATATTCTATGGAAAACTTCAGAAAGAGGTAGTAGCTTGATGTGATGACCTTTAGGTCATTGAGGCTAGGCCACTTGAGAATGGCCTTTAGGTCATTGAGGCTAGGCCACTTGAGAATGACATTTATAAGTGAAGGGATTGTTTACTTCTAAGAAGTCTAGTATTATTACGATTTAGCAAGTTTCTTACCCAATTATTATTGAGAGGTTGATAGTTCTCTCAATTGGGACTAACTTCCTAGAGAAGTCAATCAGAGGACTATTGAAGGACTTCAAGTGATTGCTAGTGATCCCCATCTTCTTAAAGGCATCTAGGTGGAGGATGGCTGTTGAGTTTCCATTGTCGATGAGGATTCTCATTACTTGATAGTTGGTGATAATCATAGAGACTACTAACACATTATCATGGGAGGATTGGACACCCTGCAAGTCTTCATCAGAAAGAAGATGGTCTTAGTAAACCTTTGCTTTTTGGCTGCTCGACTCTATGCTATCAAGCATATGCCCTTCTGGTCGTAAGGTTTTCTTTCACAACTACTAACCTACACTCCAGTTGTTGGCCAATTATCTTCATCTCTCGATACTTTTTTCAAGCCATAACTCTTCTTGGAGGGTCTCCTAGGGTCTCAAATGTACTTCCCAATGCATCCTCTTTGGATAAGGTTCTCGATTTCATCCTTAAACTACTAGCATTCCTATGAGAGCTAGTTTGAACCCAAAACCTTGACCCCGTTCAATAGACTGGTTTAGGCTAGATTGGAAGGTGGAAAAAGAAAGAAAGGGATGGGATCATATCCGAATGAAAGATCCCAGGAGAAGAAAATCTTATCTTTCTCCCAAATTTTTCGAACGGAAGAAAGGATGAAACTTATCTCTAAGCCTTGCCCTCTCTAATTTAGTCTCATGCCATGCCCTCCCATTATTAGAAAAAAGAGGCCAAATCTCATATTAGAGGGTAAGGATGAAAGGGAAATAGAGATAGAAGAAGACAACTTCTTCTTCATTGCTTCTTCTTCATCTTTGCCAACCAGCAATCTCAAGCAATAACCCTCTATTACTTGATTTCTGTACGTCAAAGTTTCCTTATAGATTGATTTCTCTTATAGATTTTAGAATCCATGGGATTTAAGATCTAAAATGGGATTTTGTTTGTGCTTTATTTGTTAGGGAAGAAATAGTATAGGAAATCATTCGTAAACCACCATTTTCTTCCTCCTTTTTGGTAGCCAATCGAGTTGGTAAGCCTCCTCTCCAATTTCTTTCTTTATGTTCTGAATCTTCTAGGATTGTAATAGCTTCAAAGGATCATTAATGGCTACTCATAATCAGAGACTTTAGGACATCTGCTTTCACTTTGTTTCAAGGAAACTCTTATTAGATTCATGGTGTTGAAGCTCAAATTAGGGCATCCAGTCCTCTACTAAAAACTAAATTCTTGTAATGACCAATATATTGGGATGTAAGCCAATGAAACCCTTGACCATATGCTCTAATTTTTTTTTTATGAATAGGGGAACCTTGTTTTAAGATCTCTTTTAGGATGATTTAAGGTCATATTAGAGGCTGAATGGAGCTGTCATTATAGGTTGATCATAGCCAACAGCTAGGACTAGATTACAGTTGATAGATGCTGCCATTGGTTATCAAAATCTCATATAATAGACCCTATTTTGGCTCAGTCTGAGGGTAAAATTAAGAAACCTTATTTGCCATATCACCTTAACCATAGAGAAGAGAGGCTCATGGCCTCTTAATGACTTGTTTATTTTATTTTCTTAGTTCCTTATATTAAATATAATAATTAATTTTCTTTTTTGGATTACATAAATCGAGAATAAATTAGATTCAATTTAGGTGTTTTGTAGTGGGTACAGGTCTTGATCTGGGTTAGAGTTGTTTATCTAAAAACCCAAAATTTTAGATCTTGATAGGACCTAGTTCTAGTAATAATTTATTTGGTGATCATTATAGGCGGGCTGTAGAAGCAAATTGAGTAAGTTTAAACTCACCAACTAGAGCATTAAGATGAGTAATCCTAATTATGATTAGAATATTATCAAAAGAATGAATTCATAATAATGATTATTAAGATTTAAATTTCAGCATTTTGTTGGTAATATAATTGATTTCATGAAATTTCTATTTAGTTAAGTGTGTTACATATTAGTATATGTTTATATGTTATCAAAATTTCTATATTTTACAAAATAGTTTCAATTTCATTTATGTTCAGTATGTAATGTTTAAATTTAACTCCTTAAGTTATGTGTTAGAATTTCACAATCTAAATACTAAATTATTAGTTTATGAATTTTCTAGCATGCATTTTATTAAAATTGGAACAAGTATGCTTCATTATGTGCCTTAATGAATTACTAGTTATACTGCAATTTATTCATCAATACATAATGCTTCAGCATGAAGCTATATGATCTCAAATAAATTGCAAATTGTTAGTTATGAATAAGCTAAGTATGAAGGTATATTAAACTCTTAGTCAACTACGACTCATGTTATATTATTCCTGTCTTTTGGGGCTTATAGGAAGGCTCATAATATCATAACCATTTTCACATGAGGATATATATGATTCATTCTCGTGACCTGTGCTGTAGGGGTTACATGTAGTTTTTATTTCGTAGCCCTGCCATTAGGTTTACATGTATTTTGACTTACCATGTATGCATTTTTATGCTTACTAGATCCATTGATTATGATTAGGGTTCACTGACTAGGCTTTAGCTCATGAATATTTTTATATTTTCAGAGTCCGAGGATTAAACATGAGATCTGTGTAGTTATTGACCTAAGGAATTAGTAGAGGCATGAACTTATTCTAATAGAATTTGAGTGTAGTTAGCATTTTATCTAATAATAAATTTTGGGTATTTGGACATCATCTAATATTGTTGGACTTGTTAGTCTAAATTTAATAAATAATTAGCTCATTGATAATAGTTTAAATTTGATGTGATCATGTATTCTAGTATGATCCCTTGTATACTATAGGATTTGTTTCGTATGTGTGTGATGGATTGTTGCATCCTATGTTAACCACCATGTCCAAGGCCTGACAATTTCTCTATGTCATGGCCATGATCTTGGTGGAAGCAATAGTGTCTACTCCTATCTTTGTTTTTAGTCTCCCTTTCATCAGCGTAAGCGATGGGAGGTAGGGTTGTACATTCACTTTGTTTGACCTTCTTTGAGTCTCATTGGTTGATGGGCCTCTTTTCTAGAAGAAGATCATGGAGACCCATTTTCGTCTAAAATCTTCCTTAATTAACCTTATATATTCTCAACCCAGCCAGGGGCTTTGCCATGTCTTGATGAGGCTCCTTCTATTGAGTGAAAAGCTTAAAGATGAGTCCAACAACCCGTGCATAAGGAACCTTACAATTCCTTTTGAATCTTTGTGAAATAATATTAAAGTTACTTTATAGTTGCTTAAGCAAGTAGAATGTGCTTTTTTTAGGATATTCATCATAACATAATAGTACAATTAGATGTGTTAATATCTAATGCGTCTGATTTAAGTAGCCATAGTTCAACGGCCCATTACCAACTAGAAGCCATATTCAAAAAAAAAAAAACTCTATTTTTGTAATGCATTTTTTGCACCAGGCCCCAACCGTGAATAAATAACAAAATAAAAAGGGAGAAAATAGGGGGACAAAAAAAATAAAGAATACTAGGTAATGAAGTTGATCATATCTTAGGCTATCATATTCTCAATAATAATCCTGATTTTAAATGCGAAGATTTCCGCATCTTAGCTCTGTCTTCACGAAGGCTCGGAAATGGCAAGTTTTACCAGGTTTGACATCGGTAGGACACTTATCTCTGCTCTCTTCCACTCTACCACAATGCCCACATTCTCTTTCTTTGAAGAATATACCAGATTCGAGGGCAAAAGAATGGGGGGGGGGGGATGGGGAGGGGCGGGTGGGCTGGGCGGGGGTGGGGTGGGAAGGGAAGCAGACCTCACCCCAGGGCATCTTCTACAGGGCATCTTCTAAAAGCTCCTTTTATCGAGGGGCTTTAAGCAAAAGACCATAAAAAGGAATGATAAAAAAGTTCTTTTGTATTGTGTGCTGATTGGCCATGTATACTATGCAAATAAAATTATTTTTGGCATATGCAATCGCACGTGGGTGATCAATCATCACACATGATGCACACGATTTACACTACGCGCGATACAGAAAGCGCTTTCCAAATAGAACTATTAATAAGCTAGGCTAAGCGGCCTGATAACCCGACTGGCCAAAAAAAATGGGGCTTAGATTGGGTTTTAATTCCTCAATTCGGCTTGCAATTTGACACGACATAGGCCAAATTTATTCCATGGCAGAGTCTGAGATCTTAGGGAAGGAAAAATCTTTATGCACCGGCCTTTGGTGCATAAAATGCGCACCAAGCACATAGATTGATCTCGTGCCCATGCCACAGCGCGTGTCATAACCTAATGAGCTGTGGTGCATATCGCACGTACGGTGGTACAGGTGTGTGGTTAATCCATGCATTTGGTGCATGTTTTATGCATGGAAGGCTGGTGCATAAAGACTTTTCCTTCGAACTTGACTTGGGCCAAGGAAGACCAAAGTATTTGTTACAATTGGGTCAGGCCTAGACCTGGGAACCTCGAGCCCGTTTTGAACCAGACAAAGGCCCGAGGACAATCTGAGCTTGCTTCAAGCCCATCAATATTACTGTAGCTTTAGATTACCAATTAAAATTTGCTGGTTAACATCCAATTCCCATACCAAACGTTATGCCAAGATATTCGTAATCAAAGATGACCACAAAAATATGTGCATCTGAACCAGAGTAAAAGAGAAATGATTAGAGGAAATAAGGGGAAAAGACGATTTATAACTCTACTTTTGTGACATAAACTGCACAATAAATTAAACATAGTAAAATGTAAAGGAAATAGTATACATAAGGTAGTGGAAGACAGAAGACGCCGTATAAGCTAGAGAGTCTCTTCAAACAAATCTCACAGCTAATGATGGCTACCTTAGCTTTTATTTAGATTTGCCATTTGAAGAGCTTGTTTTACGCTTCTGCCAAAATCTGCTTGCCTTCTGGATTCAAGTTAAACCAACAATGCGTAGTAGAAACGGATTCATGGAAGCTAAGGAAGGCCAAGCTGGGGAACGAAATGGGGGGCGAGAGAGAGAGAGAGAGAGAGAAAGAAACAGAGGCCGAAGATATCACATTACCAGTCTCTGCCTGAAGTTTAACAAGGTCTCAATGTCTCTCGCTTGTACTTCTATTCATGGACAATAATTTACTAAGAATCCTCTTTGGTTTTGTAGGAATGGAGCACAAAGCTTTGAACCTCGAAGAAGTACTCCTCATCAGACCATCGCGAGGCATCACAACACATCATCCATGTCATTGTCGACCTCTGCAAGCTTCATCCTAAGTGTTGCAAGCTTCGATGTTGGGCATTTCAATCTTGAGATGCTCCAGTTATCATCCAAAGGGGTCGCAGAGCCTAGGTGATGAAGCTTGATTCTTCTTGTATGCCATCTCCTGCAGCCGTTCTAGCTAGCAGTGCCTTGATGTTGTGAGGCAGCTCATTCACTTGGCCACCGGACATGGCGGCACGGGCTTGCTCGAAGAACAGCACCTGCACCACCACCCTTAATGGAAGCAGCTCATTCTGAGCAGCATGCATGCAGGCTTCAACTGAGAGCTTCTTGCAATCCAAGATCCGACACAGATGTTTCCTCGCATTCTTGTCCAGGTCTGGGTGTGCCTAATTACATACATACGGTAAGCAATCAAGCAGTTGAAAGGCTACTTGGAATGAAGAAAAAAAAAAAAAAAAATCCGTGAACTAGTTAGTATACCCTGAGGTAATTATCAATGACCCTATAGAGATCATCATGGTCTGGCCTTGCGAAGTCTGGCACAGCTTCAGCAAGAGAAATCACTTTTTCCATGGGAAGATTTGGAGCTCTTGCGATCTCCTGAAGATAACCATCAATTAGTTTAGCCACCCTGAGCTTGGCGCCATGGGAGGCAGAAGATGACCTCCTGCTGTTCTCCTGCCCCTCAAATTCTACGTTTTCTGCCGACCGGGATCGCCGCCTCTCACACCTAAGCCTTCCTCTCGGGGGGCTGGTTGGAGGACTCTGTCCTTGGAGCATGAACTCCTCCAATATAGTCATCACCATATCAACATCATAGAGCAACTCATTAGCGCCAGACACAGATGGAATCAATAGATCGCTGACAGTCGCTTCCTCCAGCTGAATTCCGACTCTCCTCGCCAAATCCATCTTCGACGACGCCGAGGCATTAAGTATGTTGGCAGCCTTAAGCAGCCGTAGAAGGAAACTAGATGACACGGAGCCTTTGTCAATCGGCAGTAAGCTCACAATTTTCTCCAACAGCAACCTGTGCTTCAAGCTGATCTCTCTGAGAGAATCTGAGCAAGAGTTCTCAGCTGGCTGCTGTTTGCTCTGATGGCTATCTCCTCCTCCCATGTTTGGCAACCATCGGCAGGCGTAGACCTGCAATGCCTCACCGATGAGCTTGTTCGAAACTATTCCTGCAGACTTAACAGCCACCATGATTCTCCAGTAGTGGTCTATCCCCAATTCTGAGACGTCTTGCGCCCACCAGTCTTTGGACACCAGCTTCTGACTGCTCTGAGACCAGTTGGCCTTCGAAGGGTGGGCGACGATCATGGTGGCGATGGCGTCGATGCAGCGGCCTGTCATTCCGAGCTCCTCGCACAGGGGAGCGTATTGCTTTGTGCCCTGCAGCGTGACGAGTGTGTCCTTCCAGCGACGAAGGATGCATGATCTGAAGAAGACTTCGAGCTTGACTGTGAGGTTGCCCCTGTCGATGTCGTCGTTCATCTGGAGGTACTCGGCGGCGCATCGGACTGGCACGATGTTGAGGGCGCTGAGAGTGATGGTGATACCGTAGCAGAACTTTGCACAGATCTCGAAAGCCTCGGCGCCGCCGGGGAGGTCAGGAAGTTGGATGATGGCATCCTCAGAGGCGTTTCTCACCTCGGAGCAGAGTATTTGCAGGCGCAAGCATTTGGAGAGGAGAGGAAACTGCGATCACGAAGAATCCAACGAGATGAATTAAAACGAAAAGGAAGGATATCCAAAAGAAATAGATCAAATTGAGTGTAAGAGATGTTGAAAAATTGAAATGGATTGAATTATTTTCGGAAACAGAGCGAGTGGTCCTAGAATAATAGATCTCTTTTTATTTACCCTGTGCAGCTGATATAAGCTATTCTGGACCTGGATCTTGAGGTCAGTTGAGACTTCAGAGGAAACAGACCTGTGTCCAATAAGACGAGAAAAATTATTGTAAAGAGAGACGCAAGATATGATAAACAACAATAGGGCACAAATATTGGAAATTTAAATTGAGATGCAAAATATAGATATTGGCCATTCCACCATTAAATCCACCACCAGAAGAAGAAGAGAAGACAGGGGAAAAAGCAATCTATTGGATTAGTTCTCAAATGATTTAAAAGAAGATTCTGGGATGGGAGGGAGATCACCTTATGGATTCTGTGGTGAAGAAGGTGTCAGGCCGGGTTCCAAGCTTCATAAACTTCATCTTGGCTTAGTTCATTGCCCAGCGATCGCCAGGGAGTCGGTTCTCGGTTATATGATGAAAGGCTTTCTCCCCTTAGATTTAGGCAGCACTGCAAATACTGACTCTCAGCAGAGTTGGATGGTGGATTGGGAGCCCAACAACTTTCGGAGAAGGATTTATTCTTCTTTCACTCTCTTTTTCTCTGGGCATATTGTTCTTCCTTGTGGAGAGTAAATATATACGAGGAGTGGTTGGGCAGAGAGCATTCAAGGATGGGACAGAATCCAAGAAGGGGATGGAATGCTGAGGTCTGGCTGGGAAATGTGGGGATTTATTGGGAGGATTAATTAATGCAAATGGTTGTGATTTGAGAGCCAGGCGATGATGATGGTTCAATATCAATCAAGTTTGGACAGATTAAATAAGTTCGGACATATGAACCAAAACAAATTAACCAGAGATAAAAGGATAAAACAATATAGCATGACTTGTAACATCTTTTACACGAGAAAAAAAACGCATCGCAAATAACTTTTGAGTAACTTTTGTGCAAGGTTTTTATAATACCGATATGGTTTGCTAATAGATGCCAAGCTAGCTATGTTCACTAATTTTATCTCGACTGCAACATTCCATCTTTATCTTTCAAAACCTAACCCCCGATACTTTTCTCTCTCCGAGCGAAAGCATTAGATTAGCTCTAACCATATTCAATTAAAAGAAAATAGAAGCACAGTAAAAGAAGAGGACAAATGTTATTCCTTTTTATAATTTTCAAAAAAAAATAGCATTATGTAATTAGGTTATTGTTTATCAAATAAAAATATTATTTTCCTTGATAATATGGAAATTTAAGTGTAAAAATTATTATTTTTATTATTACTAGAAAAGTCATCGGGTAAAAGAATTAGATTACGCCCGCCTAAGATTTAATATATGATCAAAATGGATGATATTCTTATCTTTTCTTTTACAACTTTAAGATTTTATATTTTTTATAATGATAGCGCATAGGATTTAAAAAAAAAAAAAAAAAACAACTAAAGAACAGATTATGATAAAAGTTATTTTATCCTACATTTCTTGAATGATGGAATAACAAACTAGACATGATAATATATCTTTAAAAAAAATAACAAAGGATTTAAAAAATAAAGCAATAGTTAAAATAAAAACACTGCTTTTGATGAAATAAGTAATTCCCCCTCAATGGATTCAACTATTCTTTGAAACAAAGATTAAAAAAATTCTATCCTCAAACACAGTCTGATTCTCCGGCAAAAATCCGAAAGCACGCCCCTTAACTCAGGTCCCCATTGGATTCAATAAACAAAAAAAAATATTTTTTTTTTTGGGAGTCCAGCTTCAGCCTTTTCGGAGTCGTAGAAGTAAATATAATGCAATGAAAGGCCTTGGCAACTAGTTTAGTGTAAATTATACTAAATCTATGAAGACTTCTTTTATTTATTTGCAGGGGAATTAGATCAATGTGAAAAGGACTATGCTTTACGGTTTTTTAACTTTATATTGCGATGACCCTATCGAAAAGAAGAGACTCCCCTACCCATGAATCGCTGCTGCCTTGGAGAGTTGGAGAGACTTAATCCATCACCATAATTCCCTTGCGTCCCCTTTGCCCCCAACTCTTTAAGCCTTATCTTCGTCCATCTCATCAGGGGCAATTAAAGAGAGTAGCTTTTGATTTATGTGGGTGGAGGAATGATGAAGTGGTCCTCTACTTTTGATTTAGAAGATGCCCACCTTTTCTACCTTCGATTTGAGTGCAGCCATCCAATTTCGCATTCCCTTTGTCACGGTCTCCATCGCTCATGTCCAAATGATGGTTAGCTCTCGGTTTGATCAAAAGACCTCTCCAATTTTTATTGGGTTGAGTGCTTGCCACTGGCCCATCCAAATTTCGTAACAGAGTTGAAACTTCTGAAGCAATCTGAGTCAGTCCTCTAATGTTGTTTACTTTTTTGGCAAAACAGGGCAGGTGCCAAAAAAAAACAGGCCCTCTGGACCAAAGATATCATATAATTGCTGGCTAATGGGATCAATTAAAGCAAAGTTTGCTGATCTTAGAGCCCAAGCGTGGGCCGAAGCGAAGAGGCATGCGCCAAACTTAAGCTGCGGGGACCCCACAAGCATCATTGCCACGGAAAATGGCTCCTCTGCATCCGAGAACGAACACTGATTCAAATACCATATTATACGCTACGTCGAACACCTTCTTTTGTGAGAATAAAGTAAGGGATGGTGTCTATTATAGAAGGTTGCTTCTCCCTTAAAATAAGCTTAATTTGGAGGTCACTGATGGGCCACATTAGCGGAGGAAACGGTGATTAAAGGAGACATAAAGCTGGATTAAGATAGATAATTACAGATCTTGTTTAAGATACGAAGAGCATTATGGCATATCAATTATTAGTTCAGCATCTGAAGAATTTGAAGTCGCACCATTGATGTTTCAAGTGGCCCCAAGGTAAAGGTAGGTTTTTCTTGTCACAAAACTTTCTACGATATTGCATGTGTGCAAGCCAATGCAAGGTGTGATGCACATGGCCATAGGGAAATATGAAGGTGTAATTGAGCTGAGCATTAAGCTTGGGACTGATTGGGCTTGTTTTTGTTTTTTTTTATTTTGTGGGGTGGGGGGTTATAGCAGAAGTCTCTGTTTTCTTCGTCAATCTAGACACCGTTATGTGTGAATATGAACAACCTGTTATCATCGTATGGATAACTGAGCTTGGCTTAAAATTTGAGATCGGTCTTGGTTTGTTAATTAGCCTAATTCATGTCTAGTTTCAAGTCAAACCAAGCTGGAGTCTATTTCAAGCAACTTGATAACATTTATCTCGTTGAAATCAATTCATACTATAGAACTTGAACTGAGCATGATTCCAGCAGTATTCAAGCTTAATCTGAAGCAAATCTTTAATTGACAGTCAAGTAGTTTGAAAATGGACGGAAAACTGGAAAATATATATACCTTGGTACCAAAACATGACCTCAAGGCAAATGGACAAGTAAAATTCCACAGACAGTGCATGTCTGGAAAAATTTCAACGACCTTACACCGGAAGATCTGCTGAATAGGGTATCCAACACACCATCTTGTTGTAGTATCCACAGCCTATTAAATTTATTGCCACATCAGATGAGCCTTGTCAAACAATAAGAATTAAACAAAAAAAGTATATGGTCTTCCGTCTTTTCTCAGATTAGTTTCAGGCGTAACTATCGCCGAACCTATATTTGCTGTAGAGATAGGTAGAAGATTCAGTCCACTTTGATAACATCCGCATCTACAATCATCTGAAGTGGAGCATCTAGAACACCAAAAGCAAGTGATGAATGTACTCAGACAAGAGACGTTGCATATCAATCTCAATGAGTGTTTATTTTCTTTGACTTGGTTCTTTTCTCAACCTAAGTAGAAGCTGTTCTTAAATATATATATATATATATATATCAAGGAAATTGTTGGTTGGTTGAGGCTTAAAATAAAATACATGAGGTTCCTAGTTTCCATGGACTCGCTGCTTTCTATCAACGTTTTATTAGAAATTTCAACACGATAATGGAACTAAGAAGCGAGTGAATAAATTAAGGATCACTCCCTAGGATAAAGATAGCATAAAACTTTTGAACTAACCAAGAGGAGTATATTCTTTGTTAACTTCAACATAGTCTTCATAGTCGCCTGTAATGCTTCATAATTAGGTATAGAAAGAGTATTGAGCTGAAAAGGTATCCATGTCTATTTCAGTGGAAAGCTATCAGATGCCAAAAGATTATATGCTGTCCATGAGGTGACTTCCATATAGTTGTTTAAGCCTTCAAGCAATATGACAATACAACTTGATTCATCAAGAGTTCATTGGGAAGCTTTCATATTTAAACTCACAAGAAAGTGAGTTTTAAACATATACCTACGTGAGTTCATCTTCTACTTGAAGTGCAAAGCTAGAATTGAGAACCAAGTTTCTAAAAGATTAAAGAGGAGGGATCATTTCTAGTAGCCATGTCAGTTGAAGTCACTAGGTTCAAAGACACCAAGATCCAACAAGAAATGACAAGGCTTTTAACACCATCTATAAAACTCTTCAAAATGAGGAAGCTAGGGGCGAACCAAAATATCTATTGTGGGACAGTTATCTCTTCTATTGAAATGGACTCCACATTTCCCAATAACTTGAAATATTTTTCCGTGAATATATAACATGGAAAGGAAATACAAGATAATTTGGTAGCATCAAAACCTTGGTACCATTTGAAGCCAGATTTTATTGGCTAGCAATGTAAATTGATAGAATATGGCAGGTCGCCAAGGGATAAATGGCAGAACAAAGGACATTACATGCCAATACCAATTTCAAATAAACCTTGGGATGACCTCAATATGGATTTTGTACTTGACTATTGAGAACTCATCAAAGGAAAGAAGCTTTCCCTTCTACCAGAAGACCTTCAATGAATCACACATAAGAAAATTAACCCCCAATGAAGTCATGCAGCTGCATAGAATTTCCGAGACCATCTATTCTTTTTGAGACGTAAAATTTCTAAGAAAACCTTGTAGGAAAAGATGGCACAAAACTACTCTTTTCCACTACATTTCAACAACAAACCCAAGGTTAATTTGAAATGGATGGCAGAGATTTGGGAAATCTATAGCAATAATTATTCATTGACCATCAACAATTATGGGATTTAGTTATGCTCTTAGTCAAATTTGTATCAATAACTCGGTGAATCAAACCACTAGTTGATAACCATTTGAAATAGTCATAAGAACAAACTTAATCTCCCAATATTTGATCAAATGACAATACCTACCCAAACTTGAACCAATAAAGAGGCAACAAACATTTTGTTAGGCATATTAAGGATTTATATGAAGAAGATCAAAGAAGATCTAAGAATAAATGAAGCAATATCAATCTCAAGCATATAAGACATGCTGAGATATGTAGCTCAATCTAAAAGATTTGTACTTATAGCCATCCATTAGTTGTGATAGAAAAGGATCCGAGCTCATCCTAAAAAGTTTGGAGATAATACCTATCTACTTGAAACTTACAAAACACATAAAAATTGGTCCTATTTTCAATACAGTTGAGCTCACTGGCTATTTCAAATATTAGGATATTATAAATAAAGTTTGATCTGTGCAGCTCCCACCATTAGCGTAGCCACATCAAGTTAAAAGTTAAAAATGCTCTAAATTATAAAATTTGTTATCACACAAAATCAATTGATGTAGTCAACAGACCTTATGTCTACTCGTTGTAAACCAAGAATCCAAATACCCCAAAAAAAGACTTGTTAGAATAATTCGTATGATGAAAAATTACCAAAACTTGAAATCATGAAAGCTAATGATCAAGATTTGGCAAAGACCTACTAGTGAGAACAAATACTTTTTAGAGGATCATTAGGTTAATATGCACTTCATACAAGGTAGCATTTGTCCAACAGATGTCTAATAAGCTTAAAGTTTATATCATTCTAAAGAAAATAATATCATCATCAATATAGTCATAGTTTTAGATGTAAGCATTTCATCCATATTTGGCATTGATTAGTTCTATAATATCTTGAATAACCTAAAATAGAGATCAAATAAGAGAGAGAGTCAATTTATAAAAAATGCATTATTGTTGAACAACTTCTAAATATTTATGAAAATTTTATTCCATGACCGATTGATTTAATGATGATATTTTTTTTAATTACGTGGGAATTAAAGAAAGCCTATTAGTTTATAACATATATCTATATTTCTCTATAAATATACTCTCAATGCACTTAGTTTTTACTAATGATTAAAAATCAATAAAGTTATTTTTAATATTTCTTCCTCAAATTCTTACATGATGAGACATTGCTCTAGGCCTATAACAATACATTGCAATGTGGAAAGTATATGTCAATAATATGCTAGAGTTCTTCAACCAATATTTTAAGAAGACCAAGTGGGATGTTAAAGGTTTAACAAGGAGAGAAAGTTCAACACCATCTTCTAGTTCTAGCTTGTCTTATATTTCTAAAATCTTTTAGTTATATTTTCTAGTTTTTTCTTCTACTAGTTATCGTTTTTAGTTTTGCTTTTAGATTTTTTGGCTTTTAAATTCAATTTAGCTTCAAATTCGATTCTTTTCACTTCTAGTTTCATTCTTCTCATGAATGATAGTGGTTTTCTTACCTACATCATCAATTCTATTAGAAGTTTTAATCTAGCTGCATGGAGAGCCGTTAATGAAAGAAGTAAGATAATTTAACTGTGTTAAACATTTTTTCAAATCAAATGTATCCAAGTAAAGGGGAATAGATGCAAATCCAAGGTGAATAAGAATTATAAGAGATGGATAATGGTAATTCGCATTAAGAAAATCTTGAATAGCCTACTAGAAATCCTAGACAAGGAAAAATTAATCAAACTAAGCTAGTAATTATCATAAAAAAAAAACTAAAAAAATAAAAGTTGCAATCATATTCCATATCATCTGATAATGATATTACCCAACTATTAGATCAAGCCTCAATTGACAAACCTACAACCAAATTATTCCAATGATGACTTGTCCATCCATTATTAAAAGTAATTGAGTCAAAGCCAATATGAGATAAAATAATATGCTAACATTATCCAAAGGGATTTGATAGTGCATCTCTTGCCATTGGAATATAATTTCATTTTTAAAGCACTTCAGGCAAGAATTATTTCTTTTAACTATATTAGGACTTGATTGTTTGAATTTTACTTGAGTTCTAAAAGTCCCTAAAAGTTTGCTTCAATATAAGGACTTTGGAATCCATAAATACCCCCTATGCATCCCTATTTCATCACAAAAGATAATAAATTTCTCTTTTGAGATTGTTCTCAATTATTTAATGTTTTAAGGGTCCTCAAAATTCCTAAAAACAATGCCATGTTTAGACAAGAATAATAGTGAGAGACTAAAAGTCTAAGACCTTGTGAAAATAGGAGATTTGGGGCTGAAGGTCTAACAAAAAGATAAGACATGAGACCCTTTAGTTATTTCTTACTTTAAGTTTCCCTTATAGTTCAATCATATTTTGGCTTTTAATTTATTTTCATAGCATATAGATTACATTTTCTACGTCTTATTCTTTTTTTGTTTGTTTTCATTGTGCTAGGTTAATGTTTTGGACTAAGGTACTTTAGAATTCCTTACCAACATCAAAGGCTATTTGCTATCCAATTTTATTAAAAAAATATTTATAATATTTGTCAACTTATTTCACAAAATTCATCTATTATTTTAATATAAGATATTCTCTATTTTAATCCAAAATTTCTTAACTTAATTATGTTTATCGTAGGCTTTCTTAAAATTTATCTATGCCCTCTTCCCTTCTTTTACACACTATATTATAATTCATCAGAAAAAGATTGAATAACTTGGTATTGAAATATATGCTAAAGAGGTAGTACGAGACCAACATAAATATGGTGAAAAAAGAAAGTATCAATACAAAGTGATTTACTTAAAACATAAGCAATAGGAGCATTGTGCTCTAATAAATAGATGATACATTTAGCACACTTTGGAAGGATAAATAAAGGCAGTAGCTTGCTTTTTTATTTTTTTGAGATAATGAGATGCAGTCTCTGGTCGATGTTGATCAATAAATTTTAATATAGCAAAAGCAAGACTTGAATTCAAGTTATTATAAAAAAGTCTAGCAATTTCATGCAATAACTCAAACATGTCTATGGCAAACATTGATGTCATCCTCCATGATATTATTCTTATATTGAAATATCAAGATCCTCATTAAAGGACAAACTAAAAGGTTATTGAGTAGATATTTTGGCCCTACTAAAGTAATCAAGTCCTTTCCAATGGATAGATGATATAGGTTCTAAAATATATGCCTACAAAGTTCTAATATCCTACCTCTACTTAGTATCCTATCTCATTTAAATCACGTGCCTCTACAAAAGATAGGATCCATCTACCACTACTTAGCATTCTAGCCCTACTAAAGTAATCATCCTTCACTGAAAATGACTAACTAGAAGGTTATTAATTAAAGCCATTGAATACTTAAGTAACCCAGACCTGTTCAATAGATATGTAATGTGGATCCAAAATACATGCCTATAAGAGTCCTAACATTCAACCACCACCCCTACACCCTACCTAATTTAAGCCCTCTATCCCTACTAATGGAAGGGTCCAATTATAATGAATATTTAGTTTAACTTATGGTTAATGGTTGGCATGTGTAGCATTTATAATAACCCAAAATCTCTGCAACATAGGACTAGATAGAAGGCTACTTATTAGAATCCTTGACCATACTTAAGCACTTAAGACCTTTTCATAATGCACTCGAAGTAACACTAAACATAACTCTACATAAATCCTTGCATCGATAACTCATGTGGCTAAATGCATAGTTGCATGATCCCTTTAGAGGCGTTCATGAGCCAACCATGATGTTTGTAAATAGCACCTCCTAAATTAAATGCCAAGATTTAAATGAGGAAGTATGTGAAAACTCAAAGGGGAATGTGTTTAGTTCTATGATAAATATAATTTTAGAGGTATAAAATGCTTAAGCAGTATCAAATACCTCTAATACTAAAATTTAGCTAGTATTTTTGAGTGAGCTCAATCAGAGAGGAAAGATAGGTAGAAATTCCATTTAATTTTTAAGGATTGTAAAAGTGTAATTTATTATTGTATTATAAAAAAAATAAAAAATATAATACGGACGATTCCAATCATAATTTGAAATAATATATTATCACATCATATAAACTCCTTGAGATCATTATTGGCCATTATAATAATTATTATATCCTATTTCTCTTAAAAATATTTTTAAAAATTATAATATTAGAACAATGAATGTTATAATTGTGTTATAATGAAAAATTAATACATAAGAATGAAAAACAAAGTTTCATAAAAGTATATATATAGGACTTATGATCACATATTATAAATGCTACACATAATGAAGAAACATAACAAAAATAACAGTGAAAAATAATGGTTGTTATAGCATTTTGTATAATTTACAAAAATAAAGGAATGACCAAAATAATTAAAAACGTTATACTGTTATTTAAAATTATGGTTTCAATTTATTGCTGAGTGAGTAATACATAAAAAAAGAAAGGGGAAGACTCATGATTTTTTTCCCTTTTTTTTCTTTTTTTCTTTTTCCTAGCAGTGAAATTAAGTCAACGCGAGGTGAAGCTTTGGCCGATGCAGATGTTTTCATCCTATGTCATCATATATGCTTGTATCCTCTGTGTATCCACCACTTTAGATTCAGAAGTACGGTGGTCCAGGATGAATGTTTCATATGTTGCTGGCTGTTGCTTTCCGTGCTCGCCACCCAGGGGGCCATCCCGCATGGTCTGCCCCACATCTCAGCGAGGCCATGCTTTTCTTTACCTCTTCCTTCCTACCTCTCCCAAGCTAGCTGACCTCCACTTCCTAGTGGTGTCACTAAACCAACCACCTTCCGCAAAATAAAACGCAACCGCACTCACGTCGATCGGACCAAGGGCGGCCCCCTCTTGATCTCTCGTATCTTTTCCCTTCCATAAACCTGGTACCATGTACCTCATTTGGATCACTACTTACATTAATATAAGTTTGATGTCTTGTTTACTTTTTCTCCTCTCCTTTCTTTATTATATATTGTCATGTGTGTTGTCTTCGCAAACCAAACTTTTTCACTAACTCATGCCACCCAATTTATTAGCACATCACGCCTTTTTCTCGCCTCTCCGCATTATGAAACACTAAGCGTTTTGGGGCATGGTGGCAGGTCTTCCATTCGCATTCCAAGCCTAATATTAGTGCTATAGTATGATTGTTTAATTTCCATTGAGATATCAATACCTATTGGTATCTGGCACTCGGCAACTAGAAATATAAAATGTGGTTCTTGTTATCTAGCGCTCTAATATTGAGCATGCAGCACATATAATAGTAAGATATATTGAAAGTATTTGCTAACCTCTAAGGCATGCAGTTGATCTTTTAAATATGTCTTGAGATATTTATTTCAGCATACTAGCACACAAAATTAATTGCATGCTAAAATCCCTTATGTGATCGATATTACTGTCCGAAAGAAAATGAGTTATTGTTTTGCTTTTCTTTCTTTCTTTCTTTCTTTCTTTTTCTTCTTCTTCTTCTTCTTCTTCTTTATAATTTGTGCTTCTAAGGACGGTAGCTAAGCCACAGGGTAGAATGCCAAGGTCCCCATTGTCCACTGACTAGCATTCTGAATGTTGTCGACCGGAAAAATAGAAAAGATCGTATAAACGGGAAGGATGAATCTTGTTTCGGGGTCCACTGGATCTCACGGCCACAAAAGGACACTGGATTTCGTTTGTTGGATGCCATTCTTGCACCAAACTCCGGAATATATGTTGGCCAACAAACATCAGATTGAGATCTGATGGAGATTAATTAATTCTAGATCTGCGGTCACCTTCAACACATGCAGCTCAACCAAAAGCTCTTCCAAACAGACAAGTTTCATTGTACTCTAATTCAATGGAATCCGTTAAGTCCTCTCGTATGAAAAAAAGGCAGTGTTAATATACTTGCGAATGAAGGGATTATTAAATTATTGAAGGTAGGTCACGTCTTGGCCGGTGAATAAAGAATCTAAATTAAGACTAGTAATCTTCGTTAAGTTTTTTTATGGAGAGAATGTCGGAAAGAAGATCTGATCAACTTTCACGAAGAAGATGAAGCAAAAATAGGTAATGTATCCCATCAAGGTGGAATGGTCCTTCCAAGCCCTTCCAAGAAGATATATAGCCAAGAGATAAGTCTCTTTTTGAAATATTTTGAATTGTCATTGTAACCTCTGATCCATCTGGAAAATAAATAAATGCTAATGAGTTGTATTCAATGAACAGTATCAAAATTGTTATTAAAAAATAGAATAAAAACAATAGTCGTAGCGGTCACCGGCCGGCCACATGATTCAGAAACACGGTCAGGCATCAATAAATCTAACCAACATAATTTCAATTGAAGCCTTAACTAATTTGATTTCAATTTGAATTGTGAATTGACATTATTTTTTGTGCAAGCTTTAGTAGACAAGAACGAAGTGTTGCTCCAGAGTCAGTTGTACGTATGTGTTTCCGGAATCATGAGTGCTACAGTGACTGGCCTAAATTTTAGTAAGTTGCACTTAAATTTCAATTTCAATGTATATAATTCAGAACTGATAGGACTAGTTAACACGCCCATGGGCAATAAAAACAAAAATTTTCAAACAATTTTTCTAGGCGGCCATCTTCGGCGGCCTTCCTAAGCGGCTTAGTTCCTAGGCGGCCTCGCTGGCCTACTAGATTTTCTCTTCAAGGACGCTGTGGGCGTTAATTCCGTCCGCAGCTTTGCTCTCTGTTGCAAAAGCGTTCATCATAATGAAGAGAGAGAACAAGAGGATGATGTGAGTGGGTTCTCCCAAGTATCGCCTTTTGTCATTAATGTCCTAAAGGCAAATCAATAGGCAGCATTTAATGATAGAGATAAAGGAAATCCTAGGTGGCTCCTTCCTCAACAATTCTAGGTGGTCTTCTTCAACGGCCATCATAAGCGGCCTTTCTAAGTGGCCTTTCATCTTAGGCGGTAATCCTAGGCGGTCCTTTTCTCAACAATTCTAGGTGGCCTTTCTGTTGGGGAGCGCGGAATACCCCCAAGATCACGGCTATAGCGTATATGAGTAATACAAAAATCTTTTACCGTTCTAATCTATGAGTATAAGATCATACCTTCAGACTTGAACTTGGAACACTTTGATTTAATTGCTCGACCTCAACCTTTTAGCCTTCCGCCGTATTCTCGAAATACCTTCCTTCTATCACAAGATGGTGAGATCTCTCGGCCGACCTAGGGTTTCTTGTTTTTCTTTTTTTTTTCTCAAAAACGTTAACCCTAGCAACCAACTGAGAGGGTATTTATAGGGCTACAACAGGGACCAACAGGTAAATATGAAAAGGACTTTCACATAATTAAATCTTCCAATCCTATCCCGGGTCAGGATTCAATTACGTAAATTACAATTCATTCCACTAAAGAATTATAATTGTACTCCTAATCATATTCGAATTTATATTTTTGAGCCTTAATATTAAATACTTATTATCTTCCCACGTTAAGATTATAGATATCCACCAATTAAATTTAAATACTGACAATATAATTTAATTGGCTATTATTATCCTTAAGACTTATCCACTTAACTTATTTGATGTATCGGATTCAAAATCCACTTGCAAGATTTGATACAATCAAAACTTATAAGCTTTCTCAAGGGATATCATCAATCCAAATTAACAGGACGTGGATTTCTTCAACTATTAATATTCATCATATATAATGTTATTATATATACCCACTGAGTTTATTGACTCATATAGAATCTCACTCTATGTGTAATCAAAGCAATAAACTACATACACGTGTCTAGAATAGAATTCAGATTAAGAGCATAAGTAATCATTATATTCATGAGTTTTAAATTATTTTATAAAGTCAGTATAAATAATTAACTCAACTGGGTCCTGTTCAATACACACAAAGTGTACTAGCACAAATAGTTAGAATAAACCATTCCCCGTAGTCAAGACAGACCTACTAAAATTTGTGCTACAGTTCTACTGATGGTGTGTCCAATTCCATCTAAAACTATGAACAATAAACTTGTATTCCAAAAGAACCGATGATCTAGTCTTCTGTGTGTAAGCCGTACTCTACACACTAGATCAAATACTCTTTGTAAATACTAGACACATGCACATATATATAGTAAATGGCACACATTGCTCAAAATGAATTCTCATTAAAAATGTAAAGACATAACATAAAACATATCTTTTAGTCTATATCTCTATCACTTTCATCTTAGGCTGGCCTTCCTCAACGGCCATCCTAGGCGGCCTTTCTAGGTGGCCTGTCATCTTAGGCCGTCATCTTAAACGACCTCTTCCTTAACGGCCTTCTCAACTGCATTTATGTGCCGAGGCATTTATAGGTCTTATAAAGGCCCTCGCTCCAAGGAATTTTTAGAGAGCATTCAATGGAATGGAGCATTCAAGTCAGGACCACGAGGAGAGAGAGAGAGAGACAGCGGAGGAAGTCCTAAGCGGCCTTTTCCTTAACGACCTTCCTCAATGGCCATTTTAGGCGGCGGTCTTAAGTGGCCTTTTCCTCAACGGCCATTTTAGGCGGCAGTCCTAGGCGGCCTCTTCCTCAACGGTCATCTTAGGCGGTCTCTTCCTCCACGGCCTTCCTCAATGGCCATCCTAAGCGGTAGCCCTAAGCGGTCTTCCTCAATGGCCATCTTAGACGGCCTTTTTAGGTGGCCATCTTAGGCAGCCTTTCTAGGCGGCTTCAGACTTCAATGCCATCACGATGATGGCTCCCTATCGCATTTATGTGCTAGGGCATTATGGTCTTATAAAGACCATGTGCATTTATGGGTTGACTCCCTTTTTGGCCCTATGTATGCACAAAGGGTTCTTCGGTAATAACTTCAGGACCCATCTTCATCCTAGGCGGTCCCGAAAGCTTCTCCCCAGCTAGGCGGCTCCCGAGCAATCCTAGACACCCCCGACACCCCCATGACAGCGGCCAAGAGCAGCCTAAGCGGCCCCTGGCAAATCCTAGGCGGCCTCTGGCCCTTCCGTGACGGCTTCCGGCCTTTCTGCAATGGCCCCTGTCACAGCGGCCTTCCGTCCATCCTAGGCGACCCCTGGCAAATCCTAGGCGGCCTCCAGCCCTTCCATGATGGCTTTTGGCCTTTCTGCAATGGCCTCTGTCACAGCGGCCTTCCGTCCATCCTAGGCGGCCCCTGGTGGTCCGAGCGAATCCCACGGCGGCCCCAGGTCTTCCACGGACTTCTAACTCTATGAACTTCATGACTTCGAGCATCCGGGGCTCCCCTGGTTCGGACTCCAGGCTGCATGGATGGCTCTGGAGGGAGAAGGACTCCAGCCACAAAATAATGAAAAGTGACATGGAGGATAACAGGAAGTGAAGGACCAGTCATGGTCCTTCCAAGATGACTCAAAGACCCAATAAAAAGAAAGGAGGGACACTGGCATCATGATCTAAAGTATTTATAGGGCCCTCAAGAGCTTGTCCAAGGACAGGGCACCGCCAGTTCATAATTATAAATGATAGTTGGCGATAGATTGATTCGGAACTACGGATCAGCCGAGTATCTTCAACGGATTACCATAATTCGGCATCAGATTCGCCGAGTCAAGGTGAACACAAGTCTCAAATAAAAAAAAAGAAAAGTGATGAAGGATGTGACAGCGCCTGTAGCTCTAACATTCCACTAAGAGGTAAGCTTTATTGAAAGTCATCATTTATCATAAAAGTCTTGACAAGTGGCAGCATTTTGAGCCTCACAGATGTCAGCCTTGATATTTTACCCACCAAAAGTCCTCAATCATCTTGACACTTCAGCCACTCAGACTAAATGAGCCCCCAAAAGTCATGGTCCATCATAGGCTCCACGTGACTCCTTCCTACTAGAGAACAAGAACTCAAACTTCTCAAGCAAGTTTCACAGAGTATAAAGGTAAATAAATTAGGTAAAAAGATGTAACTCTAAAAAACTTAACACGATCATTCTGAGCCCCTCTTTTTTTCTCTTTGAGCTTTCTCAAGCTCACGGCTGTTGCCCAGAGCACTAACTTGAGCGTTGGAGGGTCCCCGCCGGAATACCCGGCCGTGGGACTTCTTGCAGGCTTTGAAGACAAAGGAAGGGCCCCGATATTTCTATGGAGGAACGGCCGATGCTCAAGGACGCCAGCTCAAAGTGATCGAGCATCAACAAGAACTTTTTGATGGCCACTATAAACTTTAATGATCCTTGACTATAAAACTTAAGATCAGCCCCATGACTTGGCTTTACCAGTAAAGTCTAATGTCCATTTTACAATTCTAAGCTTTTACCTTGGATTATCAGCCATCAGCTCGGGTACCACTTCTTTAGGGTAAAATGAGACAATTCAAGTCTAGTTAGACGAAGGCTTTGATATACAAGCGAAAACCCCATTTGATTTAAAAGCTTAATTACGCTGTAAAGTTTTAGATTCAATTATGCATATCAATCCATCTACCTCCTGCTGGCTAATTACAAGTGGAACTAAATCTCATACATGATCCTCCACATATCTTGCAAAAATTTAGAAGCTAGTCTATCTTTTTATTTATTATTTATTTTTTTTGATAAGACTACGTGAACTTTGACCAATTAGTTCTAAAGGACCCCTTTTATATGCTAGAGAGGAGGCAAATGTCCTTTTGGCTCAACTTTCCTTTTTATTTTAGTACGTACATATATAATGATAGATATAAACATGCATGTCACATACTTTATATATATACCCACATATAGAGTGAAAATTATAGATAAACTAAGATTTAATTATTATGGATCTCGGCAAGGGTATGTCCATCTAAAAATCCTCAAATGCTTTAGGATGGAAAGATATGACAATAATAATAATTGCAATAGATTTGTTTTATGGAAGATAAAAGGACTTGGCCATATATCATAATTTCTACTCTATGGCTCAGCAAGCCTATTGTGTTAATCCACAGAACACACAAACTTTGGAATTCAAGTTGTTGCTAGTGATACGTACTGTTCTGTAAAAATAAAGTCAATAAAGGGTGTTTTCTAATACCATGAGCACGCATGCATGTCTCCAGCTAAACCTACCTACATGCACGTGAGCCAATAAATAAATAAAATATTATAAAAATTAGATTTCTTTATTAAAAATTGAAGTACATCGATCTAGAAACAAGAAAATTTTCAATCCTTCCATTATGAGGTGCTTGTATCACAAATGTAGCTAGATCAAAACGAGATTGTGCGCCTGTATACCTTTCTTTCCTCATAATGAAGCAAGGTTGGGCAGCCCGTGGCTGAATTGAGAATGGTCCCTTTATATATATACCTAGGAATCTTCCTAACTGCAATAGCATCCATCCTTAAACTCAATTGATTAATTTGGGAATAAACTTATAGCAGGGCAACACGTACCACGAGTGCATTATTAAATTGTGGTCCATGGTGATGAAGCCTGAGCCCCACCAGTACAGGCTCTTGACTCTCCCAGAAGATATCTACTCGCACTGCATCTAAATGTTGACTCTATCCCCTCCCACTCATGCCATTTCTCTCGTGACTTCCATCCAAGTCCATGATCGATCTCTCCTTCATCTTGGCTGGAGAGACCCCACTGCACAGCTCGTTATGGCAGTGTTGGTACGAGCTGGCGCCCATGCATCCTCCCTGGGCGCGATACAAATGCTCATGGACTCGGAGTTTGGAGGTGACTACTCGAATTAGTGGCCATCATGTTTGTTAGGTATGACGTTGCCAGTGAAGGCAACAGCCCCCGTTGTCTTCATCCTCTCTCTCTCTCTCTCTCTCTCTCTCTCTCTCTCTCTCTTTGTTCCTCTCCTCTTCCGGGCATCATCATGGGCTATGATTCAACCTAAGATTGAGAAAAAGCCGATTTGATGAAAGGACAGTATATTCTAACAATGAATTCCCTTTGGAACCGTTATTAGTCCTTTGGATATCTAAAAAGATTAAAATAAAAAAAAAAATCCCTTCATTCTTATAATAAAACAGCTTATTTTAGTTTTACTAGACTATCATGCATCTTCATAACATTAAATGATCACAAATCCACACGTAATTAATACAAGTAGATGCAAACATGAAAGTATTATATAGATGGTCATTAAAGAAGGGTGGGTTAGTTTTCTAAAGGTCAAAAATATCACTCTTGTAGAAAAACAATATCCGCATATAAAGATGAAGTCGACGTTTAACAGGACTCCATTAATTTTCTTCCAAATGGAAGCACCACCATTATGTGTTTAATTTGCCATTATATTTTAAAAGGGAAAATCTTGCAACCGTTGCAAGGTCCTTCATTAATCTTTATAACAAAAGACAGACAGAAAGAAAGAAATATAATGGTGCTATTTAGTTAAGCCACTGTTTGTAGAGTAAATTTTATAGAAAACCATTTGCAAGTAAATGCTGATCTTTTACTAACGCAAAGACTTGAACTATAATACCATCTTCATCTGATGACCAGTGGAAAACCAGAATAACAATTCTGTCACTACGTACGTACTGTGCTATAAATAAAAGACTTCATAACAGTATAACAGACAAACGAAGTATGTAATTATAACCAAATAATTACAAATACAATGACCGACATGTCTTTATTTTAAATGTTATTTTTAATATACTTTTCCACCTGCATGATTTTTTATATTTGTTTGGGTCTTAAGATTGCATGAGAGAGAGAGAGAGAGAGAGGCCTTCCTGGGCTCCTCCTTTTTCCCTCAGCAGACAAAGCTCACAACTACCCTAATGGCCGGACCTAAGCGTGGGGAGCACACCGTGAGTCCTTTGCCGACCACCAAACCAATGACATACGGCAAAGCAATAAAAAGGCAAAAACGAGAAGCACCCAAGGCTTTGGGACCGCACCAGGGTGGGCTTCACGTGAGCAAGAGCAGGACAGCGCCAGTGCCGGACTTCCGGCAGGGGCCTAACTTATTGTGCCTGTTTTGAACGCCAGAGAGGGAGCAACGACTTAAGGTTAGGTGGCCCTACGCCCAACCGTGAGGTGTTCTCCTTTGGCCCTCTATATATGTTTGCTCTCTCCTTGGCGCTTGGCAGCTCACATCTTCTGGCCACCCCACGAGGGTCCACCAATGACCAAATTCACAGGCTCCAGCCAAGTGTTTAATTGTCTCTCTGAAAGGAAATAACGATGGACCACCTGCAGGCCACCCGGGTCCAGCTGGGCATCAACATTTATTTGGGGATTCCCCCCTCTTTTATGGTTCTCGTAGAGCCCACCACTGTTGTGGACGAAAGCCTACTCGTGCTTTGGTGGAAAGCAACCTTGTAGTTAGTTGTTCTTTTGTTCAGACGTTGCGAAATAATTGCCACGGCAAAAAAGCAGAGGAGCATTTGACGTTATTAAGGCCAAAGTTGGTCCTTGAGCTTATCCATGGTCTGGAATATGGCTTACCATGACATGGTTGATAGATTTTGATGCTGGGTGTATGCACTAAATAGACCACTCGATCGTAAAGTTTTGACCTACCATCGCTTGTTGTTGGATTCTGGTTGATAAATTTATCTTCGTGCATGTAATACGCATAGTTGCTTATTCTGAGAAAATTCCGCCAACAAGCGCATTAATTAATATTGTTTTTCTTTATATTGGAGAGATTTTCTCTATGATTATAAACAAAAGATCGACTTTGTGATTCTTTTAGCATTTTCTTGGCACCCAAGCTACTTTATAATGGAGAATATAGTGGATCACACCAGTCCAAATCATGAAGTTGGTGATTATATTCCATGGCATTAGAATGTTTGGCACTAAAGCTAGCCGTACGAGCACTGGCAGCCAACCCTTCAGTAGTCTTCTCAAGTCATTAATTAAACGGGCTCCTCCAAGCTTCGTGACGTGCGTGGGGTAGCGAGGCTCAGGAATTACTCAAGCATATAAGAACTATAGATCCATGTCTTACTTAGATCCTACTTAACCCAACTAGGTTGGCTAGAGTGGTCGATAATGGGTGTAGGCTCACGTTGTTGTCGTTAAGATACTGAGCTATCAATTTAATTAATTAACTTTTAAAAAAATTAAAAATGCATAAAAAGATAAGTCGGATTGAATCCATAAGGAAGGCATTATGTTGAATGTTTTAAAATCCTTGATTTAAGAAAATTAAAAATCGGATAAACAAAAATTACAAATGCAAAAAAAAAAAAATACACGGTACTACGATCTATTATTTAGATCCTAGTATCTACTTGTAATAAAAATAAAGGACACGAATTTAAAAATGCAAGAAAATAAACTTTATATTAATTAAATCAAGATCCTACTATAAAATATAATTGAATAAACTAAAAATAATTAAAAACATAACAAAGACAAGAGATGGATCAACACAGTCTCATCGAAAAAATGGTCGACGAACTTTCCTTCTTCCTCGTATTTCTTGGAGCAAACTATGTTTCTCTACTTCTTCTTCTTTTGATCTTTGATCTTAAATAAAGTCTGCTAAAAAATGGCATAGAGATAGTACTCTCCTCTAAGATTTTTTACTCTTAGAAGCCAACCCGTAACCCAAGTAGTGTCCTCTACCCTATATCGCTTTCCCTCTCTAAGATGTCTTTTTCTTGTAGCCTAAGGTTCCCTAAATAGAGAGGACTAGACAGACTCCTTCACCTACGATCGTCAGATTGGCTGCTTTAGACGAGCAAGATTTGTTGGTGTTAGTAGCCACGGATCGCACTTGGAACGTGCTTGGAGCTCCTTTACATCAGATTTATCAATCGTCGGATTAGGAGGTAATGGATGGATGGATGAAGGCTCAGGATTCTGAAATAGGGGGGAACACGGCCAGCTTGGCCAAAGATATGGGTGGATCGATTGCTTCAATAACCATGAAATTCTTGAATTAAATCTTCAAAAATCGATTATGGGCTCATTTCATATATGATTCGCTTGCCGTTTGTGCTGTTGACTCCAGAAATTGAGCTCTTCATAATGACGATCTTCTTTCCTACATTTGGTGTATAAAAGTATCAATTTGATATAAATAAAGATAGTTTAATTATTAAATTAATGCCTTTATATATGCATATATATATTTATCACACCCTCCAACTTGAACTTTGCTTATCCTCGAGTAATGCAGATGAATTAGCTATGTATACAAAACTCATTCTTGAATTGAAAGTTGACTTAGGTAGTCCTAAAGGTAGCTGATACTCGGCCAGACCATTAAAGAGGTACTTCATTGGATCACTGAGTCAATCCAATTAGTGGTTGAGTGTTGACCATAGAAATCTTTAGAGGTCTTCCTTACCATCTCCCCAACTTACTTTTTAAATCCACTAACTTGATTTGAGTTTTTTTTTTTATAGAGAAGTCTAGTATAATGTCTTGACCTCTTAAGTATTAACATCCTTACCTTTTGATGCGAACCATAACGCTTACTTGGGCAAAGGAGCCTAGTTACTTAGTAGAGTGATATTGCTTAACAGATCTCTTAACCTTCTCATCTTTTGACACAAACCACAATGCTTACTTGGCGAAGGGGCTCGGTTACTCAGCAAGAGTTCAAGAAGAGCTGTGAGGTTAGACTAACTCTCCATTTTTTTTTGTAAAGGACATTTTGTATATCTCAACATTTCACCCCTACTCTCAATAAGCAGATTTTTTATTGAGATAAGAAAGGAGAGAGTTCTAGAAGCACTCCCAAAACTTAACTTGGTCAACATCCTACCATTTGTTGGATTTTCTTAGTGATTTGCCCCCTAGTATCTCTAAAACTATCTAGTCCATTAATCAATCATTGATTAGGGTGCCTAATTAACTTCAAATTGAGATAAAATTTGGATACAAAACTAATTATTTCTGGTCATACTTGAGGACCTAATTAGATTAGTTATTCTCCCTCCTAACTTAATCAACATTGTCCTTAATGGAGAAGGAAAATAAAGGGTGCAATATGTAAAAGGGAATAGGAAAGAGTACACCTAGAGTAAATGTGCTTTGGGAGTTGAAGAGGGCTTCATGAAGTAGTGGGCTCTTGTACTTTCATCTAAGTTTCTATAATTATACTGAAAAGATGAGGTTTTTGGGTTGTCTCCCAACCAACGCTAAGTTTAACGTCTTCAGTCAGACACATAATAGCTTAGTTCAATGTAGATCAATTAAGGTTACTTGATCAATATTCGATTTGATGATATTCCTTCGATGTGTGATTTTAATCATTGACCATTTATTTTTTTAAAAAATGTCTTGACCCAGGGTCAAGAATCTTGACTGCATTGGGGGGGGGGGGGGGGGGGGGGGGGCACTTGATTCATAATGTAAGGTCCATCCCATCTAGATCTCAGTTTTTCAGGAAATAATCGAAGCCTTAAATTAAATAACAATACTTGTTGATTAAGCTTAAAGGTCTTCCTAGAGATGTGTTTATCATAAAAGGCTTTCATTTTTTCTTTATAAATACATGAATTTTTGCAGGCCTCTCGTCTCAGTTCATCCAGTTCACTTAGCTATACATCCAATTATAACCAACTTGTTTCATATCAAAATTTAATTGCTTGATCGCCAATATGCTTTATGTTCATGCTCTTACCAGAAGATGACATGCTTTTCCATAAATTAGTCTATAGGGAGACATGCCAATAGGATTCTTATAAGCTATCCTATAGGCCCATAATGTATCATCTAATCGTTCTGATAGTCTTTACGATCAGACATAATAGTCTTTTGCAGGATGTTCTTGATCTCATTATTGGACACTTCCACCTGGCCACTAGTTTGTGGGTGGTATGGTGTAGCTACCTTATATGTGACCCCATATTTTCATAGTAACATTTGAAACTGGTAGTTTGTGAAATGGGTACCTCTGTCACTAATGATGACGTGTGAAAATCCGAACCTAGAAAAGATATTCTTTTGAATAAATCTTATAACTACCTTATGGTCATTGGTTCGAGTTACCATGGCCTTAATCCATTTAGAAACATAATCGATGGCCACTAAAATGTATTCAAAACCATTGGAGGGTGGAAAGGGTCCCAGGAAATCAATTCCCCAAACATCAACGATTTCAACTACCAAGATAAGGTTTAAAGGCATCATATCTTCTCTCGAAATATTTTCTAAGGCTTGACACTTGGCACACTCTTGGCTATAAGTATGGGCATCCTTAAATAATGTGGGCCAGTAAAATTCACTTTGCAACACCTTAGTTGTAGTTTTTCTACCCGAGAAGTGTCCTTTGAAAGCAAGAGTGTGACAAAAATTTAAGATACTTTAGCTGTTCGGACTTAGGGACACATCTACGAATGATTTGATCAGCACAAATTCAAAAAGTTTTGGATCTTTCCAAAAATAGTACTTGATTTGAGTGAAGAATCTATCCTTTTCATTCTTAGACCAACCATTAGGAACTTGCCCAATTACTAAATAATTGACTATGTCAGCAAACCAAGGAGCCTTTGCATGTGACACTACTAGGAGTTGTTCATCAAGAAAAGATTCAACAATTACTGTAGATTCAAAATTTTCACTAGGATTCTAGATAAATGGTCTGCTACAACATTTTTTGATTTCTTATCTCGAATTTCAATATCAAATTCCTATACCAGTAAGATCCATCTAATTAATCATGGTTTAGAATATTTATTTGAAAGCAGGTATCTCAAAGCTGAATGATTTGAATAAACCATGATCTTAGACCCTAATGAATAAGATCAAAATTTTTCGAGGGTAAATACTATAGCTAGTAACTCTTTTTCAGTGGTTATATAATTCTTTTGGGCTTCATGACCAAGAAAAGATCAAATTTGTTTGATAGAATGGGGTGGAGGAAGTTTAGAAATCACTTCAACCTTAGCCCTATCAACCTCAGTCCCTCTTTCTAACATAGTATGCCCTAGGACGATCCTTCTTGAACCATGAAATAACTTTTCTCCTAGCTTAAAACTAGATTGGCCTCAATGCATCATTTTAATATCTTCTTTAAATTATTGAGGCAATTGTCAAAAGATTCTCCAAAGACTGAAAAGTTATTATAAATTTGCTAGAAGATCTTCCACCATATGCAAAAAAATTGACACCATGCACCTTTGAAAGGTTGTAGGTACATTAGATAATCCAAAGGGCATTCTATAAAAAGCAAGGTTCCATAGGACAGCTGAAAATGGTCTTTTTCTGGTCTCATGGATAGATTGCTACTTGATTATATCCGGAGTATCCATCTAAAAAGCAAAAATATCATTGGCTAGCTAGTTTCTCCAAAATTTGATCAATGAAGGGTAAGGGGAAATGGTCTTTGCAGGTGGCTGCATTAAGTTTTCGATAATCAATACAGACATGCCATCTAGTGGAAGTATCATTGGCACTGGATCCCCTTGGTTAGTATGGACAACCGTGAGTTTAGATTTTTTGAGAACAACTTGAGTGGGACTCACCCAATGGCTATCAGAAATGGGATAGATTATCCCAGCATCTAACCATTTAATTACTTCCTTTTTGACCACTTCTTGCATGTTTGGGTTGAGCTGTCTTTACATTTCTCTGGTTCATTTGCCATTATCCTCTGTATAAATATGGTGCATGCAAATTGATGGACTAATACCTTTCAAGTCTACAATGGTCCAACCTATGGCCTCCTTATGTGTCTTTAGAACATCCATTAATTGATCTTCCTACTCATGGGTTAAGTTGGAAGTAATCTGGCAGGGTTTTCTCATGTCCTAAGAATACATACTTGAGTGATTTAGGCAAAGGTTTCAATTCTAGTTGTGGTGGGGCTGAGTCAAAGGACATAGTGGTGCGGTTCTTAGAATAGGTAAAGGTTCAGTTGTCATTGACCAAGGTCGTAAAGGTGATAGGTGAGATGATGAATCAAGCAAGACATTCACCTCCTGGACTTGAGTTTCTTCAATAAGCTCATTATCATCCATCGAATTGAAGGAAGAATTAGATTTGACTAGTTCATTTATTAGCTCAATCACAGAACAACTTTTCTCCTCTTAAACAAATTTTGAGGCATTAAAAATATTAATTTTTACCTTTTGATCTTCAAAAGAAATGTCCATAGCTCCTTTTTTACAATTAATATTAGCATTTGCATTGGCTAAGAATAGACGACCTAAAATTATGGGGTTCTGATTTAGCTCTTAGGATGGTTCCATATCAAGTATGAGGAAGTCTATCGGGAAATAACACTGGTTTACTCTAACTAGAACATCCTTAATCAAACCACATGGAGTCTTAACATATCTATTTGCTAGTTATAAAATGACTAACGTAGGTTTTAGTTCTTCTATCCCAAATTTTTCATAAACCGAGGTTGGAAGAAGGTTCACGCTAGCTCCTAAATCCAATAAGGCTCGGTCAAAGGTAATTCCTCCTATAATGTAGGAAATCAAAGAAGCATCAAGATCTTTCATTTTTCGAGGTAATTGGTTTAACAGGACTACACTTATATCCTTAGATAACACAATTCTTTCATACTATGCAGCTCATGTTTTGGATACAAAGTTCCTTGAGAAATTTAGCGTAAGTTGGAACATGCTGAATTGCATCAAGAAGTGATAAATTTATATGTACTTGCTAAAATTCCATCAGTTTCTTGTTATGTGCTCCATGCTTTTTGTATGAAGAACCGGCTTCGAGGCTAAAGGGAATGAAACTCTAGGTTTATATGTATCACGCAACTTATTTGCTCTCTTTTTTTCTCTGTCATTTTCTATTCAAATTTGAACCGGCATCAATACCTATTTTGGGCTTAGGTTCTTTCACGAGGTTAGTCTCAATATGAGTCTTTTCTTCTAAGTTCAGCTTTTGGCTAGCATCAGTACTAGCCTCTTCCACCAGGTCTAGGTATGGGTTTCTAAGATTCCAACCACTTCTAAGCTCAGAGATTGCTTTGGCATTCTCAAATTGAGGATTCTTAGGTGGGATATTTGAGTGAAGGTTAGGTAATTTGTTCCTAGGGTTTACTATCGGTTGACTTGGCAATTAACCTGGTTCCCTCCTTATGGTGGACTCAGCTATTTGTCTTATTTGTGCTTCTAGCATGGTCATTGATTATTGTTGAGCTATGATTATTGGCTAGATTGGTCTATTGAAGAGGTTGGTATGATGGCTGATTATGATAAGATGGCTGCATAGGCTGACTAGGTTGATTAGGCTATCCTCTATCATAGGCATAGTTTGGGTATTGGGGTCTATTTTGAAAATTTTTCCGATGAAGAGTTTGGGTCGAAACCTGTGTCTGTTGAGTCTTCCAAGAAAAATTGGGATGGTTCCTCCAATATGAGTTATATGTATTTGAGAACGGATCATTAACTAGTTTAGAGTAACCTTGGGCAGCTTGGACTTATTATTGGTTGAACGGTGGTAACTGTGCAACCATAGGACATTCATTCACATAATGGGCTGGGCTTGCACAAATAGAACAAATCTCCTGATGATTAGAGGGTGATGAGTATTGCGCAAGAGACTATTGGCTGAGGGCTAGGACTTGATCTATTCTATGGGTAAGAAGGTCGATCGTATCTAATTTATAGGCTATCATGTTTAAGTCGATATCAAAAGTAGAATTTGACTATTTAATTTCATAGACTCCTGCTCACTTTTGACGAGGAATTGATCTTTCATAGGAAGATAATGAGGCATAGTTGATTGAATTTGCACTCATAATTTCAAACAGGGCATAAGCTTCATCGTCACTCTTACTCATGAATGCACCTCCACTAGATGCATCCACCATCTGTCTATATTGGTCTCCTAGACCCTCATAAAAGACTTGAACAATTTGCCACTTAGATAGACATGGTGTGGATATTTTCTAAGAAATTCCTTAGGTCTTTCCCATGATTCATGAATTAGTTTTCCTAGGAGTGCGAATCTAGTGATAGCTCGCCTCATGGTATTGGTCCTACCTATAGATAGAATTTCTTAAGGAATTCATGCATCATTAGTAAATTCTTGGATCTTCACCATAAAGAAAATTTCTAAAAATCCATCTAAATGCTTGTAAGAAGGGTCTTCATTGGTGTTCCTATAGAAAGATGGGAGCATTGGATAGTGGCGGCCTTGATTTCATAGTTTCTAGAAGGTATATCGGGTAGATGGATACATGTCGATGGATTATAGGTAGTAGGAATGGAGTACTCTCTCATATGCCTAGGTGGTTCTTCAAGGTTTTCAGCCATTTGATTATCTAGTTTGATATGGATCAATCGTTCAATTTTAAGGTTGGATTTGATCAGGTCAGAAAATAAAGATCTCCTACCATTCATGTACCAATATAACCCTAATATGTCACTAAAAAAAATTAAGGTTTTTTTTTGTTGTTTTTGTGAATTTCAAACACTTGTTAAATAGATTCCTATCCTAGGTTGCCCTAATTCTTGACAGCTCCTAACTTCTAAGGTAGCTTTGGAGCCTTCAAGTCAAGAACTAACTAATCAATTAGCCAAGTAAGGGTAAAGTTGGTGGGGGTCCTCCCATTGCGTGCCTTAGACACCAAGTAGCTTGGCTAGGTAAGCGAACAGAACCAATTAAAAACCACCTTCCCTTAGGGCTACTTCATCCTTAAACCCCTTTCCTAAACACCAACCAAATAGTTAATCTTGACCTAGTCCAACTCTTTTGAGTGTCTTGTCCTATTGAGCTCAAGTTTTTAGGGGCTGACATCAGTTAATTTTAATTAGTAGGCTTAGGTATGCTGAATATGGGGTGATGGTTTATGAGCTAAGAAAGGATGATCAAATCCTCATATTATCTTGTTAATGGGTTATTACCCTTAAGATGTATTATGAAAATATGTAATGCAAAAATAAAGAGATTACCAAACAAGTAGTAATCATTTAAATTTTATTTAGTTACTCTATTTTATTAAGTGTTATGCAGTTTTTTTTTTTTTTTTTTTATGTTATGGTAGTTCAAGAAAGAAAAATAAAAGGTAGGTTTTATATTGTTTACTTAAGTGTGAGAGAAAAAAACTAAAATTAGGTTAAGCAAACAAAGCAAGTAGATGTCCTAAATTAAAGCAAAAAATCTAATCTAATATTTAAGGTAGTTATGTGAAAGGTTAATAATTTTTTTTTTTTTACGTTATGCTAATTTAAGCAAGGAATAAAGAGTAGATTTTAATTTTGGTTGAGAAGGAAGAAACTAAAAGAGAAATTTGCAAAAGGAAACTAAAAGAGATTTTTTTTTTTTAATATGAAAAGGAAAAAATAATTAAAAGTAACTAATGGAAAAAAATTAATTTGAGGTTAGGGTTGACCGCATCAGGATCCTAAGCTTTCATCCATCCGTCCATTAGCTCCTAATCTGACAGCTGATAAATCTGATGCAGAGGAGCCTCAGGCACATTCCAAATGTGATCCATGGCTACTAACACCAACAAATCATACCTGTCTAAAGCAACCAATCCGATGGTCACAAGTGAAGAAGTCTGTCTAGTCCTCTCTATTTAAGGACCCTTCGGCTATAAGAAAAAGGCATCTTAGAGAGGGCAGAAGGTATAGGGGAGAGGACACTTCTTGGGTTACGGGTTGGCTTCTAAGAGCGGGGTATCTTAGAGGCGAGTACTATGCCTATGCCATCTTTGAGTTGACTTCACTTTCAAGATCAAAGATCCAAAGGAGAAGAAGCAGAGAAGCATAGTTTGCTCTAAGAAGTACGAAAAAAGAAGGAGAATTATCGACCATCTTCTCAATGAGACTGCATCGATCCATCTCTTATCTTTGTTACATTTTTTATTATTTTTAGTTTATTTAATTACATTTTGTAGTAGGATCCTGATTTCAATTAATATAAAGTTTATTTCTTGCACCTTTAAATTTGTGTCCTTCAATTTTATTGCAAGTAAATGCTAGGATCTAAAAATAGATCCTAGTACCAAGTATTTTCTTTATTTTTTATTTATAATTTTTTTAATTTAATCTCTTAATTCTTTTAAATCAAGGATTTCAAAAAATTCAAAATATTGCCTTTCATGTGTATCCGACCCGA
This sequence comes from Calamus simplicifolius, assembly GCA_900491605.1. Taxonomy (NCBI): domain Eukaryota; kingdom Viridiplantae; phylum Streptophyta; class Magnoliopsida; order Arecales; family Arecaceae; genus Calamus; species Calamus simplicifolius. Next base: position 504,189 of record UESW01004799.1, on the reverse strand, counting down.
CTCACCTTTTTACAAAATTTTAATTTCCTTAAAGAGTCAGTTAATTAATTGATAGTTGTGGTGTCTTAAAAACAATATCGTGACCCTATTAAGTTTTTGGTGCCATTTCCGAGGAAGGCAGGAATGCAATATTTTTTTATCTCTTGGATTTTTTTTAATTTAATGTATTATTTTTTTGCAAAAAAAGAGGAAGAAAAAGAAGAAAAGTTATCTACCATTCTAGTTGACCACACTAGAATGATAAATAATTTTTTTCTTCCTTTTTTTCATTTTTTTATTTTTTAAAAAAAAATTAGTAAATTAAATTTTAAGAAATCAAAGAGATCAAAATATTGCATTTGTACCTTTCTCGGCAATAGTGCCAAAACTTGATAGGCTCGCAATGTTATCATTAAGACATTAATTGACACTTTAAGAAAATTAAAAATCTTTGGAAAAGGTGAGTTGAGTCGAATCTATAGGGAAGGCAGTATGTCAAATGTTTTGAAATATTAAAAAATTAAAAGATTGGATAAACAGAAATTACAAGTGCAAAACAAAAGAAATACGCGATACTAGGATCTATTATTTAGATCCTAGCATCTACTTGCAATAAAAATGAAGAATATGAATTTAAAGGTGCAAGAAAATAAACTTATATTAATTGAAACTAGAATCCTACTACAAATGCAATTGAATAAACTAAAATAATTAAAAATATAACAAAGACAAGAGATGGATCGGTGCAGTCTAGTCGGGAAAATGGTCCACAAACTTCCCTTCTTTCTTTGTACTTCTTGGAGCAAAATGTGCTTCTCTTCTTCTTTTTCTTTAGATCTTTAATCTTGAAAGTGAAGTCAGCCCGAAGTTGGCATAGGAACAGTACTCTCCTCTAAGATACCCCACTCTTAGAAGCCAACCATAACCCAAGTAGTGTCCTCTGCTCTATACCATCTTTCCTCATTAAGATGTTTTTTTCTTATAGCCTAAGGGTCCTTAAATAGAGAGAACTAGACAAACTCCTTCATTTATGACCGTCGGATTGGCTACTTTAGATAGGTAAGATTTGTTGGTGTTAATGGCCATGGATCGCACTTGGAACGCGCCTGGGGCTCCTCTACATCAAATTCATCAACCATAGGATTAGAAGGTGCATATGGACAAATGGATGAAGGCTCAGAATCCTCGAATAGGGGGGAACATCGGCCGGCTTGGCCAAGAAAATGGGTGGACCAGTTGCTTCAATAACTATGCAGTTCTTGAATTAAATCTTTGAAAATCAATTCTGGCCCATTTTAGATCCAATTCACTTGTCATTTCTGCCGTTGGACTTCAAAAATTGAGCTCTTCGCAATGACCATCTTCTTTCCTACATTTAATGTATAAAAATATCAATTTGATATAAACAAATATAATTTAATTATTAAATTATTGCCTTTATATATGTATATAATACAATTATTAATGGGTTTTTGATTAATTAGTTAAATACAATTGCCAAATTAATATTAGTAGGCTTAACGAATTTCAATGAATGGTTATGGTAAAGCACCTCCTATCGCTCATATCATTTGTGCTTAGTCAAGTAAGTTGATAGATGTTAGTATGATCAAAGCTTAACAAATTTCATATATACACATATAGGTATACAAAGAAAATTATTAATTAAAGATAAACTTTAAATCTAGGTTAGGAATCATACAAGATTATTTGTGGAGAATCAATAATCTTTCATTATTAGTCAGAAATATTCACAAGACAACTAAAAAAACCTTACTTTTTATAGTTGCACTTCATTTCCCAAATGAACACTAAGAGAGCTTCTTAGCCTTTTATTGTTTATATTTGATTATAATTAGATGTTTAGGAATTTATAAATCTAAAAAATATGCGGTTTGTGCTCCTTAAATTGTTCTTAAGTTTTTGTGGTGCAATCTTTTGTTCTTTGATTTCATGGATGATAGGAGTTAAATTCTCAAATATCCAATAAATTAGCTCAATCTTTTATCAAATTTATCAACAACTATGAGAACTATTTTAAAGAAATATGTTGGAAGTATGAGAAATAATGGCCCAAACTCGTTTAATACTATTAATCTTACATCAAACATGCATCAAATTTGAAGATTTTTAATTAAATAAGAGTCCCATGAAGGGACGAATCTATTGCTCCAATCCTAATGTTTCGATCATGACATCGTTAAGAAAATTTGTATAAAAATGATTGCTAGTTTTCTACTTAAAAATTTTCAATATTAAATAGTATCTTAGATGGATATGTGTTTTGCAGGATTTGTTTTTTTTTTTTTTTATGAATTGTGAAATGCTCTCACTATCTAAATAAAGTAATTTTGATATTGAAACAATACATAAAAGACTAAACCAAAATTGAAATGAGTTTAATAAATGATAATCTTAGTGGCATGAATTTTTTGAAAAAAATATGCAATCTTTCTTATAATATAATAAATAAGATAGGATAACATCAACTAATTGATTATTCTTTCTATTATATTTAAAATACCTTTCAATCAAAATAATAGGAATATATGAAAACTTGATATTTGTAATTCTTTTAAGTAACTTTGAAAGAAAATTTCTTGTTGTTAACCAAGCTCTTTAACCCAGTATGTCTAGGAACCCCTTTTTCCTTCACCTCTACTAACTACCTTTTTCCTACCTCTTATTTATCTCTCCTCTTTTCTGCGCTCCCCTCACTCATCCATTTCCTTAGTTGTCTCCTCTTCTATAACCTTTCTCCTTCTATTCTCTTCTTCCCCCTCTTTAATTTTGTTCTCTATCCCTTCTCTCTCCTTGCCTCTCTCCTCTTCACTCTTTAGTCCCTATCAATGTGCCATATTCTTCTCTCCTTTCTCCCTCATCACTTACCCCCTTTCTATTTGTGCATCCCTCTATTAAGTTAATAGCCTTTTCTCTCTTCTTGCTTTTGACCCTCACCCTTTACCCAACCTTTGATTTGCCACTCCCTTTCTCTCCTTTACTCTTTTTACCCCATTTTGCCCTCTCTTCAACCTCCCTCCTTTTATTTATTCCTTTTCTCTATTTTTTATCCTTCCTCTTCTCTCTTTTCCTTTTTTTCCATGTTATCCCTCATCCTCTCTTCCTTCACTTTTCTCTTCTTCAATACTTTAATTAACTTTTTTCATGCCTAGGTTTTTCTGGGGACTATGATTTTTAACATCCCAAAATCAATGGCATGATGGTGTAGTATGGAGGTAAATCGGCACTAGCTGTTGAATCATGCAAGTTAGTAGGTTTTAAGATATGATCTTAGAAATTTATGAAATTGTAAATCTGCTTTTGAATAGTGAACCAAGGGGAGCTCTTAATAGTTGCATTCTTCTTTTAGTAAATAAATGCTTTAGATCCAAGTCTTATGTAGTCCAACTCTAAGTACTCAAACTTAAAAATTTATAACATAGGTAGATCTTTCTTATCTAAATTTTTTATCAATATAAGACTAAGAATTAGAGTCAAAGTTTATGCTTGTCAAGGGAAGAAACATGGGCCTTTTTTTAAGATGGGATTTCAAATCTCATAACTCTTTGAATTTTTTCTCTATCCTAAAATCAACTTATGATCAAATAGAGTGGTTTGCATCATAATTTTAAAAACTATTGCCAACTACATCATGTTATGTGACAGTAAATCTGAATTGCACTAGTCATATAATAAACTTTTGAAGGAACATCATAATTATTTAAAGTGATTTAGTCATCATCTCAAAACTTTAACAAGTTAAGCTGATGATAAGCACATCACGTGTAAAATGGGTTAACTCAAACCAAAAGTTAAAACTTTTCATTTTGGCCTATGATAAAATAGGCAGATAGAACCTGTGATTTAGACATGAGTATATCATTTCTTGAAGAAACTACCAAACAGATTAACTCGAGCACTAACCTAAAAGTTTTCATATTTGTACTAATTGGGTCAGATTATCAAATCTAATACTCATGAGGCTTGGTCAATATGCCTAGTTGACATGAATAAGTCAATCCAAGTCTTGGGCTTGACCAATAACCTAATTATCAATAATTAGATAAAATTCAAGGTTTGAACTAGACAATAAGTTTGATTACCAATGATTTGGTAAATGCAATATCTTGGCTCAGCCACATCTTAGTTTCCATGGGCTCAAGTTAATACGGAAGGATGGTTTGGTACTAGTATGATCCCCTTGGACCTGACCTAGTTATAGTTATTGTTGACTAATACAAATTTGATGTAAATGAGTTCAAGCCAGACCTAATTTAGGCTACAACATGTGATCTGAAAGAAATAAAAATGTGGCCATAATATCAAATTTAGATGTTTTAGTTGGTTTAAGGTGCTAGATTAAGGTCTTCGTCTGAAAGGGGCATTGGATAACAGATGCCATGCTTCTCTCTTTCATGCATCTACCTTATATGTGAAAATCCCTAAAGACCACTTAGATTTCCATCATTTTGAGCACCACCTAAATTTTTACTTTTTAAGTGCCTACTAGGAGTTGCGAGTCATAACTAATGAAAAAACCCCCTTTAAGAACTACTGAGATTTCATCCTTTGAGCACTGATAAATCATGCTCAATAAGAAATGGAATTTCAAATTTGATCACACACTATCTAAAGATGAAAGCACCCATCAAGAATCTCATTTCAAAAGAGAGCATCTAAATCCTTTCCTCATTTAAATCTCATTTCAAAGAGATGCTCACAAAATGCCCTCATTTCAAAAGAGAGCATTTATAATCCCATGATCATGTGCTTTCTCATCCTCTCTCCTTTTGCCTTGATTTCTCAAGGTAATGCCCAAGGTGACCTAAAATATAAAAGGAAAATCACTATCTATTCCTTTCTTTCCACTTGGATTTCTTAAGGTAATGCCCCTACAAATCATGCAACCTTGGAGAGCTTAAACATCAAAAGAAAGTTGTTGATCTCATATTGATTTTGATGAGTATGAAACAATTAAGTATTGTGCTAATGATCTTGTTGTAAGATAAATAATTCAGTGAATCATCAACAAGAAGGTGTTATCTCAAATCAAATTGCTCTTCAAGTATAAAGTAAGGTAATACTAAGTTGTATTTTTTAAGTCCAAATATTTTATCAAGTCCAAATATTTTTTCAAGTCCAAATATTTTATATGGCTCTTTAATATTTTATTATTCATTTCTCAAATGATTAAATTTATCTTGGATGATTTTCATATAAAAATTATTTTTCAAAGCAGTCAATGGCAATCATGTAAATCCCATTGAAAGCAATCAGCAGCAACCCTGTAAATCCCATTGAAAGCATCCAGCATCCCAAAACCAAGATTTCTTCAAATCCAATCGACTGGCCAGTCGATTGGATTTGAGAAAATCTTGGTTTTGGGACAGTCGACTGGAAGTGGAAAAGAGATCCAGTCGACTGGAGCTGAGTTTCTTTGGCTTCCAATCGTCTGGGAATATTTTGAAAAAGATTTTTTCACTTTTAGCCGACTGGAATGGCATTGTGTTCAGTTCTTTTATGTCCAACCGCCTGAAATATTCTTTGGCAAAGGAAATTTAGCTCTAGCCGACTGGAAAGAAATCAAGCCGATTGGAATGGAATGGGATTTTGTCCCTCCCAGTCTAATGTTTCTTTTGGAAAAGGGAGTTTTGCTTAGCCGACTGGAATAATTTTCTTCCAACTCCCAGCCATCTGGAAAATCTTTTAGCAAGAGAGTTTTGGTCGTTTTAAATTGAGGGGGACCCAAGCCATTCTTTTCCATGTCAACTGGATTCTCTTTTTGTTCAAACGTGGATGAAAGGTCCGTTTTGATAAGTCAGTTTTTAAATGCCACAAGGAATCCTTGATAAGTTCAAAAGTTCTTCGACAACTCAGAAGAAAATTAAATCACAAAAATTATGAACAAATCTCAAAACTCTATTTTTTTATCGTCTCCACATTGGCTTTTTATAGCCGAACTAGAGAGAGTTTTAATTGTAAAGTTCATAATATAAAAATCATGCCTAACCATCCTAAGAAAGAATCTTGATTTAACTCAAGATTTTTATTCCTCTTAAAATACGCCTAACATGGAACCATGCCTAACAAATCATAATATGCTTAACCATCCTAGGAAAGAATCTTGATTTGACTTAAGATTTTATTCCTCTTAAAAATATGCAAAAACCATGACTAAAATGTGATTACTAAGAAATCAAATCATGCCTAAAATATAATTACAAAGAAATCAAATCTTGATCAGCTCTTCTAACTCTTGAATTGCGCGATCATAATCTTGACTTGATTCTTTGCTTAAAAAAAACATCCATGCATATGTATCTCGGGTTGAACGTGCCAAAAAAAGTCGTATTATGCCTCAATGGATATGTTTGGCTGATTGGTTCTCTTATGAGTCAACTTTGATGAGTAGAACCAGCCTTATTCTTTTCAGTGATAAACACACTCTCTTCTTGTTGTAGAACTCTCGAACTTGGATATTCAGTTCTTCTTTCAATCTTTTAGCTTGAGCCCTCGTCATTGGACTAATCGGAACTTAAATTGGATCTCTAGCACTCTCCTTGATGTCGTCATCACATTTTAACAACCCCAAAGGTTTCAAGAAAGCTTGGATACCTAGGAGCAAGACTTGATATTATGGATATAGGTGTGTCTTGCAACCCATGAAGCTAAAAGATAATGGTACTTGGATAGCGGATGCTTAAGACACATGATAGGTGATGAATCTCAATTCATCACTTTGAATACAAATGATGGAGGAGTGGTTACCTTTAGAGATAATTGCCAAGGTAAAATTGTTGGCATTAATAAAATTGGTATCACACCCTCTACTTTCATTGATAATGTCTGGCTGTAAATGGATTGAAACATAACTTGCTTAGCGTTAACTTGCTTTAGTGATAAATGTTTTAAAATTATTTTTTGAATCATCTCTTTGCATAGTTTAAATCCTACTAATGATTGCATAAAATTTATTGGTTATAGGGATAGTAATGTTTATATTTGTTGGCTCCCCCTCCTCCTGGGATGACCAACAATAACCCTGTGTACCTGAGGTAATCAGTTAGAGTTATGTTAGCCTTTTATAGCACTCGATAAAGACCTAGAAAACTCCAACATATTATCACAAGCAGCAGATACATAAAAATAAATCTTGTTAAAAACTTTTTATACCCTGCCCAAATATGCATATACACCATCCCACTTAGACAATATTTTCTATGACATCCTCAAGCAGTTTATAAGATCACATTCACAATCGATAACACAATCACTAATACATACATTATACTCATAATTCTCTCTAAAACACAAGTCTTTCTTTCATATCCAAATAAGTCTGATACATCACCACATCTCACTATATACATAGACATATACATAAGTTACCCTGCACTAACTTAATATAAAGCTAACATTACACATTCTTTGCGTCTAGGCAGGCTTCAGCAACTAAGGGTCTCAATCCTGCTAACCTTAATCCTGTCAAACAAGCTCACTGATCTGGAAATAAAACATCAATAATAAAGGGTGAGACCTAAGTTTCAGTGACTGAATAACCATCTAATCATGAAGAAATTGATAACCATAATAATCACTTTTTTAATAGTATGCAGATACATATAGCATGTATAAACTAAAGTATATTTTTAACATAATATCAGATAATGTAAACCATAGCTTATCTTTGAAAAATATACCTCTTTAATGAAATGTCATGCACATATCTTTTCCATTTGAAAAACATCTTCATATTTGTATACATACACCTTTTTTACAATGATAAAAGATAAATTGTAAGTTAGCTTATTCTTACAACACACTATAATATAACTTTCTCCACTGGGAAGTAACTCATTCATATGAAAATCCATGAATGATGCATTTGTTATAAACACAAAAATCTCTTTTATATAGCCCAGCTTTTCTTTTCTTTTCTTATTTCTCTGATCCCCAATGGGATTTAATTTGTCCACTGGCATCTCATATAAACCATTCCCACTGGATAAATACTTGGCCTACTGGCCCTTTTTAAATCACAATACAAGCTTTTCAAATCTTATGATGATGGGCTATGTGTGATGCCTCTGAGGTATCATCTTACAGTCACCCTCCTGCAGATGTACTCTCGATAGGTGCATGAACTAGCAACAGGATCCCCACATAAATAGCACTCCTTACCCATGTGGTTCATCGGGCAAAGTTCTTTGTTCCTTAACCCTGAAACCTTGGGTTTCTTTTCTATCCCCATGGGCTATATAATAATCAGCTCCACTGAGCTATGATTCCTACCCTCACGGGTTGCTTGCAATCTGCCCCATTGGCTTAAATAGTGTGCACTCACCCCTAGTCCCAGAGATCATCATACGATCGAATCGCAATAAGGTGCCGACTCAATAGTATTGTGCAATGCTCATGCCACAGTACAGTCTACAGGATGATCATCCCCATAGCTGCCTAATGCTAAGTATGATACATACATCAAAATATATTGTTTTTACAAGTTTATCATGCAAATATGCCATGCGTGCATCTGAAATCCACATATCAAAAACCAGGCTTAATACTTTCGTTTAAAACTCATGCTCATAACTCATACTTTGCTTCTTGGCTCAAACTCATATTTTAGACTCACGCATTAAAACCCATGCATCAGAATATCATATACTAGGTTATTATTTCACAGGTTTAAAAACACATATAGTCCTCTACTAAGCATATCATACTGCGGCTAGGTATTAACATTATTATACTAGCTCAAAATAAATTTTTCTTTACTAGATGAGAAACCCACTTACCTCAACAATTATCACTCCTATCTATGATCAACATCAGTGTTCCTTCTTCGTGGAACAACCCTACTAACCTAGGTCATTATATAGACACAGTGACTATTAGGATCACCTGCATGAAGGTTTTCCTAAAACATGCATGCATGCATGCTCTAACATCTGATATCACATAATTTTCTTCCACCTTTTGCTATTTAGGATAAACAAAAAATCATCTTATTTATAATACTCTATGAAAAATCTATGCTATACTAGGTTTAGGGAAGCTAGAGCTTACTTTGGAAACTAGCTTCTTCCCCAAGCTTCCCCTTCCTTTTTCTTCTTCTTCGTCCTCTCTTTCTTTCTTTCTTTCTTTCTTTCTTTCTCTCTTTCGATTCTCCTCTCCTTCTCCCTAATGTTACGATGGCTTAGAAGCTAAGGCTTACATAGTGGGTTTTAAATGGCTCGGCAAAATTTCCATTTTACCCTCGAGAGCTATTAATGCATACTTTTTTGTAATACACATGACTCACTTCTAACCATATGTTTTGTCCTTCAATTTTTTTTCCAAATCCCAGAGGTCACCCCATCCTCACACCTAAGCATGTTTTAAACTATGAAAATTTGCTAATATCTTGAACAATAGTGATCCTGCGATCGCACACAATATGTTCTAGGACCCTCTCAGGATAATGCACTGCTCTATAATCACCATTAAGTCACTACCCAATCACATTTTCAGTTATTGAAGAATCTCACCTTTATCGCTATTTCATCCAAATCCTTATATTACTTAACTTGAAATGAGTATCAGGTGGTTCAAATCAAAATAATCGGTTATCATGATGTCTACCTATTTCTCCTTGACAATCTAACGATTTTTTCCTTGCCAATTGGCTGACAAATTTGCCTAGTCGACTGGATAGCTAAAATCCACGATTCCCTGATAATTTTCCAAAGCATTTCTGTTCCAATCTATTGGCAAACTTTGCCAGTCAACTGAGCAACCCAAATCCATTCTTCCCTAACAAAAACCCATAACCATTCCTTGCACTCCTGACAACTCCCGCAGCCTCATCTTTCCTAGTCGGCTGGCAAACCACTGGCCAGTCAACGGGAAGCCAAATCTCTGATTTCCTAATCATTCCCGTGGCTTCTCCCAATTCAGTCAACTGGCCAAGGGAGAGGAGAAGGGAGCCACGTGAGGGGAAAAAAAACTTTGCCAGCCNACTTTATCTTTAAGGTAGTTAACTGACTAGGCAACCAGCCAGTCACCTGATCAGTCAACTGCTTTAAGATCTTCTCTATTTAAATCCCTTCCAACCAGTTCTTCTCACTTCATTTCTTCTCAACCAACTTCTTCTCTAAGACTTCTTCTCCAAACCGTCACCTTTCCTTCCAACTGGCTCCTTCCCTTACTCTCATTCAACTCCTTCCACTCCACTTCAAGAAGAAAAAGAAGATGGCTCCTAAGAAGAAATCACTTTCAAGGGAAAAAGATTCCTTCGATCTTCGTAGGAAGACCACTTCTTCTTCTTCAAGAAGCTCTCTTCCTCCTAATACTCAAATCGCCTCTAGAGCCTTAGCCAATGAAATGTTAGTAGATTTTAATTTTCTAGAGCAAGAAGGATTTAAGTTAGGTAAGTTGTTTCCTACTCAAGGTTAGACTAGATTATTATCCACCAAAAAGCCTATTTATCCTGAATTAATTCGAGAATTTTATGAAAATATCACCTTTGGAAATGGGACTATAACTTCCTATGTTAAAAAGATTAAGATAGAACTTGATAATAAAATGCTAGGTTCTGCCTTAGACATTCCTTCTAAAGGTGTTCTAGAGATTTTCCCTGGTGAAAGAGGCTATAATCGTGCTATGATTCTTGACTTAGAAGATAGTGAAGCCAATAACATAGTGAACCTTGATGCTAATATACTTTTTGTTGAGAATAGACTGTTTCATAGCATCATTGCCAAAATATTTGCTCCTCGTGCAGGATCTTTTAATGTTGTAACAGATTGAGACATTAGTATTATGTATGATATTCTTGTAGAAACTCCTCTAGACTTTCCTGATCTTATGTTGACTATCATGAAAGAAGCCTTAAGTAGGTCCAAAGCTGCATTACCATACGGGATGTTTCTCACTTATGTTTTTGAGTTCTTTAATGTAAAACTTAAAGGAGAAAAGTTGTAGCATTGCATCATTTTGATGTATTTAATGCTCACTCCCTTCATCGTATGGATTATGCTAAGTGCAATGGTGTCTGGACCAAAATTAGATTTAGGACTGGTGATAAACCTGCCCTTCAACCAAGTTGCTTGCCACCATCTGACCTACATCATCCTGCCTGTTCTCCATCTAATTCCTTTAACTTTGATTTTCATCAATCTAATCCTTTTCTAGCCACCATGACTGAACCCAATCCATTTCTGACTGAGCCGCCTAATGTTGATACACTTGGACCATCTCACCATAATGATAATTCTGCTCCTATTCCTCCCACCGTTCGGATCTGTTAAGAATAGATTCTGCATATCATTCATGAGTTATCTCTAGCCCAATCTAGTCGGAGTACTGGGGATAGTGGATCATCCGTCAATGATTATACCTTGGTATCCCACATCTCAACATTCTTTAAGACTCTCTCTCAAGTTGTGATGATCCAAAATCAACTTGTTCATGACATGAAAATTCTTAATAGACGAGTCTTCCACCACAACGAGACTGTTATGGGCCAGATTCTAAATGAAGTTAATTTGTTAAAATCCAAGCTTAAGAATTTTGAGACTAAAGCTGAATGGGTGACCTTTCAAATGCGCGCCAATGAAAGCCAGACGAAGGATGCATCAAATGCAATAGATCACTGGACCACATCTATCGCAAGGCTTAGCAATCTTGTAGAAACATATCTTGCTTTTTCTGCTTCTTCAGCTCCAAATGCATCTTACTCACACCCTCACCTTTGGTCTCCTCTGCCTCAATCTCAATGCGACAAGCTTGGACCCTCTCACCAACCAGACGGATCTTCAGCTCAATCTTTAATAAATTCTTCTGATGATGAAAAATGATTATCTTGTAATATTTGCTATGTGATGAATGTTTAAGACTATGTATTGAATGTTTTGTAATATTTGACATGACTATGCTTTTTAGTTGAGCTTGAGACCTAAATGTTTTGTATGAATGATATTAGTGTGAATGAAGTACTCACTTTATCTTAATGAATTATGCTTTGAATTCTTGCACATTTCTTCAATCGTCTTTTTGATCAATGACAAAAAGAAGGAGAAGAATAATGCATAAATTGAGATAATAAAGAAAATAATACACTCCATATATTCAGGAGAAGATTAATTATTAATTATCGATAGAGGAAGAAAATATTTATTGGAATGAATTAGAGAAAAGAATTCCCTAATACATTCTATACATTCTACATTCCTGTTTATTTAAAGTATTTTCTATAGTTTTCTGCATACTTAAGGGTTTTGTCATCATCAAAAAAGGGAAGATTGTTGACCCTAAATTGATTTTGATGATTATAAAATAATTAAGCAAAGACTAATTTTATTTATTATAAAAACTAAGATTAATGCAGAAAAGTACAGGTGCCTCACAAATGAGCCTAATAAAATAAAAGTTCATGGAAGAATGCCCCAGCCATTTTCTTCTTGTTATAAGTTACCTAGGAGCTAGCTTTTCTTGTCTTGATAGCTAGCAATCTCGTTCATACTTCTCTTGGCCGAACCATGCTTAAATTTAGCTAATTGTTTAGCTCGCTTTCTCCTTCTCTTAGCTAGCTGAAATGTGTTGGTAGCTAACTATTTTTTCTCTTGCACTGTGCTGGCCGAATGCTTGTTAAAACGAGTTAGCTGGTTAGCTAGCTGGATTTCTTCTTAGCTAGCTGGATTTCTTCTTTAGCTAACTACTTTTTTCTCTGTTACAGTGTTGGCCGAACCATATATGGATTCAGTTAACTAGGGAGCTAGCTGGTTGTCTTTCTAGCTAGCTAGAATCTCTTGTTAGTTAACTACTTTTTCCTTGCCATAAGATTGACTGAACCATGCTTGGATCTAGTTAACTGGAGAGCTAGCTGGCTGTCCTTCTAAGCTAGCTAGAATCTCTTGTTAGCTAACTACTTTTTTTCTTCCTGTAGGCATGGCCGAACCATGTTTGAAGCTAGTCAACTGGAGAGCTAACTACTTTTCTTTGGGAGCTAACTACTTTTTTGCAGATATATTTCCTGACCGTGTGGATCTATGAAAGAGCTAGCTAAGGAGCTAGCTACTCTTGGGCGGTCCTTTCCTCAAGTCATGAAAATTCAAATTGAGTTAGCTAAAAAGCTAACTACTTTTTTCTTTATAGCTCTTCTCTTCCTCAAGCCGTGTGAATCTATGATTAAGTTAGCTAAGGAGCTAAGTACTTTAATGGTAGACCTTTCCTCAAGCTGTGTGCCTTTGGTTTCAACTAACTGAAATCAGCTTTCAGCTAGCTTGTGAACCAAGCCTTCTTCTTCATGCCAGTGAGCCGTTTGGATCTAGTTAACTGAAGCAAAGCTTCAGCTAACTAATGGACTACAGACTCTATCCTTGACCGTGTGGAATTCAAATGTAGCTAACTAAAATCAGCTTTCAGCTAGCTATTATCCAGCCAGGCCGGTCACCCTCTTCATGGAGTTAGCTGGAATTAATTCCAGCTAGCTACCTCTTCTCTTTGCAAGCTTTGGATGAGCTCTCTTTCTCTATCTCTCTCTCTCTCTTCTTTATTTCTATTTTCAACTTAACTGACTTTTGATCTCTTGGATTATGGCAGAAATCTTCCTTCCTCAAATGGATTCAGTGCATTCAATGCTCAAGGAAAATTATCTCGATTGTTATATTTTCTTCCCGTTTTACTTTCCATTTATTTCAAATGAGTCTAACGGATATCTTTGATATTGAAATGTTTTAAATACCTGAGATTAGAAGAATAACAAGAGGAGAAGAGGACGAATTTGAGGATGAAAAAGAAGGAAAAGAAATCCAAGAAAAAGAGCTTTTATTGCATATTTTCTGAGTTATTGAAAGCAAGTTCGTGTGCATTGAAGTTGAGAAATCTTAAAGATCATTCACTGCTCAAGTCGTCCAGATCCATTAAAGCCTTCAAGCATTCAAAGCTTCAGCACTTCGGAGATATACATTTATTTCTGAAGATTTGCTACAAAAGTTGTAAAGTATTACTTTGAATATTTGCTCATTTTAGGAGCTGTTTGTTCTTTATTATTCTAAACATTCTTGTAAAAGGGTTAGATTTAACCCTTGATTATTGTTTGGCTTCCTTATGCCGTTAAATAAGAGGACTAGCCGGGTAAGGCTAGGGGTTGACTGTCTTATGCCATAAAAATAAGAGGACTAGCCGGGAAGGCTAGGAGTTGTAATCGTTGTGATACGATTGAAGTGAAATTCCCAAGTGTTTTTGGGAGTGGACATAGGTGCTGAGTTTGGCACCGAACCACTATAAACCTTCTTGTGTTTGTGATTGCTTGCATAATTTTTGTGATATTGTTCTGTACACTTCACTACACCGCTACCAATTAAATTTTAATTAGTGATAAAGCACATATCTGTGCAAGTAATTAATTTTTAATTACCCAATTCATCCCCCTCTTGGGTTGCTACATCTGGGCGACAAGTAGAAATATGAAAAAAGTAAAGTTAGTATGCTTGTTTTATAATAAAGTATTTGTTGGAGGGGGCATTCATCAAGTTAAACAATATTTAGTAGGGGTAAAAGAAGAGGTGGATGGGTGTGTAGGCCAGCTCCAACATAGTTTGACATAAATTTTATTACCTTACAAAGTTTATTAGCAAACAAAGATGCACTTATATGGATGGTGACATCCAATGAATGGATAACTTCAGCCTATGCGATAGCAAAGGAAAAAAATTTGTTAAAGATGTCTTAGATTCAACCATCTGGAGTGAGAGTTCAATGATTGTGCAGCTCACTAAACCACTTGTCTTGCTGGGTACTAAGGCTTGTTGATAGTGATGATAGGTCTGTAATGGGTTATCTATATAGAGCTATCCATTATACTAGTGATGTTATAAAAAGAAAATTTTAAAGAAAAAATAATGTAGTTCAATCATTTTTAGATATCTTGCAGTCCAGATAGGATACTGATCCATCTCTACAGAGCAAACTTACAGGTGAAATGAAGCTATTTAGGGATGTTGTTCATGACTTTGGTCGAAAGACTGCGATTAATGATCGTAACCTTTTGCCTTCAAGTATATCCACTTCTTTAACTATAACATTTTATTATTATTATATTTATGTAATGAACGTGTCAATGTATGTAGATGAATAGTGGATCACTTATAAGAGTTGTGCTTTAAATTTGTAAAAGTTAGCCATTCGCATTTTGAGTCAAACATGTAGGGCATTTGGATGTGAATAAAATTGAAGCATTTTTAGCATATCCATTCTAAAAAGTGGAATAGACTCGAGCATCAAAAGTTGAATGACCTTGTTTATGTTCATTACTACTTAAGATTGCAAGAAAGGTAATGACATCAATTGATATAACTTTTATTGCATATTATTTTGATTATATTACGTATTATGAGTTTGGATATTGCATTGTGTAGGAATCATATCAAGGGTCAAAATTATGACCCTATTGACTTTGAAAAATATGGTGAAAATCCCAAATGGATGTTAGTAGAAGACCATCAACTCTAGCACCTAAAAATAAATATATTTCATCGTAAATTGGCATCATGTGCAATTCAAGATACTCCAAATACTCAACTCAACTCAACTAAACTCATCTAAGCCTTTTTCCAACTACATGGGGTCGGCTACATGAATCTGCTTCTTCTACTCTGCTCTATTCAGGACTAAGTCGATACTTAAATTATAAATAGTTATTTTTAATTATTTATATCCATGTTAGTTTAGGTCTACCTCTATCAGTATCATGGATTATTAAAAGATCTTACCCTTTCTAACTGAAGCATCTACGTTGTATATGTTCAAACCAGAAAAAAAAACCATCATATGCTTTCTCTAAATCAATAAAAATCAAAAATATACATCTCCATTAATCTTCTAAGAAGAAAAAGAGATTTTATGATCGAACTTCCTAGCATAAAATTAAATTGATTCTTTGATATATTTGAAGTACATCTTAACCTATGTTCAATTACTTTCTCCCAAAGTTTCATAGTATGGCTTATGAGTTTGATACCATGATAATTAGAGCAAATTTAAATATCTTCTTTATTCTTATAAATTGGTACAAAAAGAGTTATGAAGGCTTTGAACTAACCAAGTAGATAATGATAGAAGCTCATATTCTTAAGCTCATATTCTTCATCTACGTAACTTCAACAAAATTTTTGAAGTAGCTTGCAATGCATCTTATGTTGGCACAAGTGGTATGCTTGGTCAAGAACAACATCCTATTACTTACTTCAATGAGAAAATTTGTGCCTCTAATAAATGGTAATCTATATATGATGTAGAATCTCATGCTATTGTCCAACCTCTTATGGCAATGCTATTTGATCCATAGAGCTTATTTTGTATTATGACCATGAAGCCCTCTAGTTTCTAAATTATTAAAAGAAGCTTAGTTCAAAATAAGCCAAGTAGATTGGTCATATCCAAGAATTCACTTTTCACCTCAAGCATAAAGTTGGAATTGAGAATAAAGTCGTAGACGCCTTTAGTAGTAGAGTTTATTTGCTAGTATTCATGACTACAATAAAGTCTCATCATCTCGGTATTACATCCCATATTGAAACCACTAATATAGTGTTGGCATGCCTATTAAACTGAGACTTGAAATGCTCAACAAGATAATAGACACCAATACTAAGTATCAATTTGATATCGGTATGGTACGGTATGATACACCTGGAATGGGATGGTATGCACTAGTATAGCACACCATAACTACAATGGGTAATGAGCTTGAAGAAATTAAAAATCAGTATATAGAAGACAAGGCCTCTGGATGAATTAATATAGTTCTTCAAGATGGTGAAGTATATGTTGAATCAAAAAGTTTATGTTATTTACATTAAATTCAATTTTTATCCTTATTATACTATATTAATTTGTAGGATTGTTGAATTTGGATGATTATGATGATGATGGAAGTGGTAATGGCGATAATGGTTATAGTTCTAATGGTAGAGGTCATCATGATAGTGATGAAAATAATGCTTATGGTAGAAGTAATGGTGCTAGTGGCAGTGATGGAGATGGAGGTCAAAGCATTGATGGTAAGTAGACTCAAAAGCTTACGATGCATACTCAAGAAACACAAATGGGTTTTGAGTTTTGACCTAAATTTTATACCTTTTGATGACTCTTATTTTAATTCTTTAGAATAGGTGCTAGTAGATTTCAAATGTGTTTAGATTATGACTTTGACTTTTTATATTTAAATTTTAAAAGATTGTTATACATGTCACTTTTGAATTATTAGTTTAATGTGTTTGTATGATTATAATTTAAATTTTTATGGCATTAGATGTTTAAGTTTATTATCATGTTGACCTTAATTTTTATTAAAAATTAATTTTTATTAATAAATATATTTTATATTAAAATAATTGATCTAACGGTTGAACCAGTGACCCAAGCCCTTGGCTGAGTCGAAGTCCGGACCGGGTTTGACAACTATGGGATAGAGTCTTAAAATTGGCATTATAAAAAGCATCACCAATAATCTAACATATAATTACTATGTAGTCAACCAAAGTACTGAAAGTGTGCTTGCCCCTCCCTCAAACGAATATGTTTTCATGATCTATTTGTAACACCCAGTATACCTCATGCCCATTCCAATCAATCTTAGCCTCCACAGTATGCTCCTTTCAACTAATCTTAGCCCTCCACACCTCCTCAATCTTGAAGTGTTGGAAACCAACAACATAAAAAAGAGACTAGGCAACAAATCATGCATGTCCAGTGTAGCTTGTTGCACAAGAATTCACATGCTTTAAATTCCTCTAGCCATCCCTTGGCAGATACAAAAAAGAAAAATGGAGGCATGTTAGATTGCTGAAATTGAGTTCCTTTAGTGGTCCTAATTCAGTATACAGGTCTATAAAAACCCCATGGAAGAAGTTTTAAAAATGAAGAGAACCAAACCTAGGCCCCCTATAATCCTCTTGGATAGAAACAATCTCCTAAGACAACCAAAGCCCTATCCTAACCTCTAGCCATCCCTCAACCCAATCATCTTGAAACTTCAAGACTTTGTCATTGCCATCCACCTCCTTTAAAACCCCTCCATACTTCCTAAGACCTTAGTAAGAATCCTTCTCTCTCAAATCCTAGACCTAGGAATCATGAAATGGTCCTCCATTTTATCCTCCAAAGCCCTCTTTTCCTCACTTATGAGCCCCCATGAAGTCAGCCATAATATCTTTACACTTTTGTTGTTGCTACATGGTAATATGGACCCTCTTTGCCTCAAAACTCAAGAAAAGGGAAAAAAAAAAACATAAAATCCCCTATGTCTAACCTTTCCACACTAAGGCAAAGTTTTCTTCACTACAAAAGCCTTGAAATCCTTCGTCATTGCACTTTTTGAGACCCTAAAACCTAGAGTGGTGTGAGGAGGAGGCACTATCTCTGCCAACCTACCATGCAATAGTAACCTTGAGAGTTCTACCTAAAAAAAATCTTTTGCATCAAGTGAAATCCAAATGATTAGGAGAAGCAGCCCTTTGCTCCTCCATGGATTCGACTCCAAACCATATTTGAAGTAATGCGCATAGCCTGTAGAAAAATTGGCGACTCCAATTTTAAAGCAACTTAAGCACTAATGTTGAGGCAGAAGCAACCTAACTTCAACCCAAAAGCATATTGAGTTCGTATTAAATCAAAGGGGAGCCTTGTTTTCAAATCAAACTCAATTCAAGGTAATGGGAAGCCCTACTCTTAGATCAAGCCCAAGTAGAATAAAGAAGAGCTCTGCTCCTAGATCGAGCCTGATTTAAGCCTAATTGAGCCTAATTTAAGCCTATAAGAAAGTCTTACCGCTAAATCAAGCCCAATTCAAGCTCCAAAAGAAATCCTATCTTAGATCAAGCTTCAAAGGAGAGAGAGTCCTACTAAGAAGAGCCTTACTCTCATATCAAGCCTAATTCAAGTGTAAAGAGAAGTCTTTCTCCCAAATCAAGTCTGAGTCAAACTCAAAGAAGATCCAACCATCAAGTCAAGCCAAAGAGGAATGCTGCTCTTAGGTCGAGCCTGATTTAAGCTTAAAGAGGAGCTCTGCTCCTAAATCAAGCCTGAGTCAAGCTCAAAAATGAGTCTTACTCTCAAATCAAGTTTCAAAGAGGAGCTTTACTTCTAAATTCAAGATCTACTCCTAATTTGAGCATGACTTGAGTCAAGAAGGAACTCTACTCCTAGTTTAAGCCTAACTTGAGTCAAAAAAGAGCCTTGCTCCTAATTTGAGCTCAGATCGAGTCGAGTCAAAGAGGAGCTTGCTCCTAATTTGAACATTAGATTGAGTCAAATTCAAGTCAAAGAAGAGCCTTGCGCTCAATTCAAGCCTGACTCAAGTCAAAGAGTGCCCTTACTCCTAATATGAGCTTAACTCGAGTCAAGAGTAGCCCTACTCTTAATTTGAGCCCTACTCAAATCAAAAAATAGTCTTACTCCTAATCTGAGCATGAGTTGAGTTAAAGAGAAGCCCTACTCCTAATTTAAATCTAACTCAAATCAAAGAGAAACCTTGCTTCAAATTCAAATTTAACTGTGTCAAAGGGGAGCCTTGCTCCAAATTCTTGCCTAACTTAAGTCAAAGAGGAGCCTTGCACTTAATTTTAGCTTAGATTGAGCTAAGTAAAAAAGGAGCCTTACTTTTAATCCAAGCATAAATCTAATTAAAATCAAGTTGAGGAGCCTTGCCTCTAATTTGAGCCCAAACTAGATCAAAAGGGAGCACTACTACCATATTAAGCCCAATGTGGTCTAAAGGAGAGTCTTACTCCTATATCAAACCTAAGCCAATCTAAAGAAGAGCCTTGCTTCAAAATCAAACCAAAACCAACCAAAAAGGAGCTATGCTTGTAGATCAAACCTATTTTTTAAAAAACTTAAGTTGGTCCAAAGGAGAGCTTTATTCTCAAAGCAAGTTCAAGTCAGCCCAAAAAGAAGCCCTACTTCAAGTCCAAGTCCAAGTCAGCCCAAAAAAAGCCCTACTTCTAGATTATGCTCAAGCCAGTCTAAAGGAAAGCTTTACTCATAGATCAAGCCTAAGTCGACCAAAATGAGAGCTCTACTTCCAGATCGAGCTCAAGTCAACATAAAGAAAAGCCCTGCTCCAAAATTAAGCCCAAGTCAATCCATAAAGAAGAAACCATGCTCCTAAATCAAGCCAAAGAAAAGTCATACATGGGTTGTTTTGATAAAATCTCTTTCGAGATATCTTGATCATTGATTTAAATAGCTAGTAAATATAAAGATCCATGGAACTACATATATCTTAGAAAAGCCCAAAAGTGTTTGGTTGAGGCTCAAGCCTATAATTAGGCATATAAATTTTCAACCAATGCTTGACCCAATAGGCTGAGCTAAACCCAGAGCCTAACAATAGACTTAGTTTGAGCACGAAGACAAACCCAGCTCTCTCTCTCTCTCTCTCTCTCCTCTACTAACATTAGACTCATACTAACTAAAGATGAGATAACTATTAGCCTCATACTAACTCATTAAAAAAAACTAAAGATGAAATAGCTAATGGCCTATACTAACTTCTTAAAGACATTCAATCTTGCACTCTCTCTATCTCTCTCTCCATCTCTCTCTCTAGACTCATCTCTCTCTCTCTCTCTCTCTAATCTCTTCTTAAAGACATTCAATCTTGCACTCCTCTACTCTTCTAGTCTTATCTCTCCTCATACACTAATCATTTAGACTCAGTACTTCTAATTTCTAAGAGATGAGGATAACTATTGACAGCACTCTAATAAACTTAGAACAATTCAATCATTCAGATTGGAACAGCTTTACATATTCTGTATTGCTAAGTTAGATGAATACTTTCCATATCTCTAATAAAAGGACAGCAATCAATACTAATCCTTCCTCAGTTTTGTCCTTAAAGCTCAAAGCCATTCAATCTTGCAGCCTACTAACTCTTTAGGGAATACTCAAAGCTTCTAGTCTTACACTAATTATCTCTTATAGTAACATGGTCATACACAATGACAAACACAAAATCATTCCAAAAAAAGAACTGAAAAAGAACTTTAGGAAAGAACATATTAGTACTTCAATAATTTCTAAGATCATATATAGGGAATAAAAGAGAGATGATCTTAATAGTAAAATGAACTTTTCCTATGTTCTCATAGGATACAAATTTTCAATAAAAAATAAAGAAAAAAGAAAATAAATTAAAATAGCAATAGTATAGAGAGCTTGATTAACAGTAGCTATTGCAGCAATAAACTCTGCTTCGGCGGTGGATTGAGCTACAGTTTCTTGCTTCTTCGAGCTTCATGAGAAAATACCAGAGCCAAGAGTAAAACAGTAGCCTGAAGTGCTCCTCATATCATCAAAAGAACCTCCCCAGTCACTGTCAGAAAAACCAACCAGTTGGAACTCCTTGCTTCTTGTGATCAATTGTGCCCTTGACATATCGAATCATGGCAGCCTTGAGATGTAATTCACTTGTACAGTGCATGAATCGAGACAAAATACTTACAGCATTCAAAATATCATGCTGTGAGATACATCAAGCAACCAATTAAACTCCTGAAATATCTTTCATCAACTTTGTCAGCACCATCTTCTTGCACAGCTTCTTTTTGATTCATTGGAGTGCTTGCTGCCTTGCATTCCTCCATCTGAAACTTCTTCAGTATTTCCTTGCATACTTCTTCTGACATATGAAAACTTCACCTTGCCCTTGCTTGATCTCCATGCCAAGGAAGTAGGACATGAGCCCGAGATCTGTCATTTCAAACACTTTCATCATGAAATTTTGAATATGATTTGCATTGTTTCCTGTAACCAGTAGGTCATCAACATACAGTGAAACAATAAGAATGTCAGTACCATTGTGCTTGACATACAAGGTTGTTTCTGATAGACTTTTCACAAATCCCAAGTTCAACAAATGTTCATCAATTTTGCTATACCAAGCTCTTGGAGCTTGTTTTAGACCATAAAGGGCCTTCTTGAGAAGATAGACTTTGTCTCCTTCACCTTTCTTCACAAATCCTTCAGGCTGCTCAACATAAATTTCTTCCTATAAGACACCATTTAAAAAGCTGATTTGACATCCAATTGGAACACTTTCCAGCCCTTTTGTGTAGCTATTGCAAGCAGTAACCTGATTGTGTCCAATCTAGCAACAGGAGCAAAAGTGTCAGAGTAATCAACACCAAAGATTTGGGCATACCCTTTAACCACAAGCCTGGCTTTGTGCTTGTTGATCGAGCCATCAGCATTAAGCTTGGTTCTAAACACCCACTTTACTCCACCTTCCTACCTTTAGGTTTGTCTACAAGGATCCAGTCTTATTCTTTTCTATCATTGACAGCTCCTCCTCCATTGCAGCTATCCACCTTTGATCCTTTTTTGCTTCAGCATAGTCAGCAGGTTCAACATTGCACCTTTCATAAATATCTGAGAGCAACCTTGTTCCTCTCACGGGAGCATCATCCACTATTTCATCGCACCTTTCATAAACATATGAGAGCAACCTTGTTCCTCTCACGGGCGCATCATCCAACCTGCCAGTCATCTTCTTCTTCGATGCTTGAACCAAAAAACCTGAGTTTCAGCTCTGCCATAGTCTGACCCTTCTTCTCTGCATCATCCCAGCTCCATTCTTCATCCTCCACGAAGTGAACATCCCTGCAGTTTGTGGCTGGAAAATTTTATAGGCCTTGCTAACAGTACTATAGAAGTGAAGCAAGCTTGACGCTTGCTCTGTGGAACATAAGTGAATAAGGACGGTTTGTAACCATGCTAATGGTGTTTGATCACTGCCTTTGTTGGGAGCCTGTTTTGAAGAAACACAGCCATTTGCTGCCTCTGCCCAACTTCTTGGTTACTGCGAACTGCTAAGAGGCTGGCTGATGCTCTATGCCTGCTTCTTCATAAAACGTGCCGAAGTGTACTCCTTCCCATTGTCAGACCTTACAATCTGAATTTTGCAGCCACTTTCATTCTCAACTCTTGCCTTGAACTTCCAAAAACTTGAGCTACTTCTGATTTAAATTTCAAGAAAAAAATCCAGCACATTCTGGTGAAGTCATCCAATATAATAGAGACTACCGCTCTTTGAGCCTTCCGTGTGGATGAGCTTTTGTGAGTGGCTTTCCAGGTTGACTTCGGGAATGGCTTCCTATTTTGCTTTTGGTACAGTTTGGTATAATCATCAAGTTCTGGAAGAACTTCATTTGCAAAAAACGAAACTTCTGTGATTGGCTGGAAAAGCTAACCAATGGATTGAGTAACTACGAGTAAAGATATGGATATATCTTGAATCCAGGTAATGGGAACCTGTCCCGTCTAATTGGCCTCGTCGCTCATACGTCTGTAGAGTTATTGATCAGCAATCTTAGCCTCTTCATCATGATCATGCCCCAATTTGGTGCACTTGAGCGAAATGTTCGGCTCCCACTTCAACCACAGACCAATGCATTCTCATGATGCTTGGCTGGCAAGGCTCCTTCAACGCAATGGCTCTTCTTTGCTCCTGTGCTTGCAAAGCATTGAGAATCTCTGCAGATTGCACTGAGGCATGTGCTTGGATTCTTTGCGCCAGAAATATTCTCGAATCAAGTTTAGCACAATGACTGACAACTCTCTCTGTGCGAGTAGATATAGACATATCCTTTTGGACGTCTGAAATCTTGTAGCTCTCTCAACTGCTTGTGGACTTGTACGTAGACTCATCATTGAAAGTAAGAAAGCAACTCAAAAATCTTGTCATCCATGCAATATCAAGCATTATATGATAACCATGCATGCAAATTGGACTTACTTCCACCAAAAACAAAGGGAAAAAAAAACAAAGCAAAATAAAATAGTCGGTATTGTAATGGCATCGTGATTTTCAACTTCATCCACTTGCATTTTGAATAGAAATGAATCAGACCACTGTTACTTTACAGACGATGAACAACTCTAAAACATTCTAATTGATTTTATTGAAAAAAAAATAAATATCGTTAGCAAAATACTTGTTGGATTCCAAGAAGCGTGGCTGAAATGGATGCAACCTTGTTTAAGCCCGGAAGAGGATATAAAACGCATAATGTTAGCAGCTAGCTTTACTGTTCCGAACAAAGAGCGTAATTTTCCACCCTGCAACGTCGATCTCATGAGAGGGTGGAGCCGACGACCCTTCACCTGCAACGCCGTGCATTGTTGAAACGGTAAGGCTGAACTGAGAAATGGCGTGCCTCAACATTAATTATTGTGATGATGACCAATACTTGCAGGCTGTCGATTAATTTGACAAGTTGGACTTGGAGACTCTGTCAATGAAATGCGTCCAAATCAGCTTGACATAGAGAGCAGAAACTGCTAGATAAGCGATCAAGGAAAAGAGCTCCAAGTGAAATCCAGGTGGTGTGTCCATTCATGCAGCTATCTGTCATAGTGGACATGTAATTGCAAAGATATTAGATATAAGACTGATTTTTTTGAAGAGCAAATGGCATTTATTAGGTGATGGTATATCTTTGTCATGAAATCATTTAGGATTTATTTGATATCTTACTCTTTGAATTTAAAAAAGTTTAAATTGAGGATGTGAGATTTCTGCCATGCATGCATAAAATTATTTCGAACTCAGATTCCTTTTGGATCCAGCAACTTCAAGACCTTAGTCTATAGATTGCTAGTAAGATTTAAATTCTAAAGTACAAATATAAATCTGATTAAGATTATTATGGCAATTGAGCAATATAGCCAGTTTATATTATATTAGAGTTTATAATATGTCTTCTTCTATTGGGCAAGCAAGACTACGTGGTGTCAGTATTACATGTTGAAAGCAAACATAATCCGTTTCTATTCAAGTTGGGTCAGATCAATTTTACAATTATTGTGAAGGCTTGAAGCTTAATTGTATAATTTCACCACTCTTTTCCTTCTTAGTGGGTTCAAGAAAGAATATTTAGGAATACTGTCCAAAACTCAAATCCCAATGATCATAAGTGTGCCTACCAAGGAAACTACTTGTCCAAAATATATTTTAAGAAATAGTTGTGCATAGAACTTGATAAAGCATCCAATAATTTGATGATGATAGTAAATATGAATATGTGATTAGCTGTCCAATGATGTCCTTTTAATCAATTCTTTACCTTTTTTTTTCGTATTGAAAGAAGGGCCACTTCTTCGAGATCATTGTAATTAATTTACCTTCTCTAAACAAATGGAAGAATATTACATTGATTAGATGATCTGGTTGGAAACATCTTATACTACACTCATGCACTAAAGTGCTCTGTGGGACATCAATACCTTGTCAAGCTAGACTCATGCATGTATTAAACTTAGCATTGATGGTGTATATGCTTGCTTATTATTTTCTTTGCATTTATTACTATTTTTATTTTTTATTTTTTTGAACAACACCTAGTATTCAAATACTGGACTTCGTCCAAGTATATTAAGCCCTCAAAGAGAAGTGCCAACTAATTGGCGTCACAATCATTTGCAAACTTAAATTTTATTAATACGTACGCCTGTGTTTTCAGTTGTACGTACCATCTTTTTTTATCGCAAATCTCCTCTATTCTTTTTAAATTCCATTGTCCTTTTTTTTTCACTGTTATGTGCTATATTCGATATATGCAAGGACTAGCTAGCATGGCTCGCTCTATGTTTATCGTTAACCAAGTTAATTACCATATACCAGACTGCTAGCTAGCTAGTACCAAAATAATTAATTAACCTTGTATCATTCAGTCCGACGTTTACCCTGCCATATATGAGACATCCCTGCAACTGTTGACAGTCGCATTCAACACCTAGGGGTCCCAATGCCAATTGCTTCAGTTTGAGGTAACCCGTTCCTCAACATTAATGCCAAGTTAATTTAAAGTCTCCCCCTTTCGCAGTCTCGTTGCATGCAATTAATGCTGCTCCATTGGTCATCCACATCAGTCCGACAAAATCCCATAACGTTCCTCTCCGTGATCCCCATCGATCTCTTAGACGTCCAAAATGGGAGCGTACGACCCCATTGGATCTTCCCCACCCATCTGAAGAGAAGCCAGACGTGTGGTTAGGCGTGCAGCATGAGGATCCAGTAGTGGTCCCTCCAACACTAAGCTGACCTCCTCGATCATCATTTCACGTGGTCTTGAGGTTGGCTGTTGGCAATTGCAGGCCTCTGGACGACATAGGTTCTTATCATTTCTCTGTCATTACACCATGTATATAGTATTGCTTGCACGTCGGAGGAGATGATTGGTCGGCGAAAGAATGCGACACGTTGAAAATCTCTCTCGGCATGCATCGGCTACAGTACTTTCAGGTTGGCTCGCAATTCAAAGCTTTGATGATCAGGTCACAATTAATGTCTTTTGTGGCTACAAGAAAACCAATGAAGGTTGCATGCGCATTGACTTTTCCTGAACATTTACATTTTGTACGTAGTCTTACGAGATAAATGTCCGATCGAGTGCATGTTAGGGTTATCCAATATTGGTTTTTAAGACCCCAAGGCTGAAAACTAAAGATAAAAGGATCATGGAAGGCGGCTATATATAATATGAAACCCTCTATAAATATACTCATGAGCTAGCAATGTTTGTAACTGTTGAAACTTGACCTTCAGTCAGGATTAATCATGGGTTGTACATTTTGAGATCAAGTAGTCATTTTGAGAAAAACAAAACTGTGTAGTCTGTGCGCTTGGGAGTATCTTGAATTCAAGAAATCAGTAGGTGCATGGCATAAGCAAGATTATATCCTCACGTTGCTTCAGACAGAAAACTTGTGCTAAAGCATATTGAAAATCTTATAATGGTGATGAAATGGTGGTCTTCGCTGTTTCTTTTTGAGGCCCATATAAGTGAACTCCTAGCACAGAAAAACGCTTGTATGATCTGAAATGATGAAGATATTTTTCCTACAATCATAACAAAGATGTTCTTAGAAGTGTTTCGTTTCCAATTCCAATTAATGTCTTCCAAGCCAAAGTGGAGTTGTCAATTGGTAAACTTTGATTGTTCATCAGCATTTGTCTAAACGCCCTCCGCAGTTTGGCGGCCAGGAATTGTTGACAAAGAGTTTGTTCTCTTGGCAAAGTATCTAACACGCAAAAAATAAAGAATATAACTTACTACCATTGCTGGAAATCCCGTGGAAGATGATTGATTATCTGACCATATATTAAACACTGGACACACCTTCAAAATTCTTGATCAGCAACAGCCAATTTTTGTATCTCCAGCTCCAAGACTCTTTCGGGAGATAAATGACTTGGGAGAATTGGATGAACGAAAACAAGAGAACATGTTAATTCTTGGTAAATATCAAGACCTTTGGTGCTGTGTTAATTCCAATATTAAGGTCAATAGTGGAGAAGTTTCTATTCGCAACTACCACATCTTGATCACAGTAGCACAAGAAAATCAGTCCATGAAAGCAGAAAATATTGGCTTTATTCTAATATTTTTTCTGCCGGTCCATATGACATGATAAACTTGATGATAAAATCCATCTGCTCATAAAAGTGGATTACCTTTGGGAACCATGATAAAGCCATTTTTACTTTTAAAGTCAGAAGAGGCAATCGTTAATTGATGCGGTCCGATACATCAGTAGTGTTGCCATGGAAATCCGTTCTTCGACTCGGATGCGCTTCTGGCTCCTGATCCGGACGCCGATCTCATCGTCTCGGGGTGGAACCTGCAAGACAGTCCGTACGCAGAGGATGCTGTGGGGGTTGCCCTCTGTGGAGGACCCTCGGACGCCCAAGTCAGTAAAGATTCACAGCAAGCAGATGTGAGGAAAAGACTCTCACAGAAGAGTTTCCCTTTGGCAGGTGTTCTCTTGGGAGCTCTGAGCTCAGGGGGAGCTTCAATGGAGTATCAGAGCCAGTGAATGAGTGTGAGTAATTGCGTAAAAGAATGCGTAAGTATTGCCTAAGAGTTGCGTACCTGAGAGATTGAAGGACTGTGGCATTTATAGGGGATCACCTGGTTCCTTGGGCGTATCGTGAGGAGAGGTCTGAAAGTCGCTATGATTCGAACGGATTCGAATCAAGTTTGTTGTATGACCAGTAGGATCTGTATCTTTTCGGTTAAAAGATCGACGGCTGAGAGAGCTGGTTGATGCATTGAGATTCAGTGATCACATAGACCTAGGCCACTCTTGCGGGTCCTAGGCCACTTCTGGGTATGATCCCTCGTTTGGAATCTTATTCAGTTACAGTGAATTCGGACTCTCCCTCGCCGGATTCCGCAGAGGTATTTCGAATGCCTTGGTTCGGCCAGAACGGAATAACCTGGTTTTCTGAGGTATAGAATGGCTCGACTCAGATTGCCGAGGTATGAGGATAGCTCGGGTTACCGAGGTACGGTCGGCTCAGATGGCCGAGGTATGAGGATAACTCGAGTTACCGAGGAATGGATCGACTCAGATGGCCGGTATGAGGATGGTTCGGATTGTCGGGGCGACCCAACTTTGTCAAAGGCGATTCAGCTTCGTTGCTTGGTTGTTATGCCAGCTGGCTGGTAGGGTGTTTGGATTGGGCATGACCCAATTATCGATGTGGACGGTCAATAATGCAATGACGATTTTATCCCTCATCCATGCCTCCCACTCCCTAGTCCGAAGTGTAAGTTCGGATATAGGGAGTAAAATTTCGGAGCAATCTTTATGAGGGATTCAAAAAGGTGGGAAATGATAATCTCGTAAATGATGGGCCGCTGTTTCGTCATCATTTCTCGCCGTAGCTCGAGGAGGGAATGCCTCGTTTTCAGCAAGCCGTAATAGCGGAAGTTCCACGTGGCAGGACTCCTTTAATTCTAGCACCCATATTGGAGGTTTTGGCATCTCGGGCTTTCTCTCTGAAGCGTTTATTTAAAGAGGGTTGGGGCGGCGCTCCTTCTGCAATGCTCCTTTGTCCCTGTCATAGAGATTTTCCATTCTTTCTCTGAGCCCTTGCTTGCCTGTTCGTATCCTACCCCCCATTCAGCCAATATGAAGGGTCCAGGCGATGTTGCTTCTGAGGTAACCTTTGACGATCTGCATAGGATCCGTCGCTATTATAGGGTTCCTCTGGATGTAGCCTTATGGGTGCCGAGGACCGAGCACCGGGTTTCAACCGAGTTAAGCCGGGAGTCTTTTTCTACGAGAAGAGCCTGAGGGCAGGTCTCTGATTCCCTCTTCACACACTGATACAGGAGGTGATGAGGTTTTACAACATATGTCCTACGATGGTAGCCCCAAATAGCTGGCGCAATCTTGTCGGGTTCATCTCGATGTGCAGTCGTGTTGGGGTGACTGCGACCCTTCCCATATTCAAGTCTGCTACAACCTAATTTTTGGGAGGAGCTCTGAGTGGCCCTACATTGGTCCTCGGAAGTTGTTCAAGATGATTTCTCATAACCCTTCTTCGATAAAGGAGTGGAAGTCCCGATTTTTCATTGCCGAAGGAAATATCGGTTCGGATTTTTTGAAAGGATGGGCGAGTTATGTGAAGGATCCGAATGCGTGCCTGGAGTTGAGCGAGCAGGAGAAAAGAGATCTGGTTATCCTTCGCAGTGGTCAAGAGGTCTTAGCCAGCACTCTGTTAGCATAGGATGCCCTTTTAGCCGTTGGGCTTAGCTCTATCGACCCTCAAGGTGAGTCTTTGCTTTAATGGTCAGCGTGTTTATGTAATTTTGCTACTGTTCAACTGAACATCTGTTGTGTTTTCAGCCGAGAGGTCCGCATTTGTAGGCCAAATAAGGAAGGAGCTGGGTAAGCGCCACAGGGGCTCCAGCTCCGGGGACAAGCACAGGTCCGAGAAGAGGGCCCGTCCTTCTGGGTCTCGCTCAAGGGAACCTAGGAAAGATGGCGTCGGCCACCACTCCTCTGCTTCAAAGAGGGAGGAAGCGGAAATGCCGGCCGTAATTGATAGCCCTCCCTATCGGAGGGGGACAAGGTAGCGGAGGAAACCATTGGGGGGAGCTCGGAAGGAGTCACTGAGGTTCCCCTCTCCAAATAGTAATCGTATCAGATGACGTCGAGGAGACGTCGTCGGACCGTCCGGCGATCCTCCCGCCAGATGTTCTTCAGTTACCAACGGTGGGGAGCCCACTGCATATAGAAGAGGCCCTTGCTCAGGTGAAGGGGTCAGGAAAGGCAGTAGTGGTGGCTACCGAAGCTCAAGTGGAGCCGCCTATTGAGAGGTTGGTGGAGGTCAAGGTGCATCCTATTGAGGGTCTCTTTGTTACGGTACCAGGGGATGCCGTGAAAGAGATTGAAGTTCAAGTGGAGTATGCCGAAGATGGAGCGGTAGTCGGAGAGTAAGAGGAAGAAGAAGAAGAATCACTGGATGAAGGGGGCGCTCGGGCCGAGGCTCCCTCAGCCGGGGCTGAAGCATCCGAGGCACTGCAGGCCAGAGTCTTGATGGAGGAAGCCGAGCGAATGGCGGTTCCTCAGGCCGAAGCCCCTCAGGACGGATCGCCGGCCATGAGTTCTCTTGTCCACAGCTCATAGGTGGATGACATGCTTACTGCCTTGATGAGGTCTGTTTTGCGCATGGGAGAAAGTTCCTCGACGGACGAGCCTACGGTCGAGGATATCATCGATGCGGATTTTGGTCGGCTTGGGACGCCGAAGGATATTTACCTTCTCTCTGAAATTAGTAATGCTACTCTTATGAAGATTGCTTCGAACTATGCCTCCCGGGTAAGCTATTGTGCCGAAGTTGTAACTCCTGATGGGTCAGTTTGGTCATGGTTTCTTACTTGTATTTTTCTTGCAGAATGCCTTGATTACAAGGGCGCTGAATTGGCACTTAAATTTGGCCACTTGGGATTGCGCTTAGGCCGGGAAGGAGACGGCCGACCTTCGGGCGAGGGTAGATTCAACCAGTCAGCTTTCAGGGCCTTGGCATCCGCTAAGGCGGACTTTGAGAGGGTGAGCGAGTCTTACCGACTTGCAGCCAAGAGGGCCTCTCGGCTCGAGGCTCAAGTCAGAGAGCTCCAGGGTTTCTGCGAACAATTGGACAAGGCTTGCTTGGAGTTATCCCAGATTGAGGCTAAGCATGCCGATGAAGTTAAGGCCATGCAGCGGTATTTTGAAAAAAGATGGGACCAGCTAAGGCTAGTCATGCTGAGGAGATAAATAATTGGGGCAGGAGGCTCGAGGGGAAAGAGCACAGGTGCCGGCGGTAGCGGGATCAGCTTACCAGTCTGGATAAGGAACTCGTCGATATGGAAAATCGGCTGAAATGGCAACATGAGCAGATCGCTAGGCTCACCGATGATCTTGATCAATCTCGGCCGGAAATCGGGGACAAACAGTCCCGAATTAATGACCTCAATGAGGGTCTCCAACAAAATAAATCGGCCAAATTGAAGGCCTTGGAAAAGTTTTAGGAGTTGAGCAATAAAATGGCTCGGCGGGAAGAAGAGGTATGGTGTCTTCCCATTTATTTGCTTTTGGTGCTTTTCTTTTGCTCATGGGCTCAAACGTCCTAATGTTTTGCAGATGGGCAGAATTGGGCTCGAGGCGCAGGAGCAATTTAAGGCTCTAAGGGCAGAGTTGTCCGCGAGTTGCCAGATGAATTTCGATCTTGAGAGCCAGTTAGCTGAAGCCAACAATCGGATCACTTCGGCTGTGGAGGAGTACAAAAGTTCTGCCCAATTTGCGAAGAGCGTAGAGAGGCTTGTACCGATGCATTCCGATTCGCGAGGAGGAAACCCAAGCAAAATCTCTTGAATGTATCCCGAGTTGGATTTATCCTTTTTGAATGCCGAACATTTTGATGCTTGCACCCTGGGGGCCGAAGAAGCCGAGTATGAGGATATTTCAGACGTCGACCTTGACGCTATCCTGGGCCCTAATGAGGTCGTGGCTTCCGAATAATGCCCTTAGTCTGCTATCGAGGAACCTGAGATTCCTCTTCCTACAACATTTGAAGCGGGTGAAGCGAGTCAAGCCCTTTTGGACGTTATCAAAGAGGTTCTCGGGACTAACCCGGACCCTGATTCTTAAGGGTCGCTTATGTATTTTCACTTTTTCAATCTGTAATCTGATCGAAATTTAATGAATGAATCTTCTGATCTCTCTTTGCCTTATCATTTTGGTCATTGCCTTTCTGAACGACCTTTTTGCCGGGAGTTCCCTCGATGGTAAACGAATCGTAAGCGAAATGCTTTAAGGTCGGATAGCCCTTGGGGGTTCCAAATTGAAGACTCTGCTAGATCGACTGGTTTTGTTGATGCATAAAATCATTCGGCTTTTCCGCGGAGCATAATTTGACTTTGCCTCGTTGGGCCAAGGTTAGGTGTGCACGAACTGACTCGGTTTGCTAAGGCACGAAATGGTTCGGCGCGAGAGGGCAAAAACGGCCCAAATACTCGCTGGGGCCGAGGTTAGATAGTTCGGTTTGTCCGAAGCAAAGGGTTGGTACGTTTTTCGCCAAGGCATACAAAATGGCTTTGCTAAAGGACGCTCTGTTTCTGCTCAAGGCATTTATCCCGCTAGCTTTTCCAATGCGGGTCCTTTTTAGCGTACGCGATAAGCATTCGATTGCCATTGGTCGGCATCATTTTCGAAAGGGGATTTCCCAGGTCTTCCCATATCTCAAGGACATGCGATCGATTTTTTGCATTTAAGGCTCTTGATTCGAGATCAGAGGAAAATCTTTTTCTCCCATCATAGCCTGGGAGGCGCGTCCGGCGCACTTTGGAAAGTGCCCTTTTCTTTTGATCTACCATGTGGCTGCGTGGCTAGGGTGTTTCAAATTTTGGGCTCCCTTCTTTAATGACTGCCCCGGTTTGCTTGCCTATAAAAAGGGTAGGAAGCGGATTGTGTTATGCCATCCCCAAAGCCTTCTCTTTTCTGTGAGTTGTAAGGGCTTTCATGGCGCCTGTTTCGTTGAGAGCGGAGAGATCGAGCTTCCCTTTTGGAAGCTGGTTCGTCCCAGATAGCTGGGGTGATGGAGAAGCTGCTGAAGAGCAGGTAGTCCTCAAGGGAGGAATTCTCGGAGGTCATATAGAGAGCGCACGGGAGGCCCGCAGAGGTCATATGGGAGCGCACGTATGCGCTTCCTGTGTGTCCTTTGCCACTTGCCATGGGACCATAGGAAATGCAAAGCATACGTATCCCCATGGCTAACATGGACTTCGCCTCCTCCCTCAGTTTGAATTCCTCAGTTCATCCGCCTGAGGAATCTTTTTTCATGTGAAGAGAGAGGAGGGTGGTGTTGGACTGCTGGTTCTCTGCCTTTATTGTTGGGCGGTGGCTAGCAGTCCAGCATCCCACTTGGGGGGAATACTTCATTGGCATAATTATCCATGGGTCTTTGACCTGGTTATGATCCCCCAATGTGTCCGTCCGAGGGATCCATGGATGGCGTACTTTGTTCTTTTGCATTAACCAGTGGCTCAACAGAGCTTATCTGGTTTCTTTGATTTCTAGGGTCGGATGTAGAGACATCATTATCGATCGAAGTTGCTCAGCCGAGCTTTTGTTTTATCTTTATTTCCTGTGCTATGATGCACTTGTAATGCCTCTTAGGAGGTTGTAATTCTTTCAGCAATAAAGAAAGTTTCTACTCTTTCTTCTTTTAACATCTGTTTCTTTTT
>UESW01004799.1:360593-470063 GCA_900491605.1 Calamus simplicifolius | reverse complement strand
ATATAGCCGTTAGAGACAAAGAAAAATAGCCGTTAATCAAAAACTTACCGTTGGAGCTGAGTTGGCATCCGTAAAAATTCGCCCAGATTTGCTGGAGTCGACTCATGCTTTTCCCGAGTCGGCTCGAGCTCGTGATACTAAAAATAGAAATGTTTAGAAAGTCATGGGGTCGACTCACCAAAAGTAAAGTGTCGACTCCTGAAAGTCGGGGGTCGACTCATGAAAAGTTGGGGTCGACTCGCGAAGTGCTCAGAAAAACACACCTCTGGTGTCTGAGCGGAGTCGACTCGCACAGTCATGGAGTCGGCTCGACAAATCGGGGGTCGACTCGTGAAATTACGTGGGTCGACTCGAGACAGATAGACATTTCTGTTCTCTGAGGGGAGTCGACTCTGAAACTCAAGAGTCGGCTCCGGAACGTATCAAAAATCAGAAACTTTTCTGATTGACTTTAAAATCGTTCCAGATTCATTTTAAATCATTGTTTTGACTTGAATTCAATAAAATTGACATTAAGAATTAATTCAAGAAGTATTCCAAAAACTCATTGATTAATCTATGAATTATAAAATTTCTTTTTGAAAGCTTAAACATTGAGCTTAAAGTTACTTTCAAAATGATTAATGTCAAACTTTAACATTCTCATTGATTGTTCAAAATAAATTCATTGCACATGTAAATAAACTCATTACATCTTTTATCATACTCATGGCTTTTAGTAATCATCAAAATCAAAAGGATTGGGGCATATAATTTTTCAATAATCTTCCAACAATCTCCCCTTTTTGATGATGACAAAAACATTGAGTTTATGCATGATTGATTTGTGAATTTATTTTGATTTCATAAATAGGCTTAGGCTCCCCCTGAATGAGGTAGCTCCCCCTATGAAACTTAATCATTCAATTAATTATCTCATTGATTAATTTGATTTTCTCATATGCATATTCAATCATAAAACTATAAAACTCTCCCCCTTTTTTGTTATCAACAAAAAGGTAGAGAAGCATAAACATTCATTCATTCATTGATAGAAAGAAATACATTGAGTAATCAAAATTGACATTTCATTTCATCAAGAGTCTAATACATCAAAATGTCTAATACATTGATATCAAAATGTAAACATAACAATAATTTCAATACATAGCAAGGATTGAAATCTAATACATTAGAAATGAGTTCTAACAATCCTAGTCAAATGATCAACTATGTTTTCATTCCATCTGATTGGATTTTTACATAGTCTTTTAGCCTTTCATCTACAAAGGTGCAAGCAGTCAAAATCTTGTCTTGAAGCTCCGCATTGCACTTAGAGTAGGTTTCGCCATCTCCGCAAATATCTTTAAGTTCTTCAAAAATGTTCTTGAGATCTCCACTTAAAGACTTTGAAGAAGTGCTGAGAGTAGACTCAATTTTAGTGATTCGATCATCCAATGAATATAGAGTCTCCTTTAGGTTCATGAACTTATTTCAAACTCTGACTTTAATTTTTCTGACTGATCATCAAAAGTCCTTTGAGTTGCTTTAATTGTAGATCTGAGAAGCCAGCAGAAGAGGATGAAGCTTGATCAAATAACTGAGCAGGGTAGGAGCAGGTGCAGAAGTAGGAGGGCTCGGAGGTGCAGGTGAATTGTCTAACTGATGGACCTGGTGCCTCAACATCCGTAGCTCTCTCTTCTACTAATCCTTTCCTCTCCCATATCCATTTTCCAAGCTATAAAAGTCTGTATGTCTCAGGTTCCTCATTGGCTCACTGTCAGAATAACAATTCCTTGACTCTGAAAGATCTTGGTGAGAATCATACCATAGGGCAGGCTAGACTTTCTTTTTCCTCCACAGTCAGCAATGTACCAAAGAATCATACTGGGAAGGTTTATAGGTTTGCCCGTAACAATGGCATCCATCACAAAGATGTCCCTTTCAGATACATAATCAAATCTTCCTATCTTTGGAAAAAGTATCCTACTGCAAATGTTATGAAGCAATCTCAGTTCTAATGAAAGTTGGTTGGCAAAAACCTCTTCAAAACCGACAACATCCCGGTTTAATAATCTAGCAAGAGCGGGACTTCGGTCTTCAGAAGAAAATGTGGCAGTCCTGATAAGGGTAGATCCAATAGTCTAGACAGAAGCTCTACAGTCACAGAGATCCTATTTCCTCTCACAGTGCTTATGAGACCATGATCTCCTCTAGACAAGTTCTTATAAAACTCCTTTACTAGAGAGGGATAAGTAGGGCAATCCAGTGAACATATCTTCTCCCATCCCATCTCTATCAATTGTCTCCCTAATAAAAATCCCTCTGCCTCAAAAAGTTCAAAATCCACTTTTCTACCCGTGGTATGATTCTATCTGCTAATCTATCTACCTGAGAAGGAGCAGTGGCTGGAGAAGCATTGGGGGTTGAAGATGATGAAGTGGAATCCGTGCTTGGAGAAGGCTCACGCACCGGACGCCTCACCGTCTTCCTCACGGCTCTCTTCCTCTTCACACCGGCCGCAGCAAGATTGGAACCTCGAGTTTTGGGTGCCATTGGTCGATTGGAAGGATTAATCAGTGATTTTGGGAATTTGGAAGGTCTGGAGATATTTGGAGAGAGTATTTTGAGAGATTGGAAAGTTTGAAATGAACGGCGAGTCGACTCTGCCCTAGATAAATCAACCTGGGACCACTTCGAGTCGGCTCGCGCAAAGCAGGGGTCGACTCCGGACAGTCACAGAAAACCATCCCGAAGTGGAGTCGACTCGCGCCGAGAAGGGGTCGACCCGAGAGTTTCAGTCGAAACCAGGAGTCGACTCCGATACGCACCGAGTCGGCTCCGAGACCATTTCAGAGCAAAAACATGAAATTTCTGAAATGTGTCCGGAATTTGATCATGAAAATTGATAAAATAATCATTGAATATGAATGGATCAATTAGATATGAATTCTAGATAAGATTTCCTTAAAGATCAAGGATTTGAAGAATCTTAGATAAAATTTCCTTAGGGGTTTCAAATTCATTCTAATGGATCACAAATCCCTAACTCTCCTCTAAGATAACAGAATCTTTCTTCACTTAAAGGTTTTGTAAATATGTCTGCTAATTGTTCTTCAGTGTTAACATAATCAAGACATATTTCATTATTTGCTACATGTTCTCTTATAAAATGATATCTAATTTCTATGTGTTTGTTCTTGAATGTTGAATTGGATTCTTTGTTAGATTAATTGCACTTGTGTTATCACATCTTATAGGTGTTTTATCAAGTGTGATACCATAGTCTTCAAGTTGTCGCTTAATCCATAGGATTTGAGCACAGCAACTTCCAGCTGCTACATATTCAGCTTCAGTAGTTGATAATGCAACTGAATTTTGCTTTTTGCTAAACCATGAGATTAAGTTACTTCCTAAGAATTGGCATGCACCACTTGTGCTTTTTCTATCTAACTTACATCCAGCATAATCAGAATCAGTGTATGCAATCAGATTTAATGTGGAGTCTCTAGAATACCATAAACCTACATTTTTTGTTCCACTTACATATCTTAGTATTCTTTTAACAGCAATTAAATGTGATTCTTTAGGTTCTGACTGAAATCTAGCACATAAGCAAACAGCAAACATTATGTCTGGTCTACTTGCAGTTAAGTAAAGTAGGGATCCGATTATACCTCGATAATATTTTTGATCAACCTTCTTACCTTCTTCATCTTTGTCCAGCTTGCATGAAGGACTCATTGGTGTTCCGAGGGGTTTAATTGATTCCATACCAAACTTCTTTAGGATTTCTCTTGTGTATTTTGTTTGGTTGATAAAGATTCCCTCTTTGCTTTGTTTGATTTGGAGTCCAAGGAAGAAGTTGAGTTCTCCCATCATGCTCATTTCAAATTCTCCCTGCATTAACTTAGCAAACTCTTGACATAGAGATTGTTAGTAGCACCAAAATAATATCATCAACATATATTTGAACTACTAATAAATCTTTACCTTTTCTTTTCAAAAACAAAGTTTTATCAACATTTCCTCTTATAAAATCATTTTCAATTAAGAATTTACTTAATCTATCATACCAAGCTCTAGGTGCTTGTTTCAAACCATATAATGCTTTGTGCAATTTAAAAACGTGATTTGAAAATTCGTGATCTTCAAAACCTGGTGGTTGTTCTACATATACTTCTTCATTTATAAATCCATTTAAAAATGCACTTTTTACATCCATTTGAAATAAGTTAAAATTCATATGACATGCAAATGCAAGTAATAGTCTAATGGCTTCTAATCTAGCTACAGGTGCAAAGGTTTCATCAAAATCAATACCTTCTTCTTGATTATATCCTTTTGCAACTAATCTAGCTTTGTTTCTAATTACTATGCCATTTTCATCTAGTTTATTTCTAAATATCCATTTTGATCCTATAACAGAATGATTTTTAGGTCTTTCAACTAAGGTCCATACATTATTTCTTGTGAATTGATTTAATTCTTCTTGCATTGCTAACATCCAATTATTATCTTTTTCAGCTTCTTCAATAGTTTTAGGTTCAATTTGTGATACAAATGCAAGATGATTACTAATGTTTCTCATGGATGATCTAGTTCTTATTCCTTGAGATGGATCACCTATAATCAATTCCTTGGGATGACTATAAGCATATCTCCAATCCCTAGGTAGATCTACATCATTATGATTAGCGTTAGTATCATCATCCTTAGGTGAATCATTATCTTTAGCTTCTTGTTCTTGATCTAAAGATACATCAATATTTAATTTTTCAAGATCTTTTCAATTATGTTTGTATCTTCTCATCATCAAATTTTTCAGAACGAGTTGCTAAAGATTCATCAAAAACTACATGAATTGATTCTTCAACAACTAAAGTTTTCTTGTTAAATACTCTATATGCTTTACTAGTTGTTGAGTATCCTAAGAATATTCCTTCATCAGATTTAGCATCAAATTTGCCTAAATTTTTTACCATTATTGTGAACAAAACATTTACAACCAAATGCATGAAATATTTTATATTGGGTTTTCTATCATGCCATAATTCATAAGGTGTTTTCTTTAAAATAGGTCTTATTAAGGCTCTATTTAAGATGTAACATGCTGTGTTAATAGCTTCCGCCCAAAAGTATTTCGGGAGTTTACTTTCACATAGCATGGTACGGGCCATGTCTTCTAGAGTCCTATTTTTCCTTTCAACTACACCATTTTGTTGTGGGGTCCTAGGTGCAGAAAAATTATGATTAATACCATTTTCATTGCAAAAACTTTCAAATAAGTGATTTTCAAATTCAGTTCCATGATCACTTCTTAGAGACACTATGGTAGTGTTTTTCTCATTTGTTACTTTCTTGAAGAATTTCATGAATATCGAGAAAGTCTCATCTTTGTGAGCTAAAAACATTACCCAAGTGAATCTAGAGTAATCATCTACTATCACAAGACCATATTTCTTTCCTCCTAGACTTGTGGTTCTAGTTGGTCCAAAAAGGTCCATGTGAAGTAGCTCTAATGGCCTAGAAGTTGAAACAATATTTTTAGATTTGAAAGAACTTCTTGTTTGTTTTCCAAACTGACATGCATCACATATTTTGTTATTTTCAAAATCTAATTTAGGTAAACCTTTTACTAAATCCATTTTAATTAGTTTTGAAATCAAGTGTGTGCTTGCGTGACCTAATCTTCGATGCCACAACCAACCAATCTCATTCATATTAGCATTATTAGCAACTAAGCAATGATTATTAGTAGACAATTTGTCTAAATCAATCATATATACATTGCCATTTCTATTTCCAATAAAAACAATGCTATTATCAATGGGATTAGCTACAGTGCATAAAGAAGATTCAAAAGATACTTTAAAACCTTTGTCACATAATTGACTTATACTAATTAAGTTATGTTTTAAACCATCAACATAAAGTACATTTCAATAAATGTGGAGGGAGTTATTTGAATGTTACCAAACCCCAAGATTTGGCCTTTGCCATTGTCGCCAAATGTAACAACTCCTCCTTTCTTTTCTTCTAGGGTGATGAATTCTTCTTTGTCACCCGTCATATGTCTTGAGCAGCCACTATCAAGATACCACTTTCTCTTTGATCTCTTGGCCACAAGACATTCCTGCAATAAATCAGACTTTATGTTTAGGTACCCAAGCTTTCTTGGGTCCTTCATGGTTAGTACCAACAAATATTGTTCCTTTCGGAACCCATATTTTCTTTCCTTTAACATTTAAGTTTTTATTAGGTTTTAGAATTTTACATTCATAAGATTTATGTCCTGTTTGATTACATTTAAAGCATGTAAAATTACTTTGGCCAGCACTTACAAAAATATTTTTAAGTGATTTTTGTTTTCTTAAAGTGTTATATCCTAATCCGGCTTTGTCAAAAACTGCTTTTTGACTATTTAATAACATGTCTAATTTAATTGAACTTAATGTAAACTTATCAACTATGTTTTTATGTTTTTCAACCTCATTCTTTAGTTTATCTTTTTCATTTGAGATTGATTCCTTTTCATTCATTAAAATTTCATTTTCAGATTTAAGTTTCTTAATTTCATTGTTAAGATTTTCCTTTTCTTGAATGAAGTTAAGTTTTCATTTTTCAAAATCTTGTATTTCTTTTTCAAAACTTTGAAATCCCCAACAAGTTCATTAAAGCATCAAAAAGTTCATCAAAGCAAATTCATCGCAAGGGTTGTCGGAACTTACCTCATCGTTGTCGTCCGCCATAAAGCATACGTTTGCGACTTCCTTTTGTTCTTCTTCTTCGGAAGAAGATTCCTCGCTGTCACTCCAAGTCGCCATATAAGCCTTCTTTTTCTTTTTGTAGGCTTTCTTCAATCTAGGACATTCATTTCTAAAGTGCCCCGGTTTATTACATTCATAGCAGTCAAGGGGTCTTTCTCTTTTTCTTTGTCCTTGTCCTTATCTTATCCTTTTCTCCTTCCCACTTAGCTCCAAATTTTTTCTTGTGGAAGGGTTTCTTTCTCCTCATAAATCTCTTAAATTTCTTTGCTAAGAGAGCAGTCTCTTCATCATTATCATCATCATCATCACTGCTGCTCTCTTCTTCTTTTGCAGCTTTGAGGGCAATTACTTTCTTTTTCTTTGAATCCTCCTCAACATGCTGCCTCATAGTCAGCTCATGGGTCATAAGGGATCCTAGAAGCTCCTCTAAGGGTAAAGTGTTGAGGTCCTTAGCTTCTTGGATTGCAGTCATTTTTGCTTCCCATGATCTTGGTAATGACCTAAGAATTTTCGAACAAGTTCAGAGTTAGTATATGTCTTACCAAGACTTTTCAAACCATTTACAATATCTGTGAATCTAGTGTACATGCATGCAATGGTTTCAGATTGTTCCATGCTAAACAATTCATATTTGTGAACAAGAATATTAATTTTAGATTCTTTACTTGGTTGGTACCCTCATGGGTAACCTCTAATCTATCCCAAATCTCCTTTGCGGAATTACATGTGGAGATTCTATTGAATTCATTAGCATCTAAGGAGCAATATAAAACATTCATGGCCTTAGCATTAAGCTGTGCCATTTTCCTATCATTATCATTCCAGTCCCTTTCGGGCTTAGGAACAATAGTGCCATCTATAACATGTGTGGGTGTACTAGGTCCATTGATTATAACACCCCATAGCTCATAATCAGAAGCTTGAATGAATATCCTCATTCTAGCTTTCCAATAAGAATAATTTGAGCCATTAAAAAGTGGAGGTCTATTCGTAGAATGACCTTCAGCAAAAGAACCAACTTGTGTTGCCATTTGGAACTTTAGCTCTTGATCGTGTGATCAAAATCTAATGAGCACTAGCTCTGATACCAATTGTTGGCCCAGATGACAACCCAAGAGGGGGGGGTGAATTGGGTTCTTTAAAAAATTAGCCTTTTAAATTATTTAGCTTGAGATGAATGAAGGCAAATGCAAAGTAAATATAAATTGCAGTGAATAAAACAGAGATAGAGAAAGAGACAATAGAACACGGCAAACACAAAGATTTTATAGTGGTTCGGTGTATCCAACACCTACGTCCACTCCCAAGATTCACTTGGGTCCACACTATAATCACCCTAGATTACAGCAGAGTTGTTTTACAAGCTCACAACTCAAACTTGTTGTTTTTCCGGGCGCACAACGAACCCAGCTGGTTTTCAAGGGCTCACCAGCACAAAAACCCTTAACCCAAGCTTAACCAAGCTTGAACTGAGGTAAGACTACCTCCTCTAGTTCAATCCCCCAGATTGAGCTAGACACAAAGAATAGAAATATTGTTTGTTTAGTTACAAGGCTCCTTAATGAGCAGATAAACAAATGTAAGAATAGAGTTTAGATAAGCCTGATTTGCAGTTGGTTGGCTTTGAGCTTTTCTTCTTTTCTTCAACTCCTTTGAAGTGTAGAACCAGGCCTCAGCTTGGATTCTTCACGGAATGTGTGTTGGAGTTGATTTGGGCTTTCCTCTTTTCTTTGAGTGTTGAAAATCTCTTGAGATACTCTTGAATAGCACTTGGATTTTCTTCAGAAGCTTCCTTGGATTTGAGCTTGAACACAGAAGGAACTTCCTTTGATTTCACACTCTTTCTTTCACTCTATTTTGAATCACGGATTTTTTCAACTGAAGCTCTGTTTTTCCGATTTTTCTCTTCTTTTTCTTTGAAATAAATATCTCTCTATTCGTCTCTCTTTGATTTGAAAACAGCTTCTCTATTTATAGATTCTGCAAGAATATAGCCGTTAGAGACAAAGAAAAATAGCCGTTAATCAAAAAACTTACCGTTGGAGCTGAGTTGGCATCCGTAAAAATTTGCCCAGATTTGCTGGAGTCGACTCATGCTTTTCCCGAGTCGGCTCGAGCTCGTGATACTAAAAATAGAAATGTTTAGAAAGTCATGGGGTCGACTCACCAAAAGTAAAGTGTCGACTCCTGAAAGTCGGGGGTCGACTCATGAAAAGTTGGGGTCGACTCGCGAAGTGCTCAGAAAAACACACCTCTGGTGTCTGAGCGGAGTCGACTCGCACAGTCATGGAGTCGGCTCGACAAATCGGGGGTCGACTCGTGAAATTACGTGGGTCGACTCGAGACAGATAGACATTTCTGTTCTCTGAGGGGAGTCGACTCTGAAACTCAAGAGTCGGCTCCGGAACGTATCAAAAATCAGAAAGTTTTCTGATTGACTTTAAAATCGTTCCAGATTCATTTTAAATCATTGTTTTGACTTGAATTCAATAAAATTGACATTAAGAATTAATTCAAGAAGTATTCCAAAAACTCATTGATTAATCTATGAATTATAAAATTTCTTTTTGAAAGCTTAAACATTGAGCTTAAGTTACTTTCAAAATGATTAATGTCAAACTTTAACATTCTCATTGATTGTTCAAAATAAATTCATTGCACATGTAAATAAACTCATTGCATCTTTTATCATACTCATGGCTTTTAGTAATCATCAAAATCAAAAGGATTGGGGTATATAATTTTTCAATAATCTTCCAACAGTAGCTTTCAAGGAGAGTTATATAAAAATTTCGCGAGCCTTTGAGAATTAAATTTAATTCAATGAACAAATATGAGTTTAGTAAGAGCGTACTTTCACTGATGATATGCACGGAGATTGTCCAAGTTCCACATCTGAGGAATAGATTTTCCATCCAAATCTTGAAGTTTGTAAGTATCGGGTCTGATTACTTCCGTCACTTGGTAGGGACCTTCCCAATTTAGGGACAATTTTCCTTACTCCAGTGGCTTCGAGATGGATGCCTTCCGAAGCATCAGATCGCTGGGGAGGAAAAACTTTCCTCGAACTCTGGTGGAGTGATAACGAGCTACTCTTTATTGATAGGCAGCCATCCGGATTTGGGCCTTCTCCCTAACTTCTTCTATTAAGTTAAGATTAGTTCGGAGCTGCTCGTCATTGGATTCTTCTGAATAGCCTTCCACACGAGGGGAGGGGAGTCCGACCTCCATAAGGATTACAGCTTCTGTGCCAAAAGCCATCTTGAATGGGGTCTTCCTTGTGGGTGCTTTCTCGGTAGTCCGATATGCCCACAATACATGATGGAGCTCCTCGGCCCATCGGTCTCGCGCTCGGTTGAGCCGAGCTTTAATTCCCTGCAGGAGAGTTCGGTTGGTTACCTCGGCTTCTCCATTAGCTTGAAGATGTCCGACTGACGTCAGGTGATGGAGAATGTCATGATCCTCGTAGAACTCTCAGAACTTAGGATTGTCAAACTGCTTCCTATTGTCGGTGATGATAGTGTGGGGAAGACCGAAGCGGCGGATGATGGATCTCCACATGAAGTCTTTAGCACGGGCTTCGGTTATTTGGGCGACTGCCTCGGCTTCAACTCATTTAGTAAAATAATCAATTGCAACAAATAAGAACTTCCTTTGCTCCATTGCAAGGGGGAAAGAGCCAAGAATATCCATCCCCCACTTGGAAAAGGGCCAGGGGATGATATGGAAGTCAGGTGCGCCGAGGGGATCCTCTAAACATTCGAATGCCTCTGGCATGAATCACAAGTTCAAACGAGGTCATCGGCGTCTTTTTGCATCGTTGGCCAATAATACCATTGACGCAGCACTTTGTGGCATAGAGCCCGATCACCGAGGTGATTGCCGCATATGCCTTCATGGACCTCCCGAAGAGCATAGTCGGCCT
This sequence comes from Calamus simplicifolius, assembly GCA_900491605.1. Classification (NCBI taxonomy): domain Eukaryota; kingdom Viridiplantae; phylum Streptophyta; class Magnoliopsida; order Arecales; family Arecaceae; genus Calamus; species Calamus simplicifolius. The sequence goes on along the minus strand of UESW01004799.1, from coordinate 459,389 downwards.
CTGTTGGTCGGAGGCATTTGAGCAGCGGCAATGAAAAGGATCGCTTGTATAGCCGGTCATCAATCAGAACATAATGAGACGATTGCAACTTCAACTTCCTTGCTTCCTTTCTATCAGTGGGCAACAACCCTTCATTGAGGAATTGGTGCAGGGGGTCCATCTAGGATGGTTCGGCATCAATCTGCATCATCTGATCAGCATCAACGATGCTGGGCTTCTCCAGGACCTCCAAATGGAATCTACGCTCGAGATCCATTGACTCCGTAGTCGCCAGGCGGGACAGTAGGTTGGCGCGCGTGTTTTCAGTCCTTGGGATCTGGACAATTTTAAATTCATCGAAATAGGAGGATAGATCGTGCACCTTTTGGAGGTACCGAATCATACTCGGATCTCGAGCCTCGAATTCTCCCTGCGCCTGGCCAGCCACCAATTGGAAGTCGGTGTAGGCAGTCAGTTTTTTGACTTTAAGCTCGTGGGCGATTCGGAGTTCGGAGAGCAAGGCTTCATACTCAGCTTCATTGTTTGAAGCCGGGAAGGAGAAGTGGATGCCGTATTCGAAAGTCGTGCCTTCCATACTGGTGAGGACCAGGCCGGCGCCAGAACCGCCCGCGCTGGAGGATCCATCGGTGTGAAGCAACCATGGGCTTTGGTTGTCCAGGTGTATCCGAAGCAGAGCCATCTTCGGGTATGGTGCATTCGAGGAGGAAGTCCGCTAGAACCTGGGCTTTAATGGCTGGACAAGGCTGATACTGAATGTCATGCTCGCTCAGTTCGACAGCCTATTTAGTCATTCTCCCTGATGCTTCTGGATGATGGATAATTGCCTTGAGGGGTTGGTTAGACAGGACGATGATAGTGTGCGCTTGGAAGTATGGCCGCAACTTTCGGACCGATGTCACCAGGGCTAGGACCATCTTCTCGACTCGAGTATACCTTGTTTCAGCGCCCTTAAGCAATTTGCTGACATAATAAACAGGTCTTTGAACTTTGTTCTCTTCTCTAATTAGCACCGAGCCAACAACGTCTTCAGAGACCGCGAGGTATAGATTCAGCACTTCCCCTAGCTTTGGCCTGCTGAGGAGAGGTGGTGAGCCGAGGTATTTCTTGAGGTCTTCGAATGACTTCTAGGAATCAGGGGTCCATTGGAAGTTCTTGGCCGACCGGAGTACTTTGAAAAAGGGAAGGCATTTCTCGGCCGATCGGGCAATGAAGCGGCTAAGGGCTGCTACCCTTCCGGTGAGGCATTGCACATCCTTGACTGACCCAGGCGGGGCCATTTGTTGCAAGGCTTGGATCTTCTGAGGGTTTGCCTCGATGCCTCGCTGAGAGACCACGAAGCCAAGGAATTTCCCAGAATTGACCCCGAAGGCGCATTTGGTGGGGTTAAGCTTCTTCATCTGATACTTTCGAAGTGTAGCGAAGCTCTCCGCGAGATCCTTAACGTGTTGGGATGCCTCCTTGCTTTTCACCAGCATATCATCAACATACACCTCCATGTTCCGACCAATTTGCTCCATGAAGACTTTGTTGACCAGCCTTTGGTAGGTGGCACCTGCATTTTTCAAACCAAAGGGCATAACTCGGTAGCAATAGATACCTCAGTCGGTGATGAAGGCAGTTTTCTCCTCGTCTTTCGGCGCCATTCGGATCTGGTTGTAGCCCGAATAGGCATCCATAAAAGTCAGTATTTGATGGCCTAAAGTTGAATCCACGAGCTGATCGATCCGTGGAAGAGGGATGCTATCTTTTGGGTAGGCCTTATTGAGGTCAATGAAGTCGATGCAAATCCTTCATTTGCCATTCGACTTTTTCACCATGACCACATTCGCCAGCTAGTCGGGGTAACTAACCTCTCGGATAAACTTGGCTTTGATGAGTTTATCCACCTCTTCTTCGATGGCTTTTTGGCGCTCAGGGGCGAAGCTCCTTTTCCTCTGCTTAATGGGCCTGAATATCTCGTCCACGCTGAGGCGGTGGACCAGGACATCTGGGTTGATTCCAGACATCTCCGATGTAGACCAGGCGAAGATGTCAGCATTTCTCTAAAGGAATTCGATTAATTCTTACCGAAGCTTTCCTTCCAGCTGTAACCCAACCTTTATAGTTCGGTCGGGCTGAGCCTCGTCTAGTGGTACCTCCTCCAATTCTTTGGCAGGCTCTCCTCGTTGCTCGGCGAGATCTTCCTGAGCATCTAACTCATCCACCTTAGGTTTTCTGGATTGAAGGTTGGCAATGAAGCAATACCGAGCTATGATCTGACTTCCTCGAACAACCCCCACTCCCCATTCAGTGGGGAACTTCATGGCGAGATAGGGAATGGAAATAATGGCTTTGAGGGATATTTGTCCCGGCCTGCCAAGGATGGCGTTGTAGGGAGACCTGAGCTTGGTCACGAGGAAATCCATGAGCACAGTAGCCATGCGGGGCCAGGTGCCGGCTCGGACTGACAGAGTGATGAATCCTTCAGGAATTATGGAGTCACCTATGAAGCCCACTAGGGTGGACTCCACCGGTCGGAGGCTTTCTATCCGGAATTTTAATCTCACAAAGGCGTCAAAGTACAGAATATTAACAGAGCGTCCACTATCAACCAAAATTTAGTGTACATCATAATTGTTCATATTTAAAGATACAACCAGAGCATCATCGTGGGGATACTGTACCTCCCCAAGGTCTTCATCAAAGAAAGTGAGCTCATTGATTCGAGCCTTCTTTGGTGAATTTTCCTTCTCGCCCGGCCAAGAGGATGGGGATCCAGCCGTCATTATCACATTGATATTGCCGAGGACTAAGGGATTCGGTGGAAGAAGCTGGCGAGGCTCGGGTTGGTGATTCTCCTCATTGTTCGGCTCAGGGGGACCCCTGAACTGGTCCAGCCTGCCCTGCCGAATTAATCGCTCGATCTCGTTCTTTAGCTACCAGTAGTCTTCAATATCATGCCCGTAGTCCCGATGAAAGCAGCAGTACTTGGTAGGGTCCCTTCGAGTTGCATTGCCTTTGAGAGGGGGAGGCCGGGGAATTTGCCGCTCTCAGGGGATCTGCGCTCTTGGCGTCGTAAGGGGAGTGTAGCAATCGAACCTTCGGGCCGGATTCCGGGTTCGGTCTCGAGGCGGCGATGGAGGAGCTCTATGGTGGCGAAGCGGGCTAGTACGGCGGTAGGCCCGTTGCTTGTCCGAGCCTTTTGCCTCCTTCTTCTTCAGCTGCTCGGCCTGAGCTGATCTTTTCGATTCTTCAACCCTGGCGTACTTGTCTGCCAGGGACATCATGTCCAAAAGGCTCTTTGGGTAATTAACCTCTAGAGCCAAGTAGAAGTCTCTCTCCTTGGACACTCCTCCGGCCAGGGCGGACATGTCCACCTCGTGGTTGAGATGGTCAACTTCTAAGAGGGTCGTGTTGAAACGGCCGAGGTAATTCTTCAGCGATTCCCTCTCTCTCTGCTTAACCTCGGAGAGGGAATCAGATCTCCATCGCTGGTGACGGCTGCTGACGAATTGGCTGATAAGTAAACAGCTCAGCTCATCAAAAGAATCAATGGAACCTGGCTTCAAGCTGTTCAACCAGGTTCGGGCATATCCCCTTAGGGTAGAGGGGAAGGCTCTGCACAGGATCACATCTGATGCTCCGTGGAACATCATGATGGATCTGAAGCTGCTGAGATGATCGTCGGGATAGGTGGACCCGTGATACGGCTCGATGATAGGGAGCTTGACATGAGGGGGAATCACTTCCCTCATTATCCTCTCGGAGAAGGGGATGTCCTGCTCCGCTTTCGGCTGGGATTGAGGAGCTTGCATGGCGGCGTCTAACTCCCGACGTCATTCTTGCCTCATCTCCTGCATCTGCTGCCTGATCCCCTCGTCTAGAGTGGTAGGAGGGATCGGGCGATGGGAAGGCGGCAACGGCATCGAGCTCTGGGAAGACACCGGAGAAGGGGAACGAACCCGCCTAGATCTGAGCGGGCTCTTCCCTTCAGCTCATTGCGGCGCTAGTTTTGCCTTTGCGGGCTGGCGATGATAATCCGCTGCTTCTGGCGGATTAGAGGAAGAAATTGCTGATGGAGCAGGGGCAGCGGCCTCTTCGTGAAGCTGAGGAGCAAGGACGGCAGGGCCAGGAGTCGCCTGGAGTCCCTGAACTAACTGGGTCAATGCCTGGACCTACTGGACCAGAGTGGCAAACTGATCCAACGTTACCACCGTTGCCGGTGGCGAAGGGGTTTCAGCTGGCGGTGGCGGTGGAGGTACCGCACCGCTAATCAGATCAGGCTTTGAGAGGCGGCCTGATCTTGAGCTTCAAACGTAGCTCTTTTTCAATTGGCCATTAGAGGACGCTTCTTCTGGTTTTTTGAGTCTTGTCTCCTAGATCACAAGTTTATGGAACTTATGACCCTTCCTCTAGCGCCAATCTGTTGCCGCGGAAATCAGTTCTCCAACTCAGGTGCGCTTCTGGCTCCTGATCTGGACGTCGATCTCGTTGCCTCGATGTGGAACCTGCAAGACAATCCACACGCAGAAGGTGCTGTAGGGGTTGCCTCTGTGGAAGACCCTCCGATACCCAAGTCAGTGGAGATTCACAGCAAGCAGATGTGAGGAGAAGACTCTCACAGAAGAGTTCCCCTTTGGCGGGTGTTCTCTCGGGAGCTCTAAGCTCAGGGAGAGCTTTAATGGAGTATCAGAGCCAATGAATGAGTGTGAGTAATTGCGTAAAAGTATGTGTAAGAATTGCCTAAGAGTTGCGTACCTAAGAGATTGGAGGACTGTGGCATTTATAGGGGATCATCTGGTTCCTTGTGTGTGTCGTAAGGAGAGGTCTGAAAATCGCTATGATTCGAAACGGATTCGAATCAAGTTTGTTGTATGACCAGTAGGATCGGTATCTTTTCGGTTAAAAGATCGACGACTGAGAGAGCTAGTTGATGCCTTGAGATTCAGTGATCACATAGACCTGGGCCACTTTTGCGAGTCTTAGACCACTTCTGGGTATGATTCCTCGTTTGAAATATTATTCGGTTATAGTGAATTCGGACTCTCCCGCGCCGAATTACGCAGAGGCATTTCGAATGCCTTGGTTCGGCCAAAATGAGGAATAACCTGATTTTTCGAGGTATAAAATGGCTCGAATTGCCGAGGTATGAGAATAGCTCAGGTTACCGAGGTACGATCGGCTCAAATGATCGAGGTATGAAAATAGCTCGGGTTACTGAGGAATGGCTCGACTCAGATGGCTGAAGTATGAGAATATTTCGATTGTCGAGGCGACCCGACTTTGTCAAAAGCAATTCGGCTTAGTTGCTTGACTGTTATGCTAGCTGGCTGGAATGTTTGAATTGGGCATGACCCAATTGTCGATGTGGGTGATCAATAATACAATAACGATTTTACCCCTCATCAAATAGGAAATCATTCAAGAAAATCACGCCACAACAATGAGATCCTGAAACAAGCTATTGGATTTAAGATGCCAGCTCATTAAAGTTTCGCTTGGATTTCTGTCATTTTCAAAGCCTTACTAGATTCCATTGCCCTCCAAAGTCAATGTCTGATAGTCATTTACTGTGAAAGGAAATGGTGAGGTTCCTTTTCTTAACATTTGAAGCTCTAAGGAGGTTCACATGCAAAAAGACAATGCCACTCCAATTTGATGTTTAAAGATTACAAAGCCTAACAAGCACCTTGCATCTCTCACGCCATTCAGCTAACTATACAATTGAGAACATGATCTTTAGAGTAAGACCCACTAGATGCACAAAATTGGGTCTTCACCGTGATCTTTGAAGGTACCGATACTCGCATCTTTCATTCTATAAACGATCTAGCCAGCTGGTAATGCTTTCTTGTGAACCAAACTGCAAGTCCTGCGCAAACAACATAAATAAAAGAACATTTTATTCGCAGATTTTATCACAAAGACTAAAAATGACAAAAAGAACAAAGTAGAGAATCTTACAGCAAGCTGAAAATCCGGTGGTGTGTCGACTACTATGTTATCAAGATCATAGAACCCACAAGGTGCCTCATTCCTGTTGAGGTCTAAGTTTGGATAGCCAAAAGAATCTTCAGTAGGAGGAAAAGAATCAAGCACTTCATGGCACAACAATGATTCATCCAAATTGTTTGGATCTGGATTTTCAACAGCTTGAGATTCACCAGTCCACCACACAGGATTCTCACCTTCATCTCCTAAACGAACCACAGCTAAGGGTGACGAGGTTACCTCAACTTCGGGGCATCGTTCATTCTATAAAATTGATCAAAAGTTAGCATAAAAAGCCGCTATTGAGAAACAAGCATTTCAATTGAAAACTACTATCTGAAAAGATGTCACCAGATATTAAATCAGTTTTCCTCAAAAGACGGTAGATATTTGAGGCAATATAAATTTCATACCAAGAAGGAACTCAAAAGGACACACTGACAAGAATCTGAAAAATGGTTTAGTAATATCAGGGCTCACTTGTCTTTCTAAGTTTTTTGAACCCTTTGTTATCCCATCTCTATCAGTAAAGGACTAATCTAGATGAAGATGAAAGATTAAAGGAATTTTAGAAGAACCAAGACATCATGGTTATATATATAAAGATGATACCTCTTTAGATTAATATAAAGACTGACATTGAAAAATCAGTTGACTCAGTAAGAACGAGATTAATATGAGAAAGAGTCAAAATAACATAGAGATTAAAGAAAACCTCAATTCATGGATCCATATTGTGTAGGCTAAGATCTCAGAGAATATTAATTCACATCTGCCAAGATAGCAAGAGCAGACATTTCACATATATTGTATTGGTGTGTGCCATCAATATAAACTAATGGCTGGCCTGAGACCTCAGATTGGATGAGTGCCAAATTTGTGATTCAGTGAGCACGTTAAAGATAGGAAACCATGTGCTAAAAAAACAACTCATACCATGAGGATTTAAAGATATACCAGAGACAGCATTTCTATTAACAGGTAATAGCAAAAACATGGACCACTTGAATTAAGAGTGTGCTCTACTTACATCGCCTGGCAAGAACTGTAGATTATGCCCATTAGTTTCAAACAGAGAATCCTTTTTTGGCCGAGGTGGTTGTGGAGTATTTGTCTTGGGAGTTCTAGGACCAACCTTGATGGCAAACATGTCAGACTCCTCTTTGACTGGATCAATGTCATTCTTATCTATTTGCTTTGTCTGCTGTTGGAAGAAAATCTTTGAAACCACAAGTTCACCATCCCTTTCATCTTCTTCGGTCCCAAGATGGTATTGATGTATCACCCAATTAGCTTTATCAGGTTTGCCACCACCTTTTGAACTTTTGTATAGCACCATTATTTTCTTCCACCCAATCTGAACACCATTCTCCAGCACAGGTTTAGTTTTCCCAGTCTTGTGCCATCTTACACGCTCCTCAGACTTATCACAGTTGCTATTGATTTTACGGCGTTTACGATGACCAGTTGCATATGCATTTGATGTTTTATGAAAGAAATGAACACTGCTTCCATCTTCTTGATACCTAATGCAAAGAATGACTCAGTGACCAAAATCTAGATCATGAAGATGGCAAGAGAAAATAAATATTTGAGTACCAGGGAGATTTTCAGGATGTGTATAGCAGATTCCTTCATCCTCCTCCAGAGTTGGAATAAATTCATCAATAAACATATGGGGCTTCAAATTTTTTATCCCCACTTTTCCTGCTAGGTGTTCTAATAGCTCTACATCAGAGGGATCAAACTTAACACCAGCAGGAAGTCCAGGCCATTCTAAAGTAACCTGCAAAGTGAAGTGCCAACAGGTAACAGTCTATTCCGACAAAGCATTATGCCCCCAGTTACTTCCAGCAAGGGATTTAAAGCAGCCAGAATTAGCAAAAAGGTATCATGATTATATAATATACAAAACAAATAGATAACAAAAGAAAAGTTTAGCCACAATTTTATTTAATAATAGAAGTTTTCATTCATAAGAAACAGCATGGGAGGACAGGAGCTACAGAAACAGCAGTGATAACATCTAAGAGCACATCGGCAACGTAGGCAAGTATCCTTGCTTTTCAGAAAACTGCTTACTCCGAAGTACCTTGATCGAGTCTGATACCAATTCCTGACTCTCCACAAAATTTTTAGGTACAAAACAAGGATACATCCGCTAGCTAGAAACATAGTGGACATGTTAAGACAGGCAAAGAAAGTGCTCAGATTGATACAGCAGTTGCTGGTGAAGAAAGACTCCATGTGGGCAGCCTCATGCAAACTTGATAAGTCTATTTATTATCCCAATTTAACTATTAAAATAAATATTAATTACTTTGAATTTATTAAGAATTGATACTTTTTTATAGATGTTTGCAGAAAAGGAGCCTATAGATGGAAAGAGCTCGATTTTTGAAGTCCAACTATGCAGACGGCACTCAAATTAGGATTCGGTTTGCCCAAAAAGGAAGAAAGAGATGATTTCGCATGATTCTCAGTGCAAAATAAGGCAGGTGATGTTGAACGGATGGCTGAGAAATTTTCTCATAATATCTGAATGATCTTGAGCACCCGATGGATCATGGACTCCAACTTTGACTAGAAGGAAACCCTAGACGAGCTTTATAAAAGAAAAACCTCAAGCGGTAGTTAGAGGGAGGAGTTTCTACAAAGCTCTTTTGATTCTTTTTTTATAAAAGAAAAACTTCAAGCAGTAGTTAGGGGGAGGAGTTTCAACAAAGCTCTTTTGATTCTTTTTTTTATTTAGATTATTGTATTTAGGTCTGGAAGAGGAAAATTATGGAGGGGATGCTGGCAGCAGCAATGTGTGGCTAGATTCCTTCAACTTGGAATGATGATGAAGCCTGTAATCATATTTTCTTTCTTTTTATTCTTAATTTCTATGCAATAAAAGTTATGCTCTTCTTTATTATATCTTTTAAGTTATTTTTTTAATCGAGGTTTTGATCTGACATATACGGTCTGTACCCTCTATCGACGTACCGTGATCTAAGAATACGATACGTGCCTAAAAGAGACAGATCGTACGATAGATTAGACCCTTCACCTTGCAATTATTAGATAGTTTATACTCTAAGAGGACGTACCGTGATCTCCTGATACGGTCCATGCCTGACAAGAGATAAATTATTCTAATTTTAAATTTGCAAAAATTATTACTATTGCAATATTAAAAAAAGAAGATAACACATGTTTGCATGGTGGATTCGGATTCCTAGATTGCTTCTCCTACTATTGAATTTCGTTAATTAATTAGTTATCTTTAAATAACCGCTATTCTTAATATAGTCCTATATAGATAATTTTTTCTCTTTCGTGAAATAATTGCCCTTGATCCCCGAGAATACGATTCTGATTCACCTAGTGAGTAAGTTTTATTTTTGACCGCCAATGATAGCGATCAAATTTTGGCGTTGTTGCCGGGGATCCAGGCACGATTATTCACAAAAAAAATTTAAAAAATAAAAATAAATATTACGAATTTTTTCTTAATTTTATTCTTATTTTTATTTTTTTTATTGTTCCATTATTATTCATGCTTCTATATAAAAGAAAAGAGTAAAAAAAAAATTCCTTTTTTGTTGAATAGTTATTACTCTCTTTAGCTTATTGCTTTCTTTTAGTTACCTTAATTGTTAGATTTTCTTTTTTTAACATAAAAAAATTAATTTTCTTCTTATCACAAATCCACTTTTAACCTAATCAACTTTTTCTTTTAATTAACTTACCTTAAAAGAACATGAAATAAAACCCTAAGACACTTTCCATAAAAATAATTAATTTAAGAAAATAAAAATAATAATAATAATAAATAAATAAATAAAAATAAAGTATAATAAAAATAAAAATAAAATATTTATTTCTATGCTTAGATTGACTTAAGATAAATTTATTTTTTTTGTGAAACTCAAAATTTTTTCATTGACATCTTATAATTTATTAGAAAATTAGAAACTTAATCACAAAAATCTTTAAAAAAGTAATTAGATTAATTTTGTTTGATAATTTCAAGAGCTGGACATCTGCTTGTTGCACAGTATTTTTATAATTAACTTTAAGGGCACAAACCCTTAATCAAGATAAGGTGGGAGTTGATCACCCTTTCTTGCCCGCAAATCACATCCTTCATTTTGCATTAACCAAAGCCTTTAACTCTAAAATTAATTAGGTGTCAGTCCTAAGAAACTCGAGCTCAATAGGATAAGACACCCGAAAGAGTTGGACCGGATCGGGATTGACTACTTAGTGTCTAAAAAAGGAAAATGGTTACTTAATTGGTTTCGTTCGCTTACCTAGTAAGCGATGGGGGGACTCCTACTGACCTTACCCTTAACTGGCTAGTTGATCAGTTAATTTTTGATTTGGAGGGCTCCAAAACAGTCTTAGAAATTAGGAGCTGTTTAGATTTAGGTTAAACCTAGGGTAGAAAGTCTAATCTGTATTAACTTGATTACTAATAATTATTAAACCATAACTAAATTATTCTTCATTGCTCTTAGTTTTAGGAATCTTTTAGGATATTTTCTTTAGAATCTTCTCATTTCTCTTCTATTATATTAGTTAAAAAAAAACTAAATTACTGTTTGCTTTAGAGTGTATTGGTAAGGTATATGCTTTATCACCGATCGTTACAGCCCAGCCTCATACCCTTAAACCTTGAATAGAGAGAACTTATAGAGCAAACAGAGCACGGATTATGGATCTTAATTAAGAAAATAATCCACCACGTCAATTGAAGGAGTATTTCGCCCCTTCACAATATACATATTCACCATGCATACAAGTATCCCTAGTAAAGGCTGTCCAATATGAAATTAAGTCCAGTATAATCCAAATGTTACCAGCTTTTCATGGATTTACAAATGAAGATCCCTATAAACACTTAGATGAATTCTGGGAAATTTGCTCAACTGTCAAGATTCAAAATTTCTCCGATGAGGTACTTAGGCTTAAGTTATTCCCTTTCTTCCTAAAAGATAGAGCCAAGTATTGGTTAAATTCACTAGACATTATAATTTCAACTTTGAACCAACTTCAGAGGGAATTTCTTAAGAAATACTTTCCTATAGGAAAAACGAATCAAAGTAGAAAAGCTATAACCAATTTTTCTCAGTTAGAGGGAGAAATGTTTCATGAAATGTAAAAGAGATTAAAAGAATTAACTAGGAAATGTTCGCACCATGCAATACCTAAATGACAGTTAATTCAATGTTTTTATGATGGATTGTCAAAAAGGCATCGACAAATAGTGGATGCCTCATGTGGAGGAACATTTATGCTAAAAAAATGAACATGAAGCATGGCAGTTTTTTTAAACTCTAAGTAAATTCCTAGTACCACATGTCTACTGCCCATAGAGATCCTCCCACAGAACCTAAGAGAGAGGAAATATACAATATAGTCAGTCTATAGACATCTATATCAAAATTGATGAACTGTCCCAAAAACTTGATCGAATTCTACAAGTTGGAAACACCTCTTCTGCAACTACTCAATTACATGAGGTTTGTATAATCTGTTCGAGTCCGACCCATTCTGTAGGTGAATGTCCAGCCGCATACCAATTTTCTAAGCTTATTCAAGAGCAAGCCTACCAAGCCCAAACCCAAATGGCTTCTAGACCAGAAAATGGTCCATATTCAAATACTTACAATCCTACCTAGCAAAATCACCCAAATTTTTTATGGAAACCCCAACCTATCATCAATCCAACATCAATTAGGCCAACCATCAAGAGACCCAATTCAGAAGCATATCGTATTCTCAATATCCAAGTGTTCCTCAACCTCCACCAAATAATCATAATCCTACTTTCGAAGAGAAGGTGTTACAAGCATTGAAAGGGCTAGAAATGAATACTCAACTTATTCATTCACACACACAATCCATTACAAAACTAGAAACCCAGATAGGTCAACTAGCCACAACATTCAGTGACAGAGAATGGGGTAAGCTACCGAGTCAACCCGAAGCTAACCCTAGAAACCTAAACATCCAAAGATCCAAACAAGTAGCCCAGATTAACCAACTAAGTGTCATTCATACATTAAGATCTGGAAAACAAATAGATAATCAGGTGGATACATATGAAAAGAAGATTTAGAAGTCCCACCATTTGAACAACTTATTGAGCTGGGTCAGACCGAAACACCTGAGGCATCAGAATCTGATGTAATGCCTAACCCACCAGTTGAGCCCATGTCAGAAGAATATAAACAAAAAATTAGGGTTGTAGCACCATTCCCAAATAGACTTAAGTCCAATCAAAATTCAACCCAATTTGATAATATTTTGAAGGTCTTTAAGCAAGTTAAAGTGAACATCCCCTTACTGGACATGATCCAACAAGTCCCAGCCTATACCAAATTCCTTAAGGATCTATGTACCAAAAAGAAGACCACCAATATGCCCAAGAAAGCCGTTCTAGTAGCCAATGTGAGCTCTTATCTATCAAACCACATGCCAGTAAAATATAAAGATCCAGGATCACCCACTATTTCATGCATTATGAGGAACACCCTCATAAATAGGGCTCTATTAGACTAAGGGGCAAGTGTTAATATATTGCCACACTCTGTATATGAGCAACTAGGGTTAGGAGAACTAAAGCCTACGAAAATGATCCTACAACTAGCTGATCACTCTTTGAAAGTACCCAAGGAAATAGTAGAGGATTTATTGATCAAAGTTGGTAACTTTATCTACCCATTGGACTTTGTGATTTTAGAAACTGAATCGGTGACAAACCCTAAAAAGGTAGACCATTTTTGGCCACAACTAATACCCTAATTAATTGTCGAAATGGATTAATAAACTCTCCTTTAGAAATATGTCAATTGATCTTAATATTTTTAATCTTACCAATACACATCAAACAAGCGACTCAGATTATGTTCAAGATACTGTTTATGATCCAATTGACCTTCATGATGAAAAGCTTGACCTAAAAACCTGCATAAACCAAGATGGGGAGCAAATTAATGAGGTTGCTATAATTGATGAAAAATTAAGATGGAAACTTCCAACCGAACCACTAAAGAAAGTACCTGAACTATTACTTAAACCATCAATAAAGGAAGCACCCAAATTAGAACTGAAACCACTTCCCAAGCATCTCAACTATGCATATCTAGGTCCATCAGAAACCCTGCCTGTGATTATTTCAACCAACCTAGACTCCTCACAAGAAGGGAAACTATTGAATGAGAATAAAAAGCGTTAGGATGGACCATGGCTAACATAAAAGGAATTAGCCCCTCGAGCGTTCAACATAGAATTCACTTAAGGGAAAAAACTAAGCCTATAAGAGACTCCCAAAGAAAACTTAAACCAACCATGAAGAAAGTAGCAAGGAAAAAGATCATCAAACTCCTTGATAATGGTAATCAAAGTGAGCCATGGCGTCTGGCTGAAGACGTTAAACTTAGCGCTTTTTGGGAAGCAACCCAAAATTTTTATGTTCTAACCTTTATTTCATGATTCTTATTTTAGGAATAAGAGATTACTCCGCACGGTCACTCCTAACATTACACAAGGCATATCTCGTCCAGATGGTGTTTTTCCTTGTTTTATTCTTCCTTACTTCATTAAGGACAATGAGAATTAAGTTAGGGGTAAGAGAAACCTTTTTGAAAAATATTTTGAAAATACCTTAGCATTTTTTAAAAAATTTCAAAATTTTTGTGCTATGAAAGAAATTCTTGAGCAAAATTTACTAGAAAAAGGTAATAGAGTTAAAAGTATTGGCTAATTACTGTATAGAGCCAAAGAGTAGACTAGCTGGTCAAACTTTTAGTAACCTACTTAGGTCATCTAAAGGCTATTAGCACTTCTATTGCACATGCACATTGACGAGGTAAATTAGGTATTAGTTGTAAGGTAAATTGAAGATTCAATTATTACTGAAAATTGATAATTAATATACACCCTAATGATAGAAACTTGAATTTAAGGAAAGAGCTACATGCCTGATAAAAAAATATATATATATAAAGTCTAAACATTGGTTTTCCATCGAGTAACCGAGCACCTTCGCCTAAGTAAGCGTTGTTGTTCGCGTCAAAAAAGGGCAATGTAAAGATATCGCTAAAAAAATTAAAAAAATAAAAATAAATATATATATATATATATATCAAGCTGTGTGAAAGCTACCTTAGGTCATATGCTTAATTTGAAGGTGTATAAAAGTTGCTCAAAGTAAGTGGTAAGCGAAGATACCATTGTTTCTTACAAGCTAGTACCGAAATGATAAGTTAGCCATCATAAACATAAGTGCTCTAGATCTATAGATGAACTCTAAGAAAGTTTCTGATAGTTCTGATAGCAAAATTTACTTCAGAAACTCAATACTTAGTTAGTGATACTGGCTATCTTCTTTCAACCTTAAGCCTAGATTTAATTTTGCAAAAGAGAAGTTTAGAGACGCATGGTTTTATTTTAATTACATTGCTAAGGGACTAGCAATGATTAAGTTGGGGGGTGTGATAAGTCTATTTATTATCCCAATTTAACTATTAAAATAAATATTAATTACTTTGAATTTATTAAGAATTGATACTTTTTATGGATGTTTGCAGAAAAGGAGCCTATAGATGGAAAGAGCTCGATTTTTGAAGTCCAACTATGCAGACGGCACTCAAATCAGGACTCGGTTTGCCCAAAAAGAAAGAAAGAGATGATTTCGCATGATTCTCAGTGCAAAATAAGGCAGGTGATGTTGAACGAATGGTTGAAAATTTTTCCCATAATATCTGAATGATCTTGAGCGTCCAATGGACTCCAACTTTGACTAGGAGGAAACCTAGACGAGCTCTATAAAAGAAAAACCTCAAGCAGTAGTTAGGAGGAGTTTCTATAAAGCTCTTTTGATTCTTTTTTTATTTAGATTATTGTATTTAGGCCTGGAAGAAAAAAATTATGGAGGGGATGCTGGCAGCAGCAATGCGTGGCTAGATTCCTTCAACTTGGAATGATGATGAAGCCTGTAATCAGGGTTTATCTTTCTTTTTATTCTTAATTTCTATGCAATAAAAGTTATGATCTTCTTTATTATATCTTTTGAATTATTTTTTTGATCGAAGTTTTAATCTGGCATACACGACCTGTACCCTCTATCGACGTACCGTGATCTCAGGATACGATACGTGCCTAAGAGAGACAGATCGTAGTATAATAGATTAGACCCTTAACCTTGCAATTATTAGATAGTTTATACTCTAAGAGAACGTGACGTGATCTTCTGATACGATCCGTGCCTGACAAGAGATAAATTATTCTAATTTTAAATTTGCAAAAATTATTACTATTGCAACATTAAAAAAAGAAGATAAAACATGTTTGCATGATAGATTCGGATTCCTAAGTTGCTTCTCCTGTTATTGAATTTCGTTAATTAATTAATTGTTATCTTTTAATAACCGCTATTCTTAATATAATCCTCTATAAATAAATTTTATTTTTCTCTTTCGTGAGTAGGTTTAATTTTGACCGCAAACGACAGCGATCAAAACTTATTAAAGTTATTTATGTATTACATCCTTTATGCTTCAGTCAAGTTAAACCAAAGACGTTTGAGTGTGTTTTAACATTGGTTCACACCCATGGAGCAAGGGCAACAAGAAGCAATCCTGTGGGACAAGAGTTGGGTACTCCGCCATGGAACAGATATCAACTTTGCAATACACCATACACAAGTTTCTCAGGCCTTACAACCTTTAAAATCATGCTGGACATAGTTCTAAGCATTCAATTTTCTAGTCTATGCTGATTGAGAAGGAAGAAATTCCTCCAAGTCACTCAACTCAAATCTCTTGAAAGAATACTTGAAAGATAGGAAAAATAGCAAGAAGAATCTATATTCTCCTTTACCTTCATTATGTTTTTTTGAATTTATAAATTGTGATATATATCACAGGTGAAAAATAGATTCTAGGCTCTTTCCTTTCTCTTCCTCATTGAGATTATATTAAGTGAAAGTAAAGTCTATACTCTTAACTCTCTCCCGCTATTCCCTCTTCTTTATTCCTTTTTTTTTTTTTCCTTTTCCAAACCATGACAATCCTCCTTATTCAAAATATGATTTTACTTCTAGCTAAAAGAGAAAAAGATATAAATTCCCTGCTATACTGTAGAGGTCAACTCTCTTTATTCGAGTTGGATTCTTCTGAGTTAGAAGATGATAAAAACTGCCTCATTTCTATACAAGTGAAGCCAGCCCAAATCAAATTGAATTTCTCTCCTCATTAAAAAAGATATAAATTACAACAATAGTAAAAATATTTTAAAAAAAGTTAGATTTAGTCAAAAGTTAAATCTTAACTCCTACATCAACTTTGCCTGCAAAAGCATTGTCAATTTCCTGATGCATTAGATGTTAAGGCTTCCCAAACTTTCAACACTCAATTATGCCTTGGATATGACAAATCTTCCTCCTAAAATTTATTCAGTCCTCGTAGTGGCCAGGGTGTTCTAAAGCAAGTCTAGTGATTCTCCCGGATCATTCCAAAAAAATGATATGCATAAAACATGGTGATGGCATCCTAAGATTACCAACTCATTTATTTGATATTTAAGTTTTTTTTTGCATTGTTTTAGGGCAATACATAATCATTGGCCAGCTAGAAACCTATAAAAGCATAAAAGTATTACAGCTGATAATTATTGTTTGCCTGAATATAAGTTGGTCCTACTAACAAAAAACAATGGTAACTCAAATTTGGGCAGATACACATAAAAGTGCATATTGGTTTAAATGAATGCTTCTGAATCCATTGTATTAATTCCATTTCCTACTCGTAGTATGCTCTTAATGATCCAGGCAAATGCAGATGGGAGCTAAGAGAATGTGCATGCCATCATCATATGTATCAATTAATTAATGCTGTGAAGCAAACAGTATTGGTGAAGAAGCCCTTGGTATGTATTCAAGTTCAAGTTGCTACCCAAAATTTTTCTCATGGAAAACAGACCAACAGTGTTCTATCCCTTCTGTTTTTTCAACTTAAATAATAGATGATGGTATGCGATAACAGGTGCCACACCAGGGGAAAGTCTCTCTATGATGGTATGAGGGTCTTTGGCCCTACTTTAACAATCCGAGGTAGATTTGATAAGAAAGAAACACTTGCTTGACCAACATGAGAACACAGGCATCAAAAATTAGAAAGGGCCTAGTTTTTAAACTTGATTTCTTGTCTAAATTCCATAGAAAAAGAATCACTGGCTCTATGCACAAGATAACTGATCTCAAGATACCAAAGGCTTTGACTGGCTTCCAAATGAAACTTCGTTCTTAGGGCAGGATGCCTAGAGAAGAAGCATTGGGTCAATATACATGAGACCACCATTCACAATAAATCAAAGAACACCTTCACCGTCAGCCCCATGTTTAGAAATGAACTCAAACCCAGCAGTTAAGACTTGATGATGAATGAAACACTGGCTCCACTAATGTTAGATTATTGCTCTTTATGCACCAATAAGGGTCTTAACTGTATCTTTAATTAAAATATCCATTAGCAATGTAAACTTTGATAAGAAAGTCCTTTGGCTTAAAATAAAACAGGATCCTTGATCCTAACTACAAGGATCCACAACTATGCAAATTCTGAATGACATGGTATCAATAATTGACAATCAACTCCAAAAATGAACTACAATCTTGATTTTAATGATGTCATATTATTAGATAATTAATTGAATGCTGATATTTACATAATAAACAAATTTCAGAATTTCTAGATATTAATTGAGTTTCAGAACTTACTTTAGATCCCAATTACATCTAAATTGAACTTGAGGCTTTAAACATCAACAAATGGATGAAGGATGTTATAAGTGCAGGACAGATTTGATCCATGATCCATCCTTAATTCTTCATAACTCACACCTTATAAACTTTGACAGAAGAAACCATTAATCGAAAGTTAGAAATTTTCAACAAGCATAACTTAAGTTCTTAGGGGTTTAATTCAGTTTGAGCAAAAAAGAACTTCAAATTTGAAAAATCTCAATCTAAAAACGCATGACCAAAGAGTTTAAGCTTCCAAAGTCTATGAAATTCATTTTTCAATAGTTTCAACATTATGAAGTTTATTATCCATAAATCTCTAGAAGAAACTCTAAAAGAGTTACCATTTATGAAACTTTTAATCTAAAGTATTTCAGTAGATAGTGCTCCAATAAGAACACCACATACTATCACCAAATAGAGTTTTAGCTTAGGAAAGTCAAGTAAATAGTGCTCCAATAAGAACACCACATACTATCACCAAACAGAGTTTTAGTCAAATGAAACTCTTGCACATAAAGAGTTTCAATAGAAATTTTTTAAAAAAGAAAAAAGAAAAGAAAAACACTAATGTGAGAGTTCATTACAAGAAATCCTTGTCTATGGAACTCTTGTCAGTATAACTCTCATGAACAGCATTTCAGCAAATGAAACATTGACACAGGAGGTTCATAATATGATCTTCATTGAAGTAAATTTTATTGCAACAACCTCTAATATAGAGGGTTTCACTAGTGAAAATTAAAGCTAAGTGCTTCATACTATGAAATTCTCCTGTAAACAGAGCTTCAGTTTAAGAAACTCTAGTTAATGAGTTATAGCCAATGAAATTCTCATAAATATTTTTTCAGCAAATATAACTCTATTATATGATGAAATCCTCATTTAAATAGACTTCTGATTCAAGAAATGAGAAAATTTGTCAATAAAACTTTCACAAAATAAGAGTTTCAGCATGAAACATGGTTTCAAATATTGATGGGACATCCATGAGATGTCGAGATGACTTGCTGTTCCAAATGTCAAGATAACACTGCACCACCATTTTTCCAGCATCACAATCAATGTGTTTTGAGACATCTCTCATTTCAAGTGCCAGGATAGCACAAGATGGCAATGTGTACCGTTCCATGGAAAATCTAAAACAGCTCCATCCCATGGAATTTAAAATCTTGGTATGATATCACATACATAAAAATGTCCAAGGTTTCAGCGAAAATGATGAAGATAAATTATTATATTACAAAGCAAATGAATATTCATATGAGATACTACAACAGATTGAGATAAACAAGAGATGGTAGAGATTTAATGCCATCTAGCTCATGGGATCAAGTAGTTGCACTAGAGAACTTAGGCTAAGGTAATCAATTTCAAGGGAGTGCTGAAGTTGAGGAGAGAAGTGATACGTGTCGATTATTATGACAGTGATAACAACAATAATGTTAGAGACCTAGGAAAAGGTATACATGTTGGTGATTGAAAGTTCAAGCTTAGCACCATGGATCAACACGAGATGGTTGACCAACTGCATCCATTTAACAAACATGACCACAAAAATTTACATCTGGGTGAGTTTGGTTGATGATGTGGAAAGAAGACAGTTTTACAATGATCAGAGACAAAGTTGAGTTAGTTTATAATCAATGTATAAGCTAAGAAGCTTTAAAGCCTCAAAACTGCACTGGATCAGCTTGGCAATTTCGCCCAAAATGAAAAGATATTATCAACTTTTCAACATGGATAACTGCAGCATTATTGTCCTAAACATTATCAAATTCGCCAATATCATTGTATTAATGAATGTGACAATGACTAACTCTATAAGTTACAAGCAAATTCGCCTATATCATTGTATTAATGAATGATGACAATGACAAACTCTATAAGTCAACTTGTAACGGTATACATTTTTGTCCTTTGCTAGAACAAGAAGACTACGAGTAAATAACCATAGACTTTTCATTTTAACTTTTCACCTTATTTTTTCTTATTTTGTAATCAACCTAGTTGACTAAGATTCTAATCCAGTATTTTGCTACTTACATAGTTGATCCTTCAGTCAATACAAGGCAACATTATTTGTGGCAACATTACTTCCACTGGATTACCCCAAAAAATAAAAATAACAGTTTCTGTTTAATTATGTCCATTGCTTTCTAAAACAAATTTTACTTTCCCTGAATGTCTTTAATATTTTGTCCATTGCAAGATTTTTTAAAGTTCTTAATAGTCTCATTATAAGAACTAAAAATTACTCAAAAATAGTATCATAAACAAGCAGCAGAAGAAATCATCATGATTGTTGAAGTACTCTGTTCTGAACAAGGTTAAATTACTGCTGAACCTTTATAGTAAATAAATAGAAAAGAAGAAAAAGCATTTGTTGATGCATATCAAAGATATGCACATGTAAATATTGATACATAGATGGACAAACTGGAACCCTGTTATGAGAACCTACAGGATTCATCAACAGTTTAGACATGTCAACAACAGAAGTTGTTTTTCAACTCTGATAATATACCAGAAATCAGAATATCTTGAGTATCGGCTTCCACAATACTAGTAGTACAAGTGAAACACCTACAATAACCTAGTTATGTTAAAATTGCAGAAGAGGTTTTCTCAGTGAGGTAACATAGCTGGGTGAAGCCAGTTTGTATGACAAATTATCTAAAACAATCCTCTACAGCATCCAGCACAGATTATTATGATGCTAAATTTGTAGATACTGTTGAAACCAATGTTTAAGGCATGTTTATAAACAGTAAAAGAATAAAAGTTGGTCGTTGTCAATAAACAAAAATGAATAACATGCTGAAACTTGGAATATAGGCTGACAATTTTTTATACAAACTTGTATACCTTATAATGCCAATTTGTGTCAGGTGCCAACATGATGCAGGACAGCAAGCATGCCATGCAAACCCTTTATCAGGTTGCGCACGTTATGACACCAATCCTTTACAAAGTACGTGTATATTTATATACCTAGCATATGACAAATAGCTCCGCATGTACAATAAGGCAGTGTTTGATATGGGGGATAAGGAAGGATATCCCCTGGATATCCCTTCTTATTCCCAAATGCTATAGCTAGAAAGGATAGATCTGAAAAAATTTAACCAGAGGGGATAACCCATGGTTAACTATGGTTAACCATGAGTTATCCCCTGAACTTATTCCATAGGGAACCTAAGAACAACTAAAGTTATCCCTTGATGGCAGACTTGTAATTTTAAAAAAATGCTTATTCATAGCTATCCCCTGGATAAATGCTATCCTGTACATTTATCCAGGGATAGCTTTAAGCTATCAAACACTACCTAAATATTTTCATTTCTCTATTACATGCGCATGTCAGACAACATTTTCCTTATCCAACTCTGAGGATTTTGCCTAACCGCAGTCTTGTTTCAAGCTTCTCACCTACATATGGCTTTGATATCTTTTCTTTTTGGTACAAATATAGCTTCCAACGTTATTCCTCCAAGTGGTTACCAAGCCTATGTACTTGATAAGAGCTCATACTAATCATTTTAAAACATGATCATGTTCAGCATCTATAAGTACGCTGTCACAATTCAATGTTAAGCATACAATATATGCACACCCATAAAAACCTATACAAAGTGATAATTTTTTAGTCTCCTTCCAACAAACTAATCTTTGTGGATTATAATTGACACATGTAAGAACCATCTTTCTTTAATTATCAAGCATTTTCCAGATTCTAATGAGAACTGTTTCATTTTCAAATCACATTTATGAATTCATGAAATGCAAATGAAATGGTAATGCTTCCATTCACATATGAAGTAGTGTGGACTCGCAACATTTTATATAGAGCTCTAAGATTCATCTAGGTAGATGATATTGAAAGAATAAAATCCAATATTTGAGCTGAAACACTATCATGATTATCTGTGAGATTTCAAGGACATTGTCAAATAATTTCAATATCTAGATCATGCCACTTGCTTGTTTCATATATTAGAACATGCTAAGTCTAAGAAACATGAGGAAAAAAGGAGGGGGAATGCATAGATATAAGCGATTAGTCTCCACCATTTTTCATTAGTTAGTGACCTTATCACATTACACAAGCACGCCAGTACCGAAAATACATGCCTGGTTTTACCATCAGAGGAACAACTTACAGCATCTTCAGTTGTGAACACTAAATTCACATGGCACGTTAATAATACAGCAGTTGAAATTAAACTTCTTTTCATGCACCTAATATTAGTGTCTAGATAGCTTCATGAAGCCAAATGAAAAGATAGAAGCAACCAATAACATGCCATGCCAATACCGGTGTGTACCACCCCATATCTCGAACACTGTATCATACCAATAACAAACCAAGCCTCAATATGCCATACTATACCAATGTAGTGTACCAATATGGGGTCCAATATCAAAATTACAAACCTTGATTTATGCAAATATGAAAATTACACAATATAGAAGGCAAACATCAGAAAGAATATATCTATATAAATAGTAAAAAGAATAATAAAATAATAAAAAGAATACTGAAATATAGAACTTACATCACTGTTATCAATAAGGTATTTGCAATTGGGACATTCCCAGCTTGCTTCTGCACCCAAGTCTTTGATTTGATAGTCAGAAAGGCAGGTGGCATTTTTTACTTTCTTTGCAATTCCCCTACTATTAACAAGCCATGCCCTATGGGTTGAATGTAAAGTAAGCCAAATAATAAGCTCCAGAAATATAAAATGTGTCAGATAAGCTATATGTAAACATTAAAAAATTACTGAGTATCAAAAGGAAGATAGGAAAGCATTAGACAACAATGAAATGGAAGCTAAATCATGACTGCAATCAGTAATATGTATGTACTATATTACAAGTCAGAAGCAAGAATTATTTGTTCAGTTAGATTATATCATGTTAATATATTAAGTGCCAAGTCAACTTAGTCCTGAATAGAGCAGAGTGAAGAAAGCGTATTCGTGTAGCCGACCCCCATGTAGTTCGAAAAGGCTTAGATGAGTTGAGTATATTAAGTGCCAAAATAAGTAATACATTGCATTCAAAAGTGCATTATAATAGTGATGTGACCATAGAAGACAAGTGCTCCAAAGTAGTACCCTGTCATCTATGTGATATGCTGGTCATGGAAAAGGGAATTCTTTAAATAAAACAGAGCATACTTACAGAAATTTAGGGCTGGAGAATTAATTTTTCTATAATTTCCAAGTTATTAACTTTAGCCTTTCCACTTTCATAATGGTATAACATGGAAAAGTGTGACAGCACAGAAGATAAATAATTTTGAGGATGGCTTCGATTTATCTTGAAGGATTTCAATCCCTAATATAGTTCAGATGTCATGTCAGGGTAGCACAAGGTTTATCAGCCTGACCTTCCTTCTATAGCTCACTTACACTTGCTGATAGACTAATAACAAGCTAATTTTCACAGATTCGCCAATCTATGAGATACATCATGCCACAATTTGATTTGCACTGAGAACTAGTGTCATCATCCACATTGTCAACCAGCATCCTCCCCAACTGCAATAGACTCGATATCCTCACATTTGACCAGTTGACCCCAGCATCTTCACTGAGGTCATAGGTTTATGACCAACACAACTAGAATTAGCCTTCCACTCCAAAGAAGATAGAAAATAAATGATGGCAGCACACTTTATATTGCCCTGAAACCTGCATACGTTGTTCTGATTTCTATTAGCTTTGCACATCTAGTCATAAAGTCCCTTTTCCCCACATCTCACTTCTTAGCAGAGCATGATTCTCAGCCAATTTTAACCTTCCGGAGAATTTCCATTGGCATCCTTTTTCCTTTCCACTTCTCATAAGACTCTGTTGTTCCCAGTGTTTTTCTTTTGTTCCTCACAGTTAACATTTTCTAGCACTAGGATACCTTCTGCTAAGCCATGCATTCCTGTCATCGACGTTCCACATAAAATCCACCGCTATAATTAGAAATGTGGTGTCTATTAGACTATTACAGAACAAAACTATAATTCCAACAGAAACGTCCAGCAACCATCATAATCATCCTTCTAATCATCTCCAGACATCCATTCCATATGCCAACCAAGAATGGGCGAGCAAAATTCAATTTAAGATGAACAATTGCCAAGATGCTAGATTTGGTATTTTATTGTCCAATTTCACCAATCCAAACAAGAAAGAGGAATAAAACACAGCAAATCAAAGATATTAACAGAAAGTGCCGACAAAATCAAGAAAAAGCTTCTGTCAGGAACCAGTCCAGCAAATGTGACAACAGAATCGGAGACTTCGTGGTTTTTGAAAACCCCTAATTCTTAGAGCACCAATTCTCAGACCTACCCACATGAACAACTCCACATAAAAGACCCTATGCCCCTAAGTCATTCACCACCAAAGGTAAAATAAGCCCCCAAAAAATCCAACCCTTCCCTCTGCTCTATCCATCCACGTTCTCTATTTTAACTTCTCGCTCCAAATTCAAAACAAGATAAGCTATTAAAAAAAAAACCCTTAGAACGTCAAAGTGGATGGACTTCCCCCATCATATTCCATCGCTCATTATAAGATCTAAAAATTACTCAAAAAGAGTATCATAAACAAGCGTTATGAGTCAAGGGGAAAAAAAAAAATCCACACAAAAGTTAAGTATCACTAAAAAATCATATCACAACAATACTCCATAGCCCACGGCTTTCTATCGATGGCTGATTCCTAGCTATAACTCACCTAGCCATCCTTCCAGTGGTGCTTCGGCGGTGAGATGGAGAACGGTGGAAGCAGGAGTCAATATAAAACGAACTTTTTCGATGCCTTGGTCTTTGTCCACCATGCGAAGTAATTGTGGGCGGGAAAATCGCGGTTGGGAGCTCGGGTTCGGGTGGGGCCCGGCTCGTGACATGAATTCGACGGCCAGTGGCCCGAGCCTTAGGCTCGGCGTACGGCCAGGTATTTGCCCGGTCCGGCGCCGCGATTTGCCGTCTCGCGATGGGCGACCGCGGCTGCCGGCCCGCTCCCTGGCTTACTTCCTCCCCAAGCTAAGGCTGGGGCCATTTTAAATTCCTGCGCTTTATAGAAAAAAAAAAAAACCGCGTACGGTGTCAGTGGAACGAAGCACTATGACAGTGAAATGCCGAGCGTTGCAGAAACAATACGATGGACCGCTGCCGGAAGGAAACCATCAAAAGCTGGCTTGACCGGACCAGGCTATGCATATAATCCTAAATGATAATATAAATTATTTATTTAAAAAAATTATTATTAAATAAATTATTAATAATATTTAATATATATTTGATATAAAATAGTAATTAATATTATAGTAATATTAATTACTATATTTACTATGACAAATAAATTATCAGTCATATAACATTAAATTTTTAAATACTTTTAAATAAAATTAAAATTTATATACTTATATATTTGATTTGAAAAAACTTACATTTATAAATAACAATGCCTAAATTTGATGATCCTTAAATTAAAAAAAAATTTCACTTTACATATAACAAAATAGAATAGACAGAATCTAAATATGCAGCATACATAATAAAAATTATTATATATAATCTAATAATAAACTGAACAGAAATAAGCAATATAAATAATTTAATAATAATTTGAATATAATGTAATACAAATATCTTCTTTCGAAATTTCAAATACTTCCAACTATCTTGGTAAAAAGTATTTGTAGTTTGTTAAAACAGCAACACTGCACAAAAGTTGATATGTTCAAATTCAAAACTACTAATAAAACTATTCGCTAGTTAACCAAACGTATACCAAACTATCATAAATAAATAACTAAACAACCACATCATCCAAAACAGCCACAATTGGCAACATAGATGTCCTAACTAGGACTAAAACCAAGGACATCTAATACATATATAATCTTAACCTCTGATGCAGTGAAAAGAAGTAAGTCAGACTTACACTATCACGAGCATTATCAATCCAGCTTTAACCATCAATGACTCATCCAACCCCAAATCTTCAATATTCGCTATTGCCTCATAAACCTTCTTCTTCATCTCTTGATCATTTGCAAAAAACTGAAAACAATATGTCAACTAATCAATACCTTTACTTGAACTTTGACACATTACTTCAAGATTGTTTATAATTTTAATCAAAGTGCTTATAAAAGTAACTTCTTCTTCATTAAAGGCCTTCCTTTTTCTTGATCTTGATGATGAAGCTAGCACTTTGTTGAACATGATCAATAAGAGTTTGGGGAATGGAGTTATTACTCTCAAATTCGGTAGGATCTATAAATTGGATCTCCTCTTCACTATTCATTGCTTTCGTAAGGATTTTATTGGCTGCATCTGCAGTATCCTCACCCCTGACCTATTGTACGATCTTTTCCAAATATGATTGAGAGTTCTTCTAAATATAAGAATGGCTTATTTCGAAGATCAGATGCTTATGACTCTCTATCATAATGAACCAATATAAATTGAGGAAACTATACCTAAAGCATCAAAAATTAAATAAGAATGAAGAATTAATTAATATGTTGTGCATTTACCTTGACCTAGTTATCCCATACATCTTGATCACAAGTAATATATATTTTTTGTACCATCCCATCCAAATCATAAATAGCACCATATTGTTGTTTCAATAGCTCTTGAACCTTGATTGGATGTGTGGATGAGCCTTGATGCTATAATTAGGTATCTTGTTTACCATCATCTTCTCCAATTGAAGTAAGAACCCAACCTTAAAATTGCTACCTTCTTCCCTCCACATAGGATCATTCTTCAAATCAAGTAGACATCCAATTAATATAGCATCCATATTCCAAATGATATAGTAACAATGTTCATATTAAATTTGCAATAAGGTTCATAATGAAGGAAGACTCGAATATATAAAATAGTAGTACATAGCAAAATTTGCAATAGTATTAAAAATTTCTTCAAGCTCTGTATTGGTCCCATATTTCTTGTGCCAAGTCATCCCTAAATTGAGTCCAAGCATTTGTACTCATAACATGATCAATCATTTCTCCTTCATTGCTATGTTCTTCTGTTAGGAAGACAATAAGAATCTCATATTTAATTTGATCAATTGACATCTCTCTTCTAATATGATTATGAAAAAAAGCATATGCATTAATGATTCTTGCTTGTGCTTTTAATGGATAAAATGACTTTCTCTAAGAATCACCCATCTCATTTTAGAAAAACCAAAGCATCATCTCTCGATAACATTTATAGCAGATGAGTGCCTATAGTTAAAGTATTCTTGTAGTGTTGTCGATTGAAGATTTTATCTCCAATCATTCAAATAATATTGTTGGCCCTTATATGGAATTAAAAACCCTTCTTCATTTGTATATCCAACATCACATAAGTAATAAAAACCTAACATAAGTAAAAATCTTGTTAGAAAATAAATTAATATATAAATGAAAATAAGTTTTAAATAACTAGAACTATTACCTTGGGTTACTTTTAAACCTCTCAGTCTTGATAATTCATCTCTTAATACTCTGCCATCTACAGGTAATCCTTTTCATCCAGGTAAAATATAGATAAATTATGTCTTGACTACAAACTCCTAAAACATTCATAACTATTTTACCTTTCCTCATTATGTATCTAGGCTTGTCAATGTTAATGACTGTGCATCTAATGTATGTTCCATCTAAGGCACCTAAATAATTCTACAATAAAATATATGTATTATTATTATGTTAATATAAAGTACTTCTTAAATAATTTAAAATTAACATAACATTTATCCACCTAATTAGAAAACTTGCCTTGAACCATTTATATCTATAGTCAATTGAGTTATTAGGAACATGCTCTGGTTTCTTAAGCAATATTTCATAACAAAGAAGAATGGACTTCAACTCAGTTGTAAACTGCCTACTAATTGTTTCACTACTCCTTACAAACTATCTTTTAATAGCCTATTCTTAGCATGGTGAGCACATAATATATATGATCATTCGAGAAACCAATAAAATTCACATTCAAAGAGAAATAGTCAAACCATCCTAAAGTCCCTATCAACCACCAACTCATCCTCATGATCATAGTCACACCCAAATCATCCACATATCCACCATTACCTCCACATATTAGAATAATCATACTACCACCTTAAAATAACCTCTACACCCATACATCCATACCTTCGTATGCAAGACAACACTAAGTAAGTTGCACTCACTTAGTAAGCAATACGCATGGGCCTCCCTCTATACTCCTTGCCACAGTGCTCGTAAAGACATCACTAAGTGAGCCACTCCCTTAGTAAGCGTCATGATGCCATACTGCTGGTACATACTGTCCCCATCTAAGAGCCAATATTATGTATCAACAATCTAATCTAGTGATACTTCTTTCCATCCAGGTTGATTTATATACTAATACCCAACGTAATAAACTCAGTCATGCTAGCTACCATAACTGTGCTCTACCCGACTTATGCGGCTTTTGTGCCCTTCCCCGAGTCGTTAGTCTAGGCTAGTAATGGTACTACAATACTCCACCTTACCTTAATTAGTACCACATACCAGCATACCCATCGCATACACTATCTTTCCCAAATATGTCACTTCCAAACATCTTCATAGCACCACTAAGCCACCTCACCGCCAAAATGCCAAAACTCGCAAGCATGATGAAAAAGCCCAAAATCATTTATAAAAATAATATGCTGCAATATAAATGCAAATCCACAAGAATTCATAATACTCATCTCATATCATGCAAGAAAATCTCATAATAAAATATGATATATGCAAGCATACAAGTCATGAAAACATACCACACAATAGTAGGGTGTAAAACTCTTACCTCAGATCGCTACTCTATAATTCCCTTAATGCAACATGTGTAGTCAGTGATCACCTATAATCTCACATAAATAATTAATTTTATCAAAATTCATAAATAAGAAAAATTATCATTTTACCCTTTAGCCTAAATTTTAAAATAACTCTTTTACTCCTCTCACTCAATATC
Source organism: Calamus simplicifolius (assembly GCA_900491605.1). Classification (NCBI taxonomy): domain Eukaryota; kingdom Viridiplantae; phylum Streptophyta; class Magnoliopsida; order Arecales; family Arecaceae; genus Calamus; species Calamus simplicifolius. The sequence goes on along the minus strand of UESW01004799.1, from coordinate 430,617 downwards.
TAGCGACCCCTTACTATTTTTTATCCTAAATTTAATTATTTTCTAATTTTACAAGTTTTCACTAACTTTGCATTATTGAAAAAAATGCCCCTACTTTCGTCGATAATTTTTTCTATGATTACCTTGGTTATTAATTAATTTGAATATCATTATCAAAATTAGACTCACTGCTCATCACCATGGTTCAATTCTCAAGATTAGATTTGATCAATATAATTTTAAATAAATATATTTTTTAGGCTCACTTAAATCATTTTATTTTAACTCAACATGAACATCATATAATTTTTGGATGAAATAGAGTTCAGAATACACATCTCTAAACCCAAATTTGAACCCACCAAGTGAGATTAGCTGAACCGCATGAATTCTATAATTAAATCCTAAGATTTTTATTTTTAATTTAAAAACTAGTTCCAAGAATTGAACAAAATTGAACCAGTCAGTCCAATGGTTCAAGCCAAGCCCAGTCCAATAAGAAGGCTTTAGTGTCACTGGGCTTTCGATCGGCACATGCAAGCGCTCCCTATGGCCACTAAGTCCTTGTGTTTACCGGTGATAGCATTAGAAGGTCCCTCTCCTAACCAGCCTAGACCCCCCAATAATGAAATAAAAATCCCAAACCAAGTCAAACACAAGATATACGGGAAGCAAAGCCTTTCCAACCAAAGAACTTTCCATTAAGTAACTTTGGATACAATGAGGATGCCCGTGAGCCAAACACTTCTCTATCTCTTACAAAGATCACTCAATGTGCCCAGCCCAACCTTACTTAAAAAAATGAAACTGACCTTGGCGCCTCGCACTCATGCACCTCCTTTACGTACCGGCCTAGTCTCGTCCGCGTCCAAGCCCGTCTAGCCTAGACCTCTACACTGACTTGATCTTCGCTGGTCAAGTTGAATTCATTGAATTGATTGATTACCTCCATGAAGATCCGCTACCTTTCTTTTATAGGTGGAAAGCCGCTGCCCATCCGTGTTGGATCCGCGTAGAAATCACTACCTCAAAGCACCACCTTTTACGTAAGCCTCTAAGTGATCTTCATTATTGACCATTGGATGTTGTTAGACGGCCTTGATTGGCCCAAAGAACTGCCCAAATATCGCTCAAGAGCGCTACTAGCTGGCTGAATTGCCCATCAAACTAGCCGGTGCCAGCCTGGATGTGTGGGCCGCGTGCTCGGTTGGAGTGCATGTGGTGGCTGAGCCGCGTGCCCAGCTGGGCGCACGCCCCCCTTTCGCCTGGGCCGCATTCACAACTGGGCCGCGACCCAGTTGTAACATTCAGCCTCTCCCGCACTCTCGTCACCCTCTCTTCTCTCTCTTCCCGCCAGCCCCAACCCATCGCTGGCTCCTGCTCTTCCCATTGCCCACCGGTGAAGGGCAGCGGCACTCGTCACCAGGCTCGGTGGCCCCCTCGGCTGAACCTTGGTGAAGCAGGGGAGAAGACTCTGCTTCTCCCAAGCTGACCCTCTACTTCGCGCTTCCTTGTGGCCGGCCACTATGGCATCGCCGTGCAATGGCTACTCTCTCTCCCTCCCTCTTTCACTTCGACGAGTTTCTCCAACAGCAGCCCCTAAACTTACAAAAATTCCATTGCCTTCTCAGTGAAACCAGAAAACAGAGGAGAAAGAAGTTTAGCTCTATCTTAACGGAGTTGCCGACGACGATCTAAACTTCCCCGGATGATGCACTAGCCCCCATAATCCTCCCCTACTCTTTTATTAGAAGATCTTACACCCTATCAGCTAGAATCAAAAAATGATTCTCAAACAAAGGAATAGAAAACAAAATAGAGAAAAATAACGCGACATTTTCTCTACCTCCCTACATTTTCAACGATGTTAGAATTTTCACGGTGAAGGAGGTTCAAACTACGCCCTCAATGGTGGTTTACCAGCACAAGTGCAGGGAGAATGGAAGGAAAAAGGAAAGGAGAAAGAAAAATATGAAGATAAATGACGATGAAAAGATATGAAAAAAATTATGGTCAAGCTGTTGCTGGCTTCAGTTTAACGAGTATATCTTCCGAATCGATAAGACCTATTCTGATTAATTTACCTCGATATGATCCCTTGATTCTTAATCGATCAAATCTAGATGATCTCAGCGATAAAATGATTCGATTATGATCAGGCAGAGTCGGATGATTTTATTCATCAAGTCCGAACCGATAAAATTATGATGAGCATGTGGAAGAGCAGATCGAAAAGTATTATTTCTTGATATTTGTAAAACATAATCTAAAATAATGCCTTAAAAATGAATATGATAGATAACATTTATAAGAAAATGCCACTTATTTATAATTTAAAATATGATCGATAAGCTTAAATACCATGAAAAAGTTAAATATAACTTTCGATAAAATATCAATGTCACTACAATTATGTTTTTAATATCTATCTTTATACTAGTAAAATTAAAAATAAAAATAAAAAAAGGAGAAGAAAAATAATAAAATAAAGGAGATAAAGGGGAAAGAAAGAATGCAAGGTTTTGAATCTTGCATCCAGTCATCTTTTCCGTTTTTGCCAGACGAGCACAAAACAAAATGCAACTCTAAAAGGAGATAAGAAAAAATGAAGAAAAAAAAAAAAAAAAGAAAAAGAAAAATAAAGAAGAAGGAGAAGGGAAAAAGAAAAAAAAGAAAAAGAAAGAAAGAAAGAAAGAAATAAAAATATGATAAATGAGAGAGGAAAATTAAATGAAGGGAGAAAAAAAAAAAGATTGACAGTGAGGTGAAATGTAGATATGATGGACGGCAAGGGTGGCTTGGATTCCTTCTTGGTCCCATGGCAATTTCGGTGAATGCACATGCATGCAGGGACGGTGGGATGAATTTTATGTCTTCTTCCAACTTTGCTTGTGACTGCCAACGCACCCACCGCATGACATGTTGCTGTGGACTGCCACATGTTTCATGACAACCCGTGGCTATCATGGATGTGGCATTTGGTACTTCAATACAAGGCCATAAATAGAGAGGATCATATTAGCCACTTGTGAGAACCGATGCTCGCAAGTATTTAGCTCGAAAATATTGATAATGTAATGAAAAATGTTTAAGTATTTATACTAAATTAAAAAATGTAATTTATACTTTCAGTCTAATTTTTTTGGGTGAGATCATAAATTGTGGTATCACATTTTTCATTTGAATTTGATGGCAAGTTTCTTTGAAATAGAAGTCAATGAAGTAATTTTAAACACAAGTGGCGCTCTTCTTACATGAAACAATACTTTGGATCAGCATTTATTAAGTTAAGGTTCATTATGGACCATAATTAGCAGTTATGGAGATCTTTCATGGACCACATGATTTTGTAAGGATACATGATCATGAGAGGGATTAAGGCTTTGAAGGGCTTCTGATTGGAACTTTATTTTCTTTCTTTTTTTTTTTTTTGTTTTCCAAGAACATGACGAGGAGAGCATGTTTATTTTAGAAGTATGCTTACAATACACAAGACCGTATACTTTCTATAAGGTAGTGTTTGATAGGAAAAATATTATCCATGGTAAGTGTACGGGATAGAGTTTATCCCCTAGCTATCCCTAGGGATATCCCTTGGCTATCCCATTGATCATATCAAAAAGGTAAATCCATAGGATAACCTTTTTTTACTCTTATTTGGAGGGATAACCAGCTATTCCTATCCATTTCTAGAGAATAAATTGAGGGGATATCCCCTGGTTAACCATGGTTAACCATGAATTATCCCTTTGGTTAACTTTATTCTCTGCTATCCTTTATAGTTATGGCTTTTGGGAATAAGAGGAGATATCCAAGGGATATCCCCTCTTATCCCCTATTTCAAACACTACCTAAGAGTAATAACTAGGTGCAGATATTTAAAGTTGATGCAAAGTCGTTGCAACAATAGTATATAGTTATCTTATTGGAAAAGAATAAGATGATGTAGCCTAATTTCTTGCATGAGGCTAAACTTCAGAGTGCGTCATCATTTTCTTCAAACCAAAATGCTTCAACGGAAGGAGAATCTGAAAGAAACCATGAGACTACAAGCATACGTCCATTTAGTAGTCTTATCTTCATGGACTGGACAGTCTCTGTATTCTGAATTATGATATCATCTAGGGCCTATTTGGATGTAATGTCTCTGAATCCATGAGATATCTCATTGTGAGTGGGAATTTCTAAGCGTAGAGGAGTGGGAGAAATTGGCATAAGCTGTTGCTCCCAAATTTGTAGTCCTTCAGGACAGCAAAATCCACCTAAAAATACAAGAGGTAGGAACTTTTCAGTATCCTGAAAATTATGGACTGTAGGAATACTATGGATTCACACAATTCTCAAAACATCTTCCTTTGTCACATCTTTTCTCTTCTTCACACTTGCATGGAAGATATCCTGCGATGAAGCTATAATAAGTAATATAATGAGTGAGAGTGGGATAAACCAACCCCAATGTAATCTTATTGATCCAAGTGTTGGGGAATGCGCATGAAAGAGAGAGGTGTTACTGACCTCATTAATTAGAGTTGTTGACAGAACTGATTATGCTAATTTTAGAGTATTATACTAATGTGATAGCCTCATTAGAGTATTGTTCTTATTTTCAAATATGCAAATTAATTTTAGAGGCAACTCTTTCAGCCAATTTAAATCCAAATTTCTTGATATATAACTTACTGAAAATACCAAAAAGCCATTAGTGAACTTCAGCTGAAACCTCCTCATTTTAACAATTGTAATTGAAACTTATATCACTAATTTTAGAAGCATATAAGCTAAAAAACCATGATAAACAGAAGATCAAAATGCAGATTCTCATGCTGATAGCAGCCACATTGGAAACACCTTGCTAATTGCCACCGAAAGACCAGAACACCTGCATAGCATTGGTAAGATGTTAGTACACATGCAAGGTCATTGTGTCATTAAGATAGGAAACTTTGTGTCATCAAAGATAACTTATTTGCATTTTAGGGGGTATTTCATAACCCAAATAGGATCTCAGGATGATCTTAGATCACTGATGATCCTTATATTAGGGTGATCTATCTCCTTAGTGATCGAAGATCACCATATTCAGCAAGAGATATGTTAAAGATTCCCAACGATTTAAGATTATTGCGTTCAATATATGAGAATTCTAAATCATCAATCGTGAAATACTAAAATTATCCTTGATTAGCTAAACTCTTTTTATCTTAAAAAATAATTAGCCCTAATATATTTTGCAAGCACCATAATAATTTATCATTATTTCATATTATTTATATTATAATGTAATATTAAATAATAATATAATTATAATATTATACTATAATAATTATTATATTATATCATTATATTATATGATATTATATTAATATGAATATAAAATCAAGCATTTTTTTATGGGTGAAGAGTATCTTGGTTCCCAAATCTCAAGTCAAAATTATTGAGTGGAGTTGATCTTAGATATCCAAATTCATGGACAGATAAGGGATCACTGGATTGCATGGTGATTTTGAGGTAGGGATAATTCATGATCACCATTAGGACTACAAACGAGCTAGGTTAGGTCATATCATGCTTAATCCTTATCCAAATGGTTTTATATTGGGATCTGGATTCAATACATTTACAAATCAAATTGGGTTCAATTTATGGAAGAAATTGTAGACTGAATGGGTCATTGGCTTTATTCAGGTTTAACTCAAGCTTCTAATATTGTTTGATGGCTAAAATCTAGTAATTGATAATCAAATATATATCCATTAAAAAAATTAAATGAGATTAAAAAAATAAACTTAAACTTATATTTTTATTCAAAATTTTTTAATTCTATTCAAGTCAATGATTATTCTTAAGTTTATAAATTATGATATTTAAAATATTTATTAATATACTTAAAACATTATAAATAAGAATCTATCAAAATAAATAATAAAATATAAATATTTTATATAACTAGTGAAAAAAGATGGGAGGAGATTTCGTTGTTAAGATAAAAAAATAGTTTAAATTAGAGTTCATTCAATAAATTTATAAAGATAATTGGAGTGAAGAAAATAAAATTTATATTTTATGAGTCAGAATAAAATTGGTTCGAATCAGTTTAGACTGAGTTGGGTCCAAATATACAAGATTCTAACTCAATCTAAAATTTAGATTGGGTCTAGTTTTTAAATATGAACCAACCCATTAGTCTCTAAATACAAATTGGATTGAGTCTAATGGAGTTAGAACCAGATTGGATCATAAGCTGACCTAACTTATTTATAGCCTCAATCATTACCGCATAAAATCATCAAGGTATAATCAAACGTTGTGATCCTATCCTCTACCAAGATTAGAGGTGATCCTGAATGAATCACTCGATATTGAACACCCCCTTATGGTACTGTCTAACTTGGAAGATCATATGATCTTTGTGCATCTAAACATTGTCATCTATAGTGAAGATCAAACATGCTAGGCATATTATTTTCATGCTAAAATTAATCTTTCAATTAAAGGTATGGTTGCAAAAACTGAAAGATGAAAAAGAAATGGTATAGGCCGAACAAGACTCTTGCGAGATGCACTTGATCAAGTAATACCCTTATGCCATCGTTTATCATATTTATCATAATAAAAGTTCATGGTTATATTGGTCTTGAAAGATCACACTGGTAGCAACACTAAATCAAGAGAAAAAACAAATTATAAGGAGAAAAGGGGACTTGTTATTTCCTTTGGGGTGAAACGATCTTCAAATTCAAATTGAATTCAATTTCTGAGATGCCTCCACTACATCTGGATTCAAGGATACCCAATTAAGATCCACTAATCTTGGACCTCATTGGTTAATCCCACTATTGGCTCTATGTTTGATATTATCATGGAATTCAGCCAATGCGAAAAAGATCGTGCAAAATGCCAAATGAAGCTTCAAGGAAGCACAAAACCATGATGTAAATGCTTCAGTGGAGGCTGAAAGCTAATTTGAAGCAAATTCCTTTCTCCAAATACACCATCATGCTTCTCTATATGTTATGACAGCTTTTATATAAAGTGGATATGCATGCTTTTTCTCCATTTGTCTCTCCCCTTGCATAACTTGATCTTAGCCAAAAGGCTAGAAAAAGTGTCTTCCTATTGTCTATCATAGTGAGAATGAGCATGATTCTTGATGTTTGATGACTCAAATGGAATCATTATGATAATCTTAGGTCACTTATGATTTTCACCCTAAGATAATCATATCCTTCATGATCTAAGATCATCGCATTTTACATGTCATGTTTCCTAAATTAAAGATTATTTTTCTCCCCAAATTTTGGCTCAACATTATTATCTTAAGGTAAGTTTGAAAATCTATCTTTAAGGATGGATTTAACATCACTAAGTTGGATAACGATTTCAGAGATAAGAATAATTTGATATCACTATCATGTAGGATCAATAAAGTACAACTAAATATAATAATTGCATTACCTCGATCTATATCAATATTGATCTTAGCTTCATCTTATATACCTCATTTGATGTTTGTCTTTATCTTATTTGCATCTTTCCAACAATATGGTGCCTGTTCTTAGCATATCTTTCTCATCAAATGCATGTTGTGATAAGCGGGTTGGCATTATTTTAGCTCCTATAACAGTATTTTTTTGAACATAATCAGTTTTGCTATGAAATTTGTACATGTCATTAATAATCATAGCCATCATTACCATAGAAATATAAACATATTTAGATTTGCTTAAATTTGTGCAAAGTGTTAGATGCACCATGAAGTGAAAGAATGAGGAACAGTTGTTCGATATATATATATATATATTAAGAAAGAGGAATATTACATAATCAAGATTTCATTTGTTTTGTTTGATTTAGTTTTAAAATAAAGAAAGATAATGCATTAGATGGGGATGTCCTAAACTTTCAGTTTCTCCACAAAATGGAATATCCCTTTGCCCCACCTCATTCCAACAACCATTTTGGTCAAGCATACTAATAGTTCTTTTCTTTTCTATAATTTTATTTTATTTTATTTTTTAATTCTTCCTTCTTTCTTTTCTTTCAATTCTCTTTCTTTCTCTTCTATCTTTTCTTTCATTTTTCATTCTTCTCTTTATTTTTTCTCTTCTACCTTTCCTTTTTTTTTCTTTTCTTCCTTTCTTTTCACCTTTTTCTATTTTTTCTTTCTTTCTTTTCTTTCTCTTATTCTTTCCTAAAAGGAATTCTCCTGGCCCAACTCACATAACGACTAAAATTTCTAATAAGCATGTCTTATTTAGACAAGATGAGGTACAAGGCCAATGCGGATTGGGCTATATCTAACCAATTGGTTTGGAAAACTTTGCTTCAACTACAAAGATTTTCCAAAAAAAAAAAAGGGAATATCTAAAATTCTGCATGTCTTACATGAGGCATTAAATCTTCTCTAACTCTTGAACCCTCTTAAATCTTGAATTAGCATGCATTGACCTTCTTGAAAACCCCCATATCATGCTATTAAGACAAGATAATATTCAATGGATAAGAAAGTATAAAACCATTACTATAAGAATGATGGCTTTAGCTCTAAGTGGTGCAACAATATCTCAATATGATAGAAGCTCATGTTGGCATATGTTTAGTCCCACTATAGTGATACACCAAGTACATTTCAGATATTAAACCAAAGAATTTAAATAATACCTTCTTAGTTATTTTTTTGAGTGAAATTTTGTATTGTTACAAGTGATATCAATGTAACCATAGTTAATGACATATATAGATTAGGGATCACACTAAGCGTGTTTATGGCATTTATGATTAGATTTTGATTTGGATTTGAATCCTTACCCCGTAAGGATATCAAATCTTGAATGAAAAAAGTATCTGAAAGCTCCTCTTAATTTAGGTAGGGTTATTTCTAGGGTTTGTATAATGAAACTCTTAGTAGAAGTGGATAGGACTATTTCCTACATACTTTTATGAAAAGCTTAGAGGCCATTTGGCATCACCTTTATCTTTTGTCTCCAAATATAAAAATAAATATTTATTTTGTCTTATTTATAAATATTTAAAATAAAAAATATTTAGTATGGCCATTTATTTTTTACAAATAGAAATATTATAGTGATTGAGGTGGAAAATGTTTAGGGTAATGCAAGAAAACTGACTAAATCATAAAATTGATTTGAATCATGATTCTAGTTGGTTTGGATCAATTTTTTTTAGCTTCTCTATTGGGTTTTGTTTAAAAATTTCTAAAACTAGAAAATTAAATTTGGTTTTGGTTGAATTTTAAAAATCCTATATAAACTAAACTAAATTGTATGTATATACACAGACACACATATTATGAGTTTTCATTTGTACTATAGTTAAATTATGGTACTGCAAGCATATGTAAATAATTGAGCTACCATTTGACTACATAAATTTTTCTATAGAAGTCAATTTTATTTTCATTTAAAGCAGATACAAACTGATAGACTGAATTGAAACCAAACTAAATTTTTTGGTTTGGTTTGATTTAGTCGACTTGGTTTTATTTTTAAGAGACCAACTCAAATCAGTTTGTTTTAAAAAATATTTTAAACCAACTAAAGCTCACTCATGCGTACCTTTAGTATGTTGTAATAGTGGTGGAGACAATAAAAATGATAGTAATAGTGGTTGTAAAGATAATGAAGATGATAGTGATAATGATAATATCAATAGCAATGGGCTACTTGCAATATAATAGTGGCATCAGGGTGTTGGCAATGGCAAAATGGTGAGGAATTAATAATATCGTGATCATGATGATGATGGTGATAATAGGAGAGTGGGATGACAATGATAGTGTGGTGATGGTGGTAGGAAAATGATACTAAAATTTACAAATGATTGCAATGATAAAAAAAGATAATCGCTATGATGGCAAGAACAATTGTGATCATGAAAACAACAACAATGATGGAGGTGAAGATAAAAGATACAAGTTTTTTATTTTAAAAAATTATAAAAAAGAATTTTTTACTTTTCTTTTAACTCAAATAATAAAAAGAAATGTTAAAGAGTAGAAAATCAAAATAATAATATAAAATATATTTTTATCTTAATTTTTATGATTTTATTTAAAAAATAAAAGTGATGCAAAACATATACTAAAGAATATGAAAGATAGATTATTCAATAGAAGAAAAAGCGCTATGGAGGAGTAGGTGGGAGGAGAGAAGAGAGCAGAAAGGGCCACCCTTTAATCATCCTAAGATAACTATTAACAACTAGGGAAGCCTTCAGTCATGATCATCTATGGCAAGATCAATGTCCTCCCAACAAAGGTTGTGTCAAGTCTTAGATTTGAATATTAAGAAGCTTTAAAATCATTTCAAAATGGTGGTTCTCTTTGATGGAGATATGCAAGAGGCAAGGGCGAGATGGAGGTTAGTACTAATTGGTAGGGAGATTGGAAGGAGATTCAGTTTGGATTTTCTTACTAGTTCTCAAGACTCAATGGCGTCTAGTAGATGATTTTGAAGTGTTTTCTATGGAATCAGATCATAACATTTTTTGATTCTATAGTGAAGGATATCTCTCAAAGGTTGCTTTGAAAGGCTTTGAATTGTAGGAGGCTTTGTGGATCCTTAGATACCAAATTTTAAGGCTTCAAAAACTTCAATCAATAGAACAGTAGTTTGGATGTGGATGGAGGAACTTCCTATTGAATTTTGGTCAAAGGAAAGAATATTGGAAATTCCCTCTATTGCTAGGTGGCCCTTGTCATTGGGTGATAGGATGGCTATCTTACGATCGTGAAACTACATTAGGGTTTGTGTTTCCATTAATATTGAGGAACCCTTAGCTCTAAGGGTAGGTTTAGGGGGTAGGTCAGGCGAAGACCCCTTATGGCAAAGTTTTACTTATGAAGGTATCCCAATTTCTTGTTATGCCTGTGTTCATGTGGGTCATGGATATGCTCGTATGCAACTTCAAACCTTCTTCAAAGGTAGCCCTTGTGATGAAAAAAAATGATTCTAAATTAAAGTGGGAACATCCAATCAGCTCAAAGGTGATCCTGATGATGTCAAACTCTCATCATCGTCCAGGGTTACAAGGAAAAATTGTTTGTTTGGGCCATGGTTGGTTGCTTGACAATCTAAAAGGAGGCTAAAGGATTGGAGAAAATAGTCATGATGAGTCAACTTGGTCCCGGCTCAAAACTAGGTTGCAATCCATTTGAGTTATACTGAGTCAGATCCTTCCATTGTAATAGAAGGCACCAAGATTGCAAGCATAGATGGTTCTTACAGGCTCATCAAGGAAGGTATTCAAAATTCAAATCTCTAATAACATGGCAATTATAGAGGGTGGAGAAAATCTGAACGGAAAGAAAATTGCGGGTAAGTCATCAAAATTTGTGGTTCTCGCTAATATAATTGACAATTTGGAGAATCCTGACTAAGCTATTATGAAAGTGGAACACAAAGTCAAAGCCAAAAATCTAGTTGATTGTTTGGGGGTGATGTTTGCTAAGAAGGGCAAAGGAGAAGATAAAATCAGGGGATAAATATGGTTGGGTATCTCTTATGAACTTGGGTTCAAGCTTTGAAACCTTATGTTTGGGACGAAGTTCCACATCGGGCCCAATTAGTCCAAGATGGGAATGGATAAAATCAAGAGGCATAATCACAAAGCTTGGGTTCAAACCAAACAGCTCAATCAAGTTGGGGAGAAATCCAAACCTCTTCTACCCTAACTGAGTTTGTTGGTTGGTCTACTAGAACCTAACCTTGTTGAGGGAGCTAAGGTAGGACGGGAGAAGGGGGTTGTGGAGGGAGGCAGCGTACTTGAGCTGACTCAGGGGACGAAAGGCAGGGTCACCATCTTACTCTAGTGAAGGGTAGCGATAGTTGGCATCATTAGTGGTTGCAAGCACAAAGGAAGGTCTTAGCTCAAGGGTGGATGGCCTAGCTAATAGTTGGACTACTAAGGCATCAAAGATGGACATTACACTGGTTTCGTCTTCGTCCTGAAGGACAATGGCCGAGAGGGTAGGCGGTAGAAGGTCAAAAGTCAATGGCGGTGTTAAATATGAGGCTAGGGTTTTGGAATATATGAGAGAAAAGGTGGCTCCAATGGATGAGGCAGGCTTGGCTCAAAGGAGTTGGTTTTCTTATGGTGCTGGTGTGGCGGCAGAGAAGCCTAGTTTTCAAGTCCATCATGATGTTGAAACAAATAAGAAGATGAGCAGAGGGAGGGGAAGGAGTTTAATAAGCTAGTTTAATAAGCTTAGCTGATAAGGTGCTTAAGCTAGAATTATGGGGAGTAGAAAAACCATCATTCTTCCCTCGACATTTGAATACTGTTATCATTGTATCCAATTGGTGTGTGTGTTTTTCTGGAGACTAGATTATATGATGAATCTATCAATAAAGTTATGAGAAAATTTAGTCCTCTTTGGAACTAAAATTGTATTGAATCTAAGAGTTTATCAGGAGGAATAATTATATTATGGAAGAAAGGCTAGGAGGTGCAGTTCAATAATGCAACCAAATAGTGTTGCTATGATATCTTTTCTATTGGTGGTTAGGACTTATAGATTTTGACGGCTGTTTATGCAAGCACCAATGGTTTAAATAGGATGTTTCTTTGGAGTGAACTTGGTTATGTTCCTTTTTTAAATGCTCCAATAATGATGGTTGGGGATTTCAATTGTATTTTATCTTAAGCAGAAAAAAGGAAGCAAGCCTTAAGTTGAATCATGGGAGTCCTGGCATTTTCATGATTTTTTGAATCAACAAGATTTGATTGATCTTGGTTTTGTTGGGTCTTCTTTCACTTGGTGCAACAATAGGGAAGGTCTAGCCAAATTTAGGAAAGATTAGATAAAGTGGTGGTCAGTCATAGTTGGCTCCATCATTTTTTAGCTACTTCTGTACATCATGTGGCTAGGGTTAGTTCAAATAACTGCAATCTTTTAATTTCTTTGAAGTAAAAAGGTGCATGCCCAATTCCTTTTAGATCTAAAGATATATGAATGCATATGCCAGGTCCATTTCAATTATTCACTATGCTTGGACCTCAATGTATGGGACTTCTTTTAGGAGTCTAGTTAAAAAGTTGAAGAGAGCAAAAATTGCTCTCAAGCATGGAACAAGGAGGGAGTAGGGGATATATTTCAAACATTGCTAATCTTATAAAAGATATTAGTGATCTTCAAAATCAGGAGGATATAAAGGGCAGTTTTTCTCCAAATGATCTATCTATCCTAAGGCAAAAGATAAAGGAATATCATAATGTATAGTCTTTATATGATAATTTTTGGAAACAAAAGTCCAGAAAGCATTGGTTGCAGTCTGAAGATCAAATCACCATGTTTTTTTATAATTACATCATTATAAAATGCAGGAGAAATATTATAAAAATTATTGAAGATAGTAATGGCCAGATGTAGAGTTAGAGGAGGATATAAAGAAAAATACTTAGGATTATTTTGAGTAGAGGTGGGCCTTAATTGCATCTTTCTCTCCACCAGAGCTTCCAAGGTGTAGTATAAGTTGGGAGAGGAAGAGAAAGCCCGACTGATGGCTCAGATGATAGATGAAGAGATTTGTTGGGCTTTAAAGGGTATGCCTTTTGACAAGGCCCCTAGGCCTGATGGTTTTCCCCCTGATTTCTACAATAAGTGTTAAAATTAAACAGAAAGATGTGTATGCATTTATTCATCAATCTTTTAAGGAACACAGTATGCCTAGGACATGGAAGGCGACTTTTGCGACTTTCATTCAAAATGCTCAACTATGAAGTCTTTATTCCAATTCAGGCTATAAGTTTGTGCAGCACTATTTATAAGTTAGTGGCCAAAATAATTGCAAAAGGAAATAGGCTTCTTCTTTCCAAGTTAATTTCAAAAGAGCAAGTTGCTTTTGTTAAGGATTGAAATATTTTTGATAATATAATCATGGTTCAGGAGTCTCTTTAACTCTTTACTGAAAGCTCAAAGGTCTAAGCAAACGATGGCAGTAGTATTGGATATGGAGAAGGCTTATGATAGGTAAATTAGGATTATCTCTTTGTTATTTTGTCCCATTTTAATTTTTCTGTAACTATGATAGAATGGATTAAAGGATGTATTTGAGAACCAAAGTTTGCCATTTTAATCAATAGATCTCTATTGCATTTCTTCAAAACTATATTAGGTCTCCATCAAGGTTGTCCTCTGTCTCCTTATTTTTCTTTTATGTGCAGAAATGTTATCAAAGGGAGTAAAGGAAGCAATATCAGATAATAAGATAAGTGGTTGTCTTTCAGCTAGCTAGTTATATATATCAACCACTTGTGTTTGCTAATGATTATCTTATTTTTTCAAGAGTTTGTAAAGCTAATTGCCTTGCATTTAGAGCTATAATTGAGGACTACTACATCGATCTGGTCAGAAAGTGAATCTTCAAAAGTCTATGGTCTAGTTCAGTCCAAAGATCCCTCATAGTATTGCATTAGAGTTGTTGGAGATTCTAGGAGTAAAGTGGGTGGATAATTTGGGTGATTATCTAGAGACTCCTCTCAAATGCTTCAGACTTAGCTCCTATGACTTATAATTTCTCAGAAACAAAATTTTGGATGAAATCTTGGAAATAGAGATTTTTATCCTTTATTGAGAGAGCAACTCTTATTCGGTCACTATTGCTTTTAATGCCAAACTCTATTTTGTCTAGTGTTAGGAGCATTGTGGTTTGGCTAGAGAGGTTGGTTAGATGCATTCTATGAGGGTATGAGATGGCTAAGAGATCTATCTACACTATAGCTTAAGATGTGATTTGCAGACCTCAAAGGGAGGGAAGGCTTGGAATTCCAAATCTATGGATTTGGAGGAAGGTTATGTTGGGACAAACTGTGGGACGATTATTGCTTTGTCTTGATAGTTTAGGGGCTTCATTTGTTCACAAGAAGTATCACTTTGATGAGAATTGTCTCAATTATATTTTCCCAAGGAACGTTGTAGCTTTGTGAAAATCTATCTGTTAGTTATCTATTCCTCTTTTAAGGAGTCTTTTCTAGTCACTATAGGTCACGGTAGGAAGTTAGTTTGGTAACCCCACTTCTCTGACTAGGCAATTAAGCTTTGTTTGTGTCTTTCTTTTTCTTTTTTTTTTTATGAATAGTCACTTACAAGCATTCGCAGTCCAAAGGTGGTCTTCTAAGAAAATAAATAATAAATAGAGAGAGATTTATCACTCATGTGAAAAGAATATACATATTTTTTAATAATTAGAAGTAGTCAGCTTCATGACTATTAGCTAGAAGTTCTAGTCCCACAAGATTAAGTTTTTGGTCACTTAAAACTTATCCTATCCTAACTCTTATTGTTTTATAATTACCGTATATCGATAATCACTAAGGTAGCGTTTGATAGGAAAAATATTATCCATGGATAAGTGTACGGGATAGAGTTTGTCCCCTGGCTATCCCTAGGGATATCCCTTGGCTATCCTATTGATCATATCAAATGCAAAAAGGTAAATTCATAGAATATTTTTTTTTACTCTTATTTGGAGGGATAACCAGCTATTCCTGCATTTTCTAGGGAATAAATTGAGGGGATATCATGGTTAACCATAGTTAACCATGGATTATCCCTTTGGTTAACTTTATTCCGAGCTATCCCTTATAGTTATAGCTTTTGGGAATAAGAGGGGATATCCCCTCTTATCCCCTATTTCAAATACTACCTAAATATCAATATAGATCTCTGTTACAACAAATGATAAAACCATAAAATTATTTTTCAATGAACAACTAGCTGTATGACTGTACTGGACTACTTTACAAAGATGGTAAATTAGAGCATATCCACATGACCCGTAAAAGCACCATCAGACAAAACAGAGAGTTGCTATTATTTTAACCATCCTTCAGCAAAGTATATATGGAAATTAAAATCCCTAGCTCTACTTCCTCAATTCAATATTGTTACGAAGATGAAAGGCGATTCTTGCAACTATCGAAACATGAGATGGATTTAATTAACATACTATTATTATCAACTTAGTTTTATGAGACACTCCTTAACAAAAGAAATTAATATAATCACCATACTGTAACCATTGTCCTATGGTTCAATTGCTGTTTAACTATTTCCGTATGCTGAACCAACATTGCAATTTAATGCTTCCAAATTCAAGCACAACAATTACACAAGGAGGAGAATCAAGCAATTTATCTTTGTAGTTTCCATAAATCAGGCAATTTACCAGGTTGGGTTGGATCTGATTAGGTCTATAAAAGAAATTATAGATCCAATGAGTCATTTGGGTCTGTTTGAGTTAATCAAAATATTGTGATTTAAAATGGAATTGAATCAAATCATATTTCAATTTAAGTTAAGCATTTAATATTATTTTATGGCTAAAACCTAATAATTGATTGTCAAATATAGAACCATTAAAAAATTTAAATGAAATTAAGAGAATAAACTTAAACTCAAATTTTTTTCGAATTTTTTATTCTATTCAAGTAAATAATTATTCTTAAGTTTATAAATCATGATGTTTAAAATATTTATTGATATACTTAAGATATTATATATAAGAATTCATCAAAATAAATAATAAAAATTAAATATTTAAATATAATTAAAAAAAGATAGGTGTAGATGTTAAGATGAAAAGGAGAAGTGATTTAAATTAGAGTTCGGAGTGAAGAAAAATAAAATTTATATCTTTGAGTCGGAATAAATCATATTCGAGTTCAATTTAGATGAATCGGATTGAATTACGTTCAAAATAAAAGATCCGGTCCTAATTCAAAATTTAGATTAGATCCAATTTTTAAACTCAATATAATTCATGGGTCTCTAAATACGAATCAGGTTGAATCTAATCGATCAAAATTAAATCGGATCATAGGTCAACCTGCCCATTTGTAGCCTTAATCATTATTATGTAAAATCAACAAGATATAACTAAATGCAGTAATCTTGTTACCTCCATCCATATTATTAGTGATCTTATTAGATGAATCACTCCATAACAAATGGCCCTTATAGTATTATTTAACTAAGTAGATCATACGATCTTTCTACATCATATGATCACTCCATAATAATTGTCATCTATAATGAAGATAAAAAATGCTAGGCATATTATTTTCATGCAAAAACTAATTAAAATTAAGACAACAAAAGACCAAAATATGAAAAAGAAATGGTATAGGCCAAACAAGGCCCTTGCAAGATGCAACCTGATCAAGTAATCCGCTCTTATGCCATCGTTTATCATATTTATTGATGTGGTTGATCACGCTCCACGGGGTTGAATTAACAACTTTACGATTTTTGGAGCTGAGCAGTATGTGGCAGCTGGCCTCGGCCTCGGACCTGGCTTCTGCCTCAAGCTCGGCCTCGGCCTCGGGATCTCGGCTTCGGCCTTGAGCTCGGCCCTGGTCTCGAACCCGGCTTCAGTTTCGGCCTCGGCCTTGTCCTCAAACTTGGTTTCCAGCATCCAAACAAGTGCTTAGAGTGGCCACGTGGCCCACAAACCCACGATCTCTAAGATCACGAATGGTTACCATTATCCACGGCCCACGTCTAGCGATTATGCGCCCACCTACCACTTACAACGCCGATCTTGGCGACGACGTGATTCAATGGTCATCCCCGAAGGGTAAGAGGGACCTTCGAACAAGTATAAGAACCTTCACTCAGAAGGAAGGGGATTCATTCGGAACTAATCATCTCTAGTGCTGTTACCCAGACCACTAACTAGAGCGTCGGAGGGTCCCCGCCGAAACCATCGGTCCAAAACTTTTGTTGCATGCTTCCGGCTAAGGGAAGCAGTCCTGTCATCTTCTCGAAGGTCCACAAAGTTCTTTTCCTGCCCGACGCTCTTCAAAGTGATTTGGCAGCAATAGATTGGCGCGCCAGGTAGGGGGGCGCACTGCAGCACAAATGTTTATTCGACATACCTGCAACCCTTCAACCCCTGCAAGGAAGAAGATGGCTATCACACGTACGCAAGAGGCCTCTACCAGTCAGGCTGGGGGCACCCCCCACGGGCTGAGCAGCCAAAGATCGACCTCCCTGCTCCGTCCCCCATACATCCATAGTTTAGCCAAGCTGATCAGCTCGACGCACTAACCCAGCAAGTTCAGGATCTGATGGCGGTGGTTTGGGGTTGCAGGAACAGTGCTCCACCACTACGCCATTACCACCTCAGCTCCCCTCGCCCCACGCGAAGGTCACGGAGCCAGCCATTCTCATCGTGGCAGGACTCCTCCTGAGACTTTTCATCACGCATCTCTGAAATCTTACCGTCGGGAGACCTCCAAGCGGCCGTGGTCTCCTTCCCATCACTTTGACCGCCTCCCTAAGCGGCGCAGCGGGAAGGAACCTGAGCAGGTGCATCCTCTCCACCGGCGACCTTCTTCCTGCTCATCCTCCGAATCTTCAAGGGAGATTCTTCGACAAACAGATTGCTTGTCGGGCTGAGCAGCGATTGGACGAGTACCATCAGCGATTGGAGGAGCTCAGCCACAAAATTACCAACCCTCATAGGGCGGAATACGACCATCGCCCCCCACTATCTCGCCGCATTATGGAGGAAACGGTACCGTTCCGGTTCCGTCTATCCCAGTTGGACCCGTATGACGGCACCACAGACCCCCTGGATCACTTGGAAAGTTACAAAGTCCTCATGCAGGTCCAAGGGGCATCACATTCTCTCCTCTGCATCGCCTTCCCAGCTACACTTCGGAAGGCTGCACGTGCGTGGTATTTCCGCTTGCCACCATGTAGTATCAACTCCTTCAGGCAGCTAGAGCGATCCTTCTTGGCCCACTTTGATACGTGCCGGAAAGATCCCCCAGTGGCTGATAGCTTATTAGCCATCCAGCAGAGGAGCGGCAAAACTTTGAAGGACTTCGTGGTCAGTTCAAGAGGCTGCGCTCAAAGTCTAATCTTGAGGACTCCGTGGCCACCCTGGCCCTGAAGTGGGGACTCTGTCCCTCTCACTTGCCTATTCTCTGGACAAGAAACCTCTCGGCTCTTAAGCCAAACTGCTAAGCCGAGCGCAGAAGTATATTCACGCTAATGAAGCAAACTTTTCAAGAAGGGAGGTTGATAAGGGGTCCAGTAAGAAGCCAGTGCATCCGGAGCCTGCTAGGACACGCCAAGGAGGTCTGAGCCACCTCGTCGCTCGGACAATCGACTTGGACCCTGGCTCCCAAGGAACACTTCACTCCCATTCTCGCCCCAGTATCCCATATCTTACTAGAGATTGAGGGCGAATCTTATCTTTGGCGTCTGCCTTCCATGAGGCTAGGAGTCCCTTGCAATAAAGATCTCTACTGCTGCTGTCACCGGGACTATGGCCACGACATGGAGGACTGCCGCCTACTGAAAAAAGCCATCGAGGAACTCGTTCATCAGGGCCATTTGGAAAGTTTGTTCGAAAGGGAACCCCACTACTCCAGGCCCATTGGTACCATCTGCACCCCAGATCGGCATGGACAACGCTCCGATGGAGAAGACGGTGGCCATGATCTCCTGGGGGGGTAGGTAGTGCCTCTAAAAGGTAGCGTAAGGAGGAGAAGATTCTGTAATTTCCTTTTTAGAAGGGACTTAGAAGGGGTAGACAATCCTAATGATGATAGCGTCGTCGTGTCAATGACAATAACTAAACATCCTGTAAAATGAATCCTTATTGATAGTGAAAGTTCAGTGAATGTTCTTCCGTAGAGGCATTTGTTCGAATGAGCCTGTCTCCGAGTCTTCTTTGCCCTATGATCACTCCCAGTTACGGCTGGGACGAAACTGTGCCAGAGCATGGTCTTCATAAAATTTCTGGTTGTCGAGTCTCCTTGGCTTACAACGCCATTCTTGGAAGGCCCAGTC
Organism: Calamus simplicifolius; assembly: GCA_900491605.1. NCBI lineage: Eukaryota > Viridiplantae > Streptophyta > Magnoliopsida > Arecales > Arecaceae > Calamus > Calamus simplicifolius. The sequence continues at coordinate 410,813 of UESW01004799.1, read as the reverse complement.
TCAACCTCCTTGATGCCATTATTTCTACAAAGAGGCTATTGGTACGATTTCCTACCAATAAGGGAGTCGGGGAGATCCGCGGGGAGCGAAACCTGGTACCCCTCTGTTACCATACCGTACCTAGTCCTCACGAGGTGACTGCTCCACGGCGCCCGAGTCACTTGAACCCAGAGACTCCGAGAGGAGAGGAGAACTGGGTGAAAGTTTGTTGACTTTCTCGCTGGGTGAGGATAATAAAGACAATTCGAATCGAAACGCTTCTTCCTCCCGAAGCGAGGGATCGGCTACTTGCCTTTTTGCGGGCCAATGCGGACGTCTTCATTTAGTCAGTCTCAGATATGCCAGCAGTGCCACCTGAAGTCATCACCCATAAACTTAGCATCGACCCAAGGAGTCGACTGATTCGGCAAAAGAAGAGGAGTTTTGTTCCCAAGAGGCAAAGGGCCGTGGATGAGGAAGTCAATAAATTGATTGCAGCGGGCCATATATGCGAGGCGCATTACCCAGTCTGGCTAGCCAACGTGGTCATGACTCGCAAGGCCAATGAAAGTTGGAGGATGTGCGTTGATTTCATCGACCTCAACAAGGCATGCTCCAAGGACAGCTTCCCACTGCTCAGGATCGATCAGTTGGTGGATGCTACGTCGGGCCATGAAACCCTTAGCTTCATGGACGCCTTCTCAAGGTACAATCAGATAAGGATGGACCCGGCCGATGAGGAGGCCACTTCTTTCGTGACCGAGAAGGGAATCTATTGCTACAAGATCATGCCCTTCGGATTGAAGAATGCGGGAGCCACATACCAGAGATTGATGAATAAGGTATTCGAAGACCAAATCGGGCGCACCATGGAGGTGTACATGGACGATATGTTAACGAAAAGCATTCATGCCAATGACCATGTTGCTGACCTTTCAGAAACCTTTGACAACCTTCGCAATACCGGATGAAATTGAACCCACGAAAATGTGCCTTTGGAGTTGCAACAGGCAAATTCTTGGGATTTATGGTGACACAGAGGAGAATCGAAGCTAACCCTGCGAAGATCAAGGCCATCCTCGACATGAGACCACCAAATAACAAGAAGGAGGCACAACGACTCACAAGAATGATAGCCGCCTTGAGCCGTTTTCTAGCAAGGTCAGCATAAATGTGTCTACCCTTCTTCAAAGCCTTGCTCAAAGTTGATAGCTTCGACTGGACGAAGGAATGTCAAGAGGCGTTCGAGGGATTGAAGAGGTTCTTGTCCACCCCACCTTTGCTATCCAACCCAAGGGAAGGAGAAGAACTCTTCCTTTACCCCGCTGCATCCCCTGAAGGTGAGTTCTGTGCTCGTCAGCGTCAACACTGACAAGACATAGAGGCCAGTCTACTATACAAGCAAAGTGCTTCATGACGCAGAGGTCAGGTATTCTGATACCAAAAAATTATCTTTGCACTAATTATATCTGCTCAGCATCTCAGACCATACTTCCAAGCACACCCGATTGTGGTGGTCACGGATCAACCCCTCAGGGAAAATCTCTCCCATCCTGACACCTCCGGTCGACTGGTAAAGTGGGCAGTTAAGCTGGGAGAATTTGACTTATCGTTTCAATCCAGGTCGGTGATGAAGTCCCAAATCTTGGCGGATTTCCTGGTCGAATGCATTTGGACAGAGGAGCATCTGAAGGAACCTCATGCAAGCCCCTCGGACGCTACAATTGGGGGAGGAGGGGAGGACTGGATCCTTCATGTAGATAGAGCGTCAATCTCTCAAGGCAGTGGGGCATGCCTCATCCTAGCAAGTCCGGATGGCATTGTGACTGAGTATGCCCTTCGTTTCCTCTTCTCGGCTATAAACAACCAAGCTGAGTATGAAGCTTTACTGTCAGGAATAAGGCTGGCACGGGAGCTTGGGGCAAAGTGCCTCAAAGTCTTCACCGACTCCCAGCTAATCTCTGGCCAGATAAAGGGGGAGTATGAGGCTCGAGATCCTACAATGTCTCGCTACTTGAGTATGGTGCAATCACAAGCCTCTCCCTTTACTCACTTTAGTGTTAGCTACATTCCCCGAGGGGATAATGCTAGAGCCGATGCTTTGTCCCGGCTACCCACTTCGGCCGATGAGACCTTGGGGAGAACTAATGTGGAACATCTGGAAGCCCTAAGTATCGATGTGGTGGAAAAATCCTTGCCAATCAACAAGATCCTTCTTGGATGGACACCTATGTCCAGTATCTCACCAACGGCGCCCTCCCGGTCAATCCTGCTGAAGCAAAACTACTCAAGTGGCGTACATCTAAATTCCTTGTGCTTGACAGACAACTATATCGAAGGTCCTTTTCTTACCCCCTCCTCAAGTGTGTTGGTCCTGCAGATGCTGACTACATCCTCTGTGAGATCCATGAGAATATTTGCGGAAACCACTCGGGGGCAGGGCACTATCACACAAGGCCCTATGCTAATGCTATTATTGGCCTACCATGCGAGAAGATGCGGCCGAGTTAGTTCAGAAGTGCGATAGCTGCCAACGGCACGCCAACATCCAACGGCTGCCAACCTCTCAACTGAGCCCCTTATCGGCTCCATGGCCCTTCGCCCAATGGGGAATGGATATTTTGGGCCATTCCCTCCAACCTCTGGTCAGAGGAAGTTTTTGCACGTTGCCATCAATCATTTCACCAAGTGGGTAGAGGCCGAAGCACTCACTAAAATCACCGAAGCCAAGGTGAGGACTTTCTTTTGGAAGTCTGTTATTTGTCGATTCGGACTACCCCACACTCTTGTTACTGATAATGTCGACAATTCGCAATGCTCCCCTGAGAGTTTTGTATGCCAGAGCTGTCGGTCACCCTCATATGCTATCCTTCAAGGACTCAGGATGCGCCTGGATGATTTTAAAGGAAGATGGATGAAGGAGCTCCCGAACGTGCTGTGGCGTATCACACGACACCACGAATCCCCATGGGAGAAACTCCCTTTGGCTTGGTGTTCGGGTCAGAGGCCATCATCCTGGTAGAGATTGGCATTCCTAATCCCCGGATACAATCATATAATGAGAAGAACAATCCAAGCCAGTTGCGAGCCAACCTTGACCTTGTTGAGGAGGCCCGTGATCGAGCACGAATCAAGATGGCTGCTTACCGCCAAAGAGTTGCAAAATATTACAACACCCGAGTTCGCCCCAGAACATTCCTCCCTGGAGACCTGGTCCTCAGGCGAGCAGAAGTTCCAAACCCACTGAAGGAGGCAAATTGTCACCCAATTGGGAAGGGCCTTATCGGGTCACCGATGCTCCTCATCGCGGAGCCTACCAGATCGAGGAATAGAGAAAAGTTGCTCCCTCGTACTTGAAATATGGACAACCTTCGTCGGTATTACCAGTAATGTGTATTGACACCATAGATTTAAGTATTCCAGTATATTTGAATAACATTCACCTCTACTTACTAATAAAAATATTCTTGAGCAATCTTGCTTCTCTAGCTCAAGCCCGACTCCACGTCGGCACTCAAGCCCGGCTCCTCATCGGCATTCAAGCCCGGCTCCGCATCGGCATTCAAGCCCGACCACGTCGGCACTCAAGCCTGGCTCTGTCGACATTCAAGCCCAACCACGTCGGCACTCAAGCCCGACTCCATGTCGGCATTCAAGCTCGGCTCTGTGTCGGCATTGAAGCATGACCACGTCGGCACTCAAGCCTAACCACGCATTGGCACTCAAGTCACTCTCGAGTCGACGTTTAAACCCGATTCCACGTTGGTACTCAACCCTACCTCCATGTCGGCATTCAAGTGTGAGGCTGGATCAGTGCCTTACATTCAAGAAGTCACTCTAGCGTCAACCTCGATCTCAACTTCAATTCATGGACACCGGCTACAGATGCCTATGTTCTCGACCTCGGCCTACACTCTAAAGTGAACTCGTCTTGGCCACCACGGAAGCAAAGTAACAACCACACAGCATATGAGGATTCTAAAAAAGAGTCTTCATTAATGGTAAGAGTTTACAAAATTGCCGACTTCACTCGGACTTCCTTACAAAGGTAAAAAGCAAAAAGAAATACAACCGTGTTCATGGCTCGGTCGATGCTGGGCTATTGTCGGGGGAACGATGCTCCGCTGGTGTTTCCTCTATAGCCTCATCTGGCTCCAAGTCGTTCAGGCCCTCAAGGTTGTATACTCTTCCCACTTTATCTTTACAATCTTGGAAGCCTATGTTGTAGGCAAAGGCGGTGGCCTTAGCCAGCTCTTCACCAAAGCTAGCAGATTGCCGGAAGCTCTCTACCGCCTCGGCGACCCTATTCTCTGCCACTGCCACAGTCGTCTTCATTTCAGTCACTTGTGCGTCAGAGCAACGGGCAACCTCCTCAACATTTTCTGCCCGCTCCTCGGCTACGTCTTTTTGGATGTTGGCGGACTCCAGGCTACTTTGGCACACCAACAGATCCAACTTCACTTGTTTATTATTTTCTTCAGTGGCTCGTGCCGCCTCCAAAGCCTTCTCGGCCCTTTCTTCCTAGGCCTGGCCCTTGGCTCGGGCCACATCCAAGGCCTTCTCAGCCCTCTCTGCCTGGGCCTATTCTTCAGCCCTGCTGACTAGGGCGGCTTCCAGAGCCTTCTCGGCCTCCTCCGCTCGGACCTGGGCTTGGTGGGCTTCTTCCTGTGAGTGGCTGATAAGTCTATTTATTATCCCAATTTAACTATGAAAATAAATATTAATTACTTAAATTTATTAAGAATTGATACTTTTATAGATGTTTACAGAAAAGGAGCCTATAGATGGAAAGAGCTCGATTTTTGGAGTCCAACGATGCAGACGACACTCAAATTAGAACTCGGTTTGCCCAAAAAGGAAGAAAGAAATGATTTGCATGATTTCGGTGCAAAATAAGGCAGGTGATATTGAACGGATGGCTGAGAAACTTTCTCATAATATATGAACGATTTTGAGCATCCGATTGACTCCAACTTTGACTAGGAGAAAACCCTAGACAAGCTCTATAAAAGGAGGACATCATGCAGTAGTTGGAGGAGGAATTTCTACAAAGCTCTTTTTATTCTTCTTTTATTTAGATTATTGTATTTAGGTCTGGGAGAGAAAAATTACGGAGGGGATGCTGGCAGCAATGCATGGCTAGATTCCTTCAACTTGGGATGATGATGAAGCCTGTAATCATGTTTTATCTTTCTTTTTGTTTTTATTTTTATGCAATAAAAATTATGCTCTTCTTTATTATATCTTTTGAGTTATTTTTCTGATCGAGGTTTTGATCTGGCATGCACGGCCTGTACCCTCTATCGATATACCGTGATCTCAGGATACGGTACGTGCCTAAGAGAGACAGATCATAGTATGATAGATTAGACCCTTAACCTTACAATTATTAGATAGTTTATACTCTAAGGGATGTACCGTGATCTCCTGATACGATCCGTGCCTGATAAGAAATAAATTATTCTAATTTTAAATTTACAAAAATTATTACTATTGCAACATTAAAAAATAAAATAAAACATGTTTGCATGGTGGATTCGGATTCCTGGGTTGCTTCTCCTGCTATTTGAATTTTGTTAAATAATTAGTTGTTATCTTTTAATAACCGCTATTCTTAATATAATCCTCTATAGATAAATTTTCTTTTTCTCTTTCATGAAATAATTACCCTTGATCCCCGAGAATACGATTCTGATTCACTACTAGCTATAGTAGTAGGTTTTATTTTTGACCGCCAATGATAGCGATCAAATTTTGGCGCCGTTGCCGGGGATCCAGGCATGATTAGTTCACAAAAAAAATTATTAAAAAAATATTATAAATTTTTTCTTAATTTTATTCTTAAAAAAATTTTTTGTTTCATTATTATTCATGCTTCTATAAAAGAAAAGAGTAAAAAAAATTTCTCTCTTTAGCTTATTATTTTTTTAGTTACCTTAATTGTTAGATTTTCTTATATTCTTTTTGACATAAAAAAATTACTTTTCTTTTATCACAAATCCACTTTTAACCTAATCAACTTTTTCTTTTAATTAACTTACCTTAAAGAACCTAAAAGAAAACCCTAAGATACTTTCCATAAAAATAATTAATTTAAGAAAATAATAATAATAATACATAAATAAAAAAAATAAAATAAATAAAAAAATATTTTTTTCTATGCTTAGATTGACTTAGGTAAATTTATTTTCTGTGAAACTCAAAAAATTTTCAATAACATCTCATAATTTATTAGAAAATTAGAAACTTAATCATAAAAATCTAAAAAAATAATTAGATTAATTTTTTTGATAATTTTAAGAGCTAGACATCTGCTTGTTGCATAACATTTTCATAATTAACTTTAAGGACACAAACCCTTAATTAAGATAAGGTAGGGAGTTGATCATCCTTCCTTGGCCCACAAATCACATCCTTCATTTTGCATTAACCCAAGCCTTTAACTCTAAAATTAACTAGACGTCAGTCCTAAGGAACTCGAGCTCAATAGGACAAGACATCCGAAAGAGTTGGACCGGATCGGGATTGACTGCTTAACTAGTTTCTAGAAAAGAAAAGGAAAGTGGTTATTTAATTGGTTCCGTTCGCTTACCTAGTAAGCGACGGAGGACTCCCACTGACCTTACCCTTAACTGGCTAGTTGATCAGTTAATTTTTGACTCGGAGGGCTCCAAGGTAGTCTTGGAAGTTAGGAGCTGTTTAGATCTAGGTTAAACCTAGGATAAAGAGTCTAATCTTTGTTACTTGATTGCTAATAATTATTAAACCATAACTAAATTATTCTTCATTGCTCTTAGTTCTAGAATCTTTTAGGATATTTTCTTTAGAATTTTCTCCTTTCTCTTCTATTATATTAGTTAAAAAAAAACGAATTACTGTTTGCTTTAGAGTGTATTGGTAGGGTATATGCTTTGTCACCGATCGTTACAATCCAACCTCATACCCTTAAACCCTGAAATAGAGAGAACTTGTAGAGCAAACAAAGCACGCATTATGGATCTTAATCAAGAAAATAATCCACCACGTCAATTGAAGGAGTACTTTGCTCCTTCATAATATACATATTCACCATGCATACAAGTACCCCCAATAGAGGCTATCCAATATGAAATTAAGTCTAATATAATCCAAATGTTACCAGCTTTCCATGGATTTACAAATAAAGATCCCTATAAACACTTAGATGAATTCTGGAAAATTTGCTCAACTGTCAAGATTCAAAATTTCTTCGATGAGGCACTTAGGCTTAAGTTATTTCCTTTCTCCCTAAAAGTTAGAGCCAAGTATTGGTTAAATTCACTAGACATTATAATTTCAACTTTGAACCAACTTCAGAGGGAATTTCTTAAGAAATACTTTCCTATAGGAAAAACGAATCAAATTAGAAAAACCATAACCAATTTTTCTCAGTTAAAGGGAGAAATGTTTCATGAAACATGGGAGAGATTAAAAGAATTAACTAGGAAATGTCCGCACCATGCAATACCTAAATGGCAGTTAGTTCAATGTTTTTATGATGGATTATCAGAAAGGCATCGACAAATGGTGGATGCCTCATGTAAAGGAACATTTATGCTAAAAATGAATATGAGGCATGGCAGCTTTTTGAAACTCTAAGTGAAAATTTCTGGTGTCACATGTTTAATGCCCGTAGAGATCCTCCCACAGAACCTAATAGAGGGGGAATATATAACATAGGTCAGTCTATATACATTTATATCAAAATTGATGAATTATGCCAAAAACTTGATCGAATTCTACAAGTTGGAAACACCTCTTCCCCATCTACTCAATTACATGAGGTTTGTATAATTTGTTCAAGTCCGACCCATTCTATATGTGAATGTCCAGCCGCATACCAATTACCTGAGCTTATTCAAGAGCAAGCCTACCAAGCCCAAACCCGAATGGCTCCTAGAAAAGAAAATGTTCATATTCAAATACTTACAATCTACCTGGCAAAATCACCCAAATTTTTTATGGAAACCCCAACCTATCATCAGTCCAACATCAATTAGGCCTAACCATCAGGAGACCCAATTCAGAAGCATATCGTATTCTCAATATCCAAGTGCTCCTCAACCTCCACCAAATAATCATGATCCTACCTTCGAAGAGAAGGTGTTACAAGCATTGAAAGGGCTAGAAATGAATACTCAACTTCTTCACTCACACACACAATCCATTACAAAACTAGAAACCCAGATAGGTCAACTAGCCACAACATTCAGTGAAAGAGAATGGGGTAAGCTACCGAGTCAGCCCGAAGCTAACCCTAGGAACCTAAACATCCAAGGATCCAAACAAGGAGCCCAGATTAACCAACTAAGTGTCATTCATACATTAAGATCTGGGAAACAAATAGATAATCTGATGGATACACATGAAGAAGAAGAATTAGAAGTCCCACCACTTGAACAACTTATTGAGCTGGGTCAGCCCGAAACACCTGAGGCATCAGAGTCTAATGTAATGGCCAACCCACCAGTTGAGCCCATGTCAGAAGAAGATAAACAAAAAATTAGGGTTGTAGCACCATTCCCAAATAGACTTAAGTCCAATCAAAATTCAGCCCAATTTGATAAGATTTTGGAGGTCTTTAAGCAAGTTAAAGTGAACATCCCCTTACTGAACATGATCCAACAAGTCCCAGCCTATGCCAAATTCCTTAAGGATCTATGTACCAAAAAGAAGACCATCAATGTGCCCAAAAGAGCCTTTCTGGCAGCTAGTGTGAGCTCTTACCTATCAAACCACATGCTAATGAAATGCAAAGATCCAGGGTCACCCACTATTTCAAGCATTATGGGGAACACCCTCATAAATAGGGCTCTATTAGACTTAGGGACAAGTGTTAATATATTACCATACTCTGTATATGAGCAACTAGGGTTAGGAGAACTAAAGCCTACAAAAATGATCCTACAACTAGCTGATCACTCTTTGACAATACCCAAGGGAATAGTAGAGGATGTATTGATCAAAGTTGGTAACTTTATCTACCCATTGGACTTTGTGATTTTAGAAATTGAACCGGTGACAAACCCAAAAAGCCACATCCCAATGATTTTAGGTAGACCATTTTTGGCCATAGCTAATGCCCTAATTAATTATCAAAATGGATTAATGAAACTCTCCTTTGGAAATATGTTAATTGATCTTAATATTTTTAATCTTACCAATACACATCAAACGAGCGACTCAAATTAAGTTCAGGATACTGTTTATGATCCAATTGACCTTAGTAATGAAAAGCTTGACCTAGAAACCTACATAAATCAAGATGGAGAGCAAATTAATGAGGTTGCTATAATTGATGAAAAATTAAGATGGAAACTTTCAACTGAACCACTAGAGAAAGTACCTAAACCATTACCCAAACCATCAATAAAGGAAGCACCCACATTAGAACTGAAACCACTTCCCAAGCATCTCAACTATGCATATCTAGGTCCATCAGAAACCCTACCTGTGATTATTTCAACCGATCTAGACTCCTCACAAGAAGGGAAACTATTGAATGAGAATAAAAAGCATTAGGATGGACCATGGCTAACATAAAAGGATTAGCCCCTCGATCGTTCAACATAGGATTCACTTAAGGAAGAAAACCAAGCCTAGACATCCAAAGAAAACTTAAACCAACCATGAAGAAGTAGTAAGGGAAGAGATCATCAAACTTCTTGATAATGGTAATCAAAGTGAGCCTGGCGTCTGGCTGAAGACGTTAAACTTAGCGCTTTTTGGGAGGCAACCCAAAATTTTTATGTTCTAACCTTTATTTCATGATTCTTGTTTTTACAAATAAGAGACTACTCCGTACGGTCACTCCTAACATTACATGAGGCATATCTCATCCAGGTGATATTTCTCCTTATTTATTCTTCCTTACTTCATTGAGGACAATGAGAATTAAGTTGGAGGGTAAGAGAAACCTTTTTGAAAAATATTTTGAAAACACCTTGGCATTTTTTAAAAATTTTAAAATTTTTATAAATCATGTGCTATGAAAGAAATTCTTGAGCAAATTAACTAGGAAAAGGTAATAGAGTTAGAAAGTATTGGCTAATTAATTACTATAGAGAGCCAAGGAGTAGACTAGCTAGTCAAACTTTTAGTAACCTACTTAGGTCATCTAAAGGCTATTAGCACTTCCATTGCATATGCACACTGACGAGGTAAATTAGGTATTAGTTGTAAGGTCAATTGGAGATTCAATTATTACTAAAAATTGAAATTGATATACACCCCAATGAGAGAAACTTGAATTTAAGGAAAGAGCTACCTGCCTGATAAAAAAATAATATATATATATAATAAGTCTAAATATTGGTTTTTCAACGAGTAACCGAGCACCTTCATCTAAATAAGCGTTGTTGTTCACGTCAAAAAATGGGCAATGTGAAGATATTGCTAAAAAAATTAAAAATAAATAAATAAATAAATAATATATATCAGGCAGTGTGAAAGCTACTCAGGTCATGTGCTTAATTTGAGGGTGTATAAAAAATTAATCAAAGTAAGTGATAAGCAAATTAAAAATACCATTGTTTCTTATAAGCTAGTACCGAAATGCTAAGTTAGCCATCAAAACATAAGTGCTGTAGATCTATAGATGAACTCTAAGAAAGTTTCTGATAGTTCTGACAACAAAATTTACTTATAGTTCTGATAACAAAATTTACTTCAGAAACTCAATACTTAGTTAGCGATACTGGCTATCTTCTTTCAACCTTAAGCCTAGATTTAATTTTGCAAAAGAGAATTTTAGTGACGCATGGTTTTATTTTAATTACATTGCTAAGGGACTAGCAATGATTAAGTTGGGGGTGTGATAAGTCTATTTATTATCCCAATTTAACTATAAAATAAATATTAATTACTTTAAATTTATTAAGAATTGATACTTTTATGGATGTTTGCAGAAAAGGAGACTATAGATGGAAAGAGCTCGATTTTTGGAGTCCAACGATGCAGACAACACTCAAATCAGAACTCGGTTTACCCAAAAAGGAAGAAAGAAATGATTTTGCATAATTTTCGGTGCAAAATAAGGCAGGTGATGTTGAACGGATGGTGAGAAACTTTCTCATAATATATGAATGATCTTAAGCATCCGATTGACTCCAACTTTGACTAGGAGAAAACCCTAGACGAGCTCTATAAAAGGAGGACTTCATGCAGTAGTTGGGGAAGGAATTTTTACAAAGCTCTTTTTATTCTTCTTTTATTTAGATTATTGTATTTAGGCCTGGAAGAGAAAATTATGGAGGGGATGCTAGCAGCAGCAATGCATGGCTAGATTCCTTCAACTTGGGATGATGATGAAGCCTGTAATCAGGTTTTATCTTTCTTTTTGTTCTTATTTTCTATGCAATAAAAATTATGCTCTTCTTTATTATATCTTTTGAGTTATTTTTCTGATCGAGGTTTTGTTTTGGCATATACGGCCTGTACCCTCTATCGATGTACCATGATCTCAGGATACGGTACGTGCCTAAGAGAGACAGATCGTAGTATGATAGATTAGACCCTTAACCTTACAATTATTAGATAGTTTATACTCTAAGCGGACATACCGTGATCTCCTGATACGGTCCATGCCTGACAAGAAATAAATTATTCTAATTTTAAATTTACAAAAATTATTACTATTGCAACATTAAAAAAAGAAGATAAAACCTGTTTGCATGGTGGATTCAGATTCCTGAGTTGCTTCTCCTGCTATTTGAATTTTGTTAATTAATTAGTTGTTATCTTTTAATAACCTCTATTCTTAATATAATCCTCTATAGATAATTTTTTTTTCTCTTTCGTGAAATAATTGCCCTTGATCCCCGAGGATACGATCCCGATTCACCACTAGCTATAGTAGTGAGTAGGTTTTATTTTTGACTGCCAACAACAGCGATTAGTGGCCAAGAGCGGCCTTGACCTAGGATAGGGCACTCTTCACAGCAACCAGGGAATTCACCACCTGCACGAAAGTCGTGTCAGGGAGAGGCCAAAAAAAAAAAAAAAAGTTCTTAAACAAGGAGACTTTGAAGGGGAAGTACTTACCCAAAGATAAGCTACAAAAGCCTCACGGAAGAAGGAGGTGATCCCTTGGTCTTGGAGAGACCTTTGGAGCTCGGGCGTGCATACTTGTGCCATCGTCCGCTCTGCCTAGCGCCCCTTGTGCTCAAGGACGGTCACGGACCTGAAGGAGGTGGCGACGACTTCATCCTTTGTGGTTTCAGCAGGCGCCGAAGTCGACGGCGTCACATCAGGGGCCGATGGCACCCCCTCCATCGACACTGCTACCCTGGAAGGCTCTTCGGCTGTTGCCTCTTCTATTGATGGGATAGCCTCTGGAGCCGGTTCTGAGGCCGGTACCATTGACTCCACTTCTGGAATGATAGCCGACAGCGACGGCGAAATTCTAGCTCTCGGCTCCTCTGGGGTGTCAGAGGTGAGGTCGATGTGAGCCTCCCGGTCCGCTCGAGGCTTGCGGATGAGCAGAGTTGGGGACCGGGATCGAGTCGGCGATGGTGACCGAGGCCTTTTCCTTGATCCTTCGGCCTCTCCAGCTTTCCCCTTGGCCCTTTTGTCCTCGGTCTTCTTTCTGGCCACCTTGGCTATGGCTCTTTTTTTGGCGGAGGCTCCACCCGCCTTGGCCCTTCTTTACTCGGCTGTAGCCCTTCTCACTGCTTCAATCGATGGTAAAAAAAGGGAAGAAAAAGAAGAAGGGGGTGAGTAAGAGTTCGAGAGGTCATGGCTACTCACCACCAGATGGAATGAGGTCGGCGAGCTGAAGATTCTCCTCAGCCAAAAGCTGGTTGCATCAAGGGATGTCGGCAGTCAACAGCTATCCGAATGCCACTTGGTCCCTCGAAAGTATGGAGGAATCTTTGTTTGGGTCGGTGTTTGGCTTTCTCCAGACCCCTCTCACCCCCTCAATGTCGGCAAAGAAGAACCTATCTTTTCACCCCTTAATGGATGTAGGAAGGTATAGTTTAAGGGCCTTGGTGGGTCCAGGGGCAAAGGACCACCACCCTGCTTGCTTGCGGAGGGTGTAGAAGCTACAGAAGAGGAAAATCCTAGCTTCTATCCCATGGAAGTGACAGAGCACCAAGAAGCCAACAATAGTTTGAATGAAATTCGGGACTAATTGCGTTGGCGCTAGGGAGTATCTGTCCAAGAGGTTAAGGATGAAGGGATGAAGGGATAGCTGAAGCCCAGCCTTGAAGAAGGCTCCATATTAAGCAACTTTCTCGGGACGGGAGGAAGTCACCCTATCTTTGAAAGTAGGGCGGAATAGGCGCATGCCGGTGGGAAGGCTATATTTGGCTCTAAGGTTATGGTGGAGGCAGTCCACTCAGGGGACTCCCTCACGGTGGAAGATGGGCCAGTGATGGCCGGACAGCATCGGATTGGGGCCCGATCGGTGGCCGAACGAATCCCAATCGGGGATCATCCGGCAGCTCATCGTTGTTTCAATGGAATTCTGTCAAGGGAGGAAGACGACCAGCTGGGTGCCGAAGAGGAGGAAGGTTGTGAAGGATTGGGGGAATAACCCCCAGAATCGGAGATGGAGCAGGAAAGAGATGAAGAAGCCATGGGAACGAAGATGAACTGACATGGAGAAAGGATCTAGGAACTGAGAATCGAGGACGAAGAGCTCAGGAAGCAGAAGAAGATGAACAAGTGCTCGAACGAGGGTCAGATTGAGAGGAAGGGGCAAACGCAGTAGAAGCGAAAGACCAAGGTCAGGGATGATACCCCTTTTTATAGCCTCATCGTTTCGAATCGTCCCGCCTGTTTCAATTTGTCCACGTGCTCGCCCGCCACTAGAGATCATTTCAGCAACCACCCGATGTGTAGAACGCAAGGGGCACCACCAATGATGGGACAACGGTGACCTCAGCGCAATGATGATACACCTTTTCACAGTTCCATACTCGAGAAGAATCCCCTTTTATCTCAACGATCAGAACGGATAGAGTGATGGCACTGCAGCACCCGATGCTTCATCAAAGAAGCATGTCCTTTGGGGACACGTGCCCTCTTGGCGGCCATTGGCATACAAAGATCAGCCACCAGGTGATACAATGCCCCTTTCGCTGGTGATTGTATACCCACCCATCTCAGGGGCAGGGGGCATCTGATGTGGCTGATAACGCTCCACGGGGTTCGGATTAATAGACTTTACGATTTTTGGAGCCGAACAGTAATGTGGCAGCTGGCCTCGGCCTCGGATTTGGCTTCGTCCTTGAGCTCGGGCTAGGCCTCGGACCTGGCTTCGGCCTCGAGCTCGGCCTCGGCCTCGGCCTCGAACCCGGCTTCGGCCTCGGTCTCGACCTTGGCCTCAGCCCCGGTCTCAAACCCGGCTTCAGCTTTGGCCTCGGCCTTGTCCTCAAACTTGGCTCCCAGTGTCCAAACAAGTGCTTAGAGTGGCCACGTGGCCCACAAACCCATGATCTCTAAGATCACGAACGGTTACTGATCGCTGTCGTTGGCGGTCAAAAATAAAACCTACTCACTATTATAGCTAGTAGTGAATCGAGATCATATCCTCGGGGATCAAGGGCAATTATTTCACGAAAGATAAAAAGAAAATTTATCTATAGAGGATTATATTAAGAATAGAGATTATTAAAAGATAACAACTAATTAATTAACAAAATTCAATAGCAGGAGAAGCAACCCAGGAATCCGAATCCACCATGCAAACAGGTTTTATTTTCTTTTTTTAATGTTGCAATAGTAATAATTTTTTTTATAAATTTAAAATTAAAATAATTTATCTCTTGTCAGGCATAGACCATATCAGGAGATCATGGCACATCCTCTTAGAGTATAAACTATCTAATAATTGCAAGGTTAAGGATCTAATCTATCATACTACGATATGTCTCTCTTAGGCACGTATCGTATCCTGAGATTATGGTACGTCGATAGAGGGTACAGGCCGTGTATGCTAGATCAAAACCTCGATCAGTAAAATAACTCAAAGGATATAATAAAGAAGAGTATAACTTTTATTGCATAGAAATTAAGAATAAAAAGAAAGATAAAACTTGATTACAAGCTTTATCATCATCCCAAGTTGAAGGAATCTAGCCATGCATTGCTGCTGCCAGCATTCCCTCCATAATTTTTCTCTTCCAGGCCTAAATATAATAATCTAAATAAAAGAAGAATAAAAAGAGCTTTGTAGAAACTCCTCTTCCTAACTACTGCTTGAGGTCCTCCTTTTATAGTGCTCGTCTAAGGTTTCCTTCTAATCAAAGTTGGAGTCCATCGGGCGCTCTTGATCGTTCAGATATTATGAGAAAATTTTTCAGCCATCCATTCAACATCACCTGCCTTATTTTGCACCGAGAATCATGTGAAATCGTCTCTTTCTTCTTTTTGGGCAAACCGGGTCCTGATTTGAGTGATGTCTACATCGTTGGACTCTAAAAATCGAGCTCTTTCCATCTATAGGCTCTTTTCTGCAAACATCCATAAAAAGTATCAATTCTTAATAAATTTAAAGTAATTAATATTTATTTTAATAGTTAATTGGGATAATAAATAGACTTATCACACCATCCAACTTAATCATTGCTAGTCCCTTAGCAATGTAATTAAAATAAAACCATGCGTCACTAATTCTTTTTTGCAAAATTAAATCTAGGCTTAAGGTTGAAAGAAGATAGCCAGTATCACTAACTAAGTATTGAGTTTCTGAAGCAAATTTTGCTATCAGAACTATTAGAAACTTTCTTAGAGTTCATCTATAGGTCTACAACACTTATGTTTATGATGGCTAACTTAGCATTTTGGTACTAGCTTGTAAGAAACAATGGTATCTTCGCTTATCACTTACTTTGAGCAACTTTTATATACCCTCAAATTAAGCACATGACCTAAGGTAGCTTTCACACTGCTTGATATATATATATATATATATATATATTTATTTATTTTAATTTTTTTAGCGATATCTTTACATTGCCCATTTTTTGATGTGAACAATAATGCTTACTTAGGCGAAGGTGCTCGGTTACTCGATGGAAAACTAATGTTTAGACTTATATATATATATATATATTTTTTTATCAGGCAGGTAGCTCTTTCCTTAAATTCAAGTTTCTCTCATTGAGATGTATATTAATTACCAATTTTCAGTAATAATTGAATCTTCAATTTACCTTACAACTAATACCTAATTTACCTCGTCAGTGTGCATGTGCAATGGAAGTGCTAATAGCCTTTAGATGACCTAAGTAGGTTAAAGTCTGACCAGCTAGTCTACTCCTTTGCTCTCTATAGTAATTAGTCAATACTTTCTAACTCTATTACCTTTTTCTAGTCAATTTGCTCAAGAATTTCTTTCATAGCATAAAAATTTTAAAATTTTTAAAAAATGCCAACATGTTTTCAAAATATTTTTCAAAAAGGTTTCTCTTACCACCCAACTTAATTCTCATTGTCCTCAATGAAGTAAGAAAGAATAAAACAAGGTGAAACACCACCTGGACAAGATATGCCTTGTGTAATGTTAGGAGTGACTGTGCGGAGTAGTCTCTTATTCCTAAAAATAAGAATCATGAAATAAAGGTTAGAACATAAAAATTTTGGGTTGCCTCCCAAAAAGCGCTAAGTTTAACGTCTTTAGCCAGACATCAAGGCTCACTTTGATTACCATTATCAAGGAGTTTGATGATCTCTTCCCTTACTACTTCCTTCATAGTTGGTTTAAGTTTGCTTTGGGGGTCTCTTATAGGCTTAGTTTTCTCCCTTAAGTGAATCCTATATTGAACGATCGAGGGGCTAATCCCTTTTATGTTAGCCATGGTCCATCCTAACGCTTCTTTATTCTCATTCAATAGTTTCCCTTCTTGTGAGGAGTCTAGGTTGGTTGAAGTAATCACAAGCAGGGTTTCGGATGGACCTAGATATGCATAGTTGAGATGCTTGGAAGTGGTTTCAGTTCTAATTTGGGTGCTTCCTTTATTGATGGTTTGGGTAATGGTTCAGGTACTTTTTCTAGTAGTTCAGTTGAAGTTTCCATCTTGATTTTTCATCAATTATAGCAACCTCATTAATTTGGTCCCCATCTTGGTTTATGCAGGTTTATAAATCAAGCTTTTCATCACTAAAGTCAATTGGATCATAAACAGTATCCTGAACATAATTTGAGTCGCTTGTTTGATGTGTATTGGTAAGATTAAAAATATTAAGATCAATTGACATATTCCCAAAGAAGAGTTTCATTAATCTATTTCGATAATTAATTAGGGCATTAGTTGTGACCAAAAATGGTCTACCTAAAATCATTGGGATGTGGCTTTTTGGGTTTGTCACCGATTCAGTTTCTAAAATCATTGAGTCCAATGGGTAGATAAAGTTACCAACTTTAATCAATACATCCTCTACTATTCCCTTGGGTACTTTCAAAGAGTGATCAGCTAGTTGTAGGATCATTTTGTAGGCTTTAGTTCTCCTAACCCTAGTTGCTCATATACAGAGTATGTCAATATATTAACACTTGCTCCTAAGTCTAATAGAGCCCTATTTATGAGGGTGTTTCCCATAATGCATGAAATAGTGGGTGACCCTGGATCTTTGCATTTCATTAGCATGTGGTTTGATAGGTAAGAGCTCACACTGGCTGCCAGAAAGGCTCTTTGGGCACATTGATGGTCTTCTTTTTGGTACATAGATCCTTAAGGAATTTGGCATAGGCTAGGACTTGTTGGATCATGTCCAGTAAGGGAATATTCACTTTAACTTTCTTAAAGATCCTCTAAAATCTTATCAAATTGGGCTAAATTTTGATTGGACTTAAGTTTATTTGGGAATGGTGCTACAACCCTAAATTTTTGTTTATTTTCAGGCTGACCCAGCTCAATAAGTTGTTCAAGTGGTGGGACTTCTAATTCTTCTTCTTCATATGTATCCACCTGATTATCTATTTGTTTCCCATATCTTAATGTATGAATGACACTTAGTTTGTTAATCTGGGCTCCTTGTTTGGATCCTTGGATGTTTAGGTTCCTAGGGTTAGCTTCGGGCTGACTCGGTAGCTTACCCATTCTCTTTCACTGAATGTTGTGGCTAGTTGACCTATCTGGATTTCTAGTTTTGTAATGGATTGTGTGTATGAGTGAAGAAGTTGAGTATTCATTTCTAGCCCTTTCAATGCTTGTAACACCTTCTCTTCGAAAGTAGGATCATGATTATTTGGTGGAGGTTGAGGAGCACTTGGATATTGAGAATAGGATATGCTTTTGAATTGGTTCTCTTGATGGTTAGGCCTAATTGATGTTGGACTGATGATAGGTTGGGATTTCCATGAAAAATTTGGGTGATTTTGCCAGGTAGGATTGTAAGTATTTGAATATGGACCATTTTCTTTTCTAGGAGCCATTCGGGTTTGGGCTTGGTAGGCTTGCTCTTGAATAAGCTCAGAAAATTGGTATGCGGCTGGATATTCACCTATAGAATGGGTCGGACTTGAACAAATTATACAAACCTCATGTAATTGAGTAAATGGGGAAGAGGTGTTTCCAACTTGTAGAATTCGATCAAGTTTTTGGGATAGTTCATCAATTTTGATATAAATGTCTATAGATTGACCTATGTTATATATTCCCCTCTCTTAGGTTCTGTGGGAGGATCTCTACGGGCAGTAGACATGTGGCACCAGGAATTTTCACTTAGAGTTTCAAAAAGCTACCATGCCTCATGTTCTTTTTTTAGCATAAATGTTCCTCTACATGAGGCATCCACCATTTGTCGATGCCTTTCTGATAATCCATCATAAAAACACTGAACTAACTGCCATTTAGGTATTGCATGGTGCGGGCATTTCCTAATTAATTCTTTTAATCTCTCCCATGTTTCATGAAACATTTCTCCCTCTAACTGAGAAAAATTGGTTATGGCTTTTCTAATTTGATTCATTTTTCCTATAGAAAAGTATTTCTTAAGAAATTCCCTCTGAAGTTAGTCCCAAGTTGAAATTATAATGTCTAGTGAATTTAACCAATACTTGGCTCTATCTTTTAGGGAGAAAGGGAATAACTTAAGCCTAAGTGCCTCATCGGAGAAATTTTGAATCTTGACAGTTGAGCAAATTTCCCATAATTTATCTACGTTTTATAGGGATCTTCATTTGTAAATCCATAGAAAGTTGGTAACATTTAGATTATACAGGACTTAATTTCATATTGGACAGCCTCTACTGGGGGTACTTGTATGCATGGTGAATATGTATATTGTGAAGGGGCGAAGTACTCCTTCAATTGACGTGGTGGATTATTTTCTTGATTAAGATCCATAATGCGTCTTTGTTTGCTCTACAAGTTCTCTCTATTTCAAGGTTTAAGGGTATGAGGTTGGGTTGTAACAATCGGTGACAAAGCATATACCTTACCAATACACTCTAAAGCAAACAATAATTCAGTTTTTTTTTTAACTAATATAATAGAAGAGAAAGGAGAAGATTCTAAAGAAAATATCCTAAAAGATTATTAGAACTAAGAGTAATGAAGAATAATTTAGTTATGGTTTAATAATGATTAGCAATTAAGTTAACATATTAGACTCTCTACCCTAGGTTTAACCTAGATCTAAACAGCTCCTAACTTCCAAGACTGACTTGGAGCCCTCCAAATCAAAAATTAACTGATCAACTAACTAGTTAAGGGTAAGGTCAGTGAGAGTCCCTCCGTCGCTTACTAGGTAAGCGAACGGAACCAATTAAGTAACCACTTTCCTTTCCTTTTCTTGACACCAGTTAAGCAGTCAATCCCGACCCGATCCAACTCTTTCAGATGTCTTATCCTATTGAGCTCGAGTTTCTTAGGGTTGACGTCAAATTAATTTTAGAGTTAAAGGCTTGGGTTAATGCAAAATGAAGGATGTGATTTACGGGCCAAGAAAGGGTGATCAACTCCCCACCTTATCTTGATTAAGGGTTTATGCCCTTAAAGTTAATTATGAAAATACTGTGCAACAAGCAGATGTCCAGCTCTTGAAATTATCAAACAAAATTAATCTAATTACTTTTTTTAAAGATTTTTGTGATTAAGTTTCTAATCCTAATAAATTATAAGATGTCAATGGAAAAATTTTGAGTTTCGAAAATAAATTTACCTAAGTCAATCTAAGCATAGAAATAAAATATTTATTTTTATTTTTATTATACTTTATTTTTATTTATTATTTATTATTTTATTTTATTTTCTTAAATTAATTATATTTTATGGAAAGTGTCTTAGGGTTTTATTTCATGTTCTTTTAAGGTAAGTTAATTAAAAGAAAAAGTTGATTAGGTTAAAAGTGATTTGTGATAAGAAGAAAAATTTTTTTATGTTAAAAAGAAAATAAGAAAATCTAACAATTAAGGTAACTAAAAAAAAGCAATAAGCTAAAGAGAGCAATAACTATTCAATAAAAAAGGAATTTTTTTCTCTTTTCTTTTATATAGAAGCATGAATAATAATGAAACAATAAAAAAAATTAAAAATAAGAAAAAAAATTCATAATATATTTTTTATTTTTTATTTTTTTTCATGAAGTAATCGTGCCTGGATCCTCGGCAACGGCGCCAAAATTTGATCGCTGTTATTGGCGGTCAAAAATAAAATCTACTCACTACTATAGCTAGTAGTAAATCGGGATCGTATCCTTGGAATCAAGGGCAATTATTTTACGAAAGAGAAAAAGAAATTTATCTATAGAGGATTATATTAAGAATAGCAGTTATTAAAAGATAACAACTAATTAATTAATAAAATTCAATAGCAAAAGAAGTAACCTAGGAATCCGAATCCACCATGCAAATAGGTTTTATTTTCTTTTTTTTAATGTTGCAATAGTAATAATTTTTTTGCAAATTTAAAATTAGAATAATTCATCTCTTGTCAGGTACGGACCATATCAGGAGATCACGGCACGTCCTCTTAGAGTATAAACTATCTAATAATTGCAAGGTTAAGGGTTTAATCTATCATACTACGATCTGTCTCTCTTAGGCACGTATCGTATCCTGAGATTACAGTACGTCGATGGAGGGTATAGGCCGTGTATGCCAGATCAAAACCTTGATCAGTAAAATAACTCAAAAGATATAAAAAGAGCATATCTTTTATTGCATAGAAATTAAGAATAAAAAGAAAGATAAAACCTTATTACAAGCTTTATCATCATCCCAAGTTGAAGGAATCTAGCCACGCATTGCTGCTAGCAGCATTCCCTCTATAATTTTTCTCTCCTAGGCCTAAATACAATAATCTAAATAAAAGAAGAATAAAAAAAAGCTTTGTAGAAACTCCTCTCCCTAACTACTGCTTGAGGTCCTCCTTTTATAGAGCTCATCTAAGGTTTCCTCCTAGTCAAAGTTGGAGTCATCGGGCGCCCAAGATCGTTCAGATATTATGAGAAAATTTCTCAGCCATCCATTCAACATCACCCGCCTTATTTTGCACCGAGAATCATGCAAAATCATCTCTTTCTTCTTTTTTGGCAAACCGAGTCCTAATTTGAGTGCTGTTTGCATCATTGGACTCTAAAATCGAGTTCTTTCCACCTATAGGCTCCTTTCTGTAAACATCCATAAAAAGTATCAATTCTTAATAAATTTAAAGTAATTAATATTTATTTTAATAGTTAATTTGGGATAATAAATAGACTTATCAGTTACCGTTATCCACGGCCCACGTCTAGCGATTATGCGCCCACCTACCATTTACAGCGCCGATCTAGACGACATGATTCAACGGTCATCCTCGAAGGGTAAGAGGGACCTTCGAACAGATATAAGAACCTTCACTCAGAACAAGAAAGGGGATTCATTCGGAACTAATCAGCTCTAGTGCTGTTACCTAGACCACTAACTAGAGCGTCGGAGGGTCCCCATCGGAACCACCGGTCCGAAACTTTTATTGCAGGTTTTCGGCTAAGGGAAGCAGTCCGATCATCTTCTCGAAGGCCTACGGAGTTCTTTTCCTACCCGACGCTCTTCGGAAGTGATTTGGCAGTAACATATTTAATTTTATATCTTTTGAGTTCGGAGTAAATCATATTCGAGTTCAATTTAGATGAATCAGATTGAATTACGTTCAAAATAAAAGATCCGGACCTGATTCAAAAATTAAATTAGATCCAATTTTTAAACTCAATCTAATTCATGGGTTTCTAAATACGAATCAGGTTGAATCTAATCGATCAAAATTGAATCAGATCATAGGTCAATCTGACCCATTTGTAGCCTTAATCATTATTATGTAAAATCAACAAGATATAACTAAATGCAGTAACCTTGTTACCTCCGTCCATATTATTAGTGATCTTATTAGATGAATCACTCCATAACAAATGGCCCTTATAGTATTATTTAACTGAGTAGATCATACAATCTTTCTACATCATATGATCACTCCATAATAATTGTCATCTATAATGAGATAAAAAATGCTAGGCATATTATTTCATGCAAAAACTAATTAAAATTATGACAACGAAAAATAAAAATATGAAAAAGAATGGTACAGGCCAAACAAGGCTCTTGCAAGATGCAACCTGATCAAGTAATCCGCTCTTATGCCATCGTTTATCATATTTATCATGGTAGGAGTTATGGTTATATTGGCACACTGGTAGCAAGGGTAAAAATCAGAGAGGAAATTTTATTATGAGGAAAAGAGACTTGTGGCGTCTCGAGTTGAAACGATCGTCAACTTCAAATTCAAATTCAAATTCAAATTCAAATTGAATTCCTCCAACACACCTAGAATCAAGGACACCAAAGCAAGATCCAACATCAGGGACCTCATAAATCAATCCCACTACTATCACTATTTGTTGATACGAATAATTATATATGATACTTAGCGATTGAATTTTGATAGCGAATGTCAAATCTTAAACGAGGAAATTAAGCACGTGAAAGCTCCTGTTAGTTTGGATAGGGTGATTTCCAACGTTTGTATAAGTAAACTCCTAGTGGAAGTAGGTAGGGCTATTTCCTACTTTGTGAAAATTAGATATCATTTGGCATTATTTTTATCATTTATCTCACAAATTAAAAATAATTTATCATATTTTTAGATATTTAATATATATATATATATATATAGATTAGTATTATCAATTATTTTTAAAAAAAATATTATAATGATCGAGATGGGAGTAATGTTTAAGGGTATTCAAAAGAATGGACTAAATCGTGAATTGGTTTGAATCATGGTTTCAATTTGGTTTGAATTTTTTTTTTTTTCTGTCTCTTGATTGGATCTTAGTTTAAGAATATTTAAATTTGAAAAAATAATTTTAATTTTAGTTTAAATTTTTAAGATTCCATATGAATCAAACTAAACGGGCTTTCATGTATACTATAATTAAAATTATGGCATCACAGACATGTGTAAATAAATAGGTTATATAAGAGCTATGTTATTTTTCATAATGAAATATTGGACTACCATTTGACTATATAAAGCTTATGATAAAAACTAATTTTATAAATAATTGAAGTAGATATAGGCAAACTAATATACTAAATTAAAACTAAATTAATTTTTTTTGGTTCGGTTTGGCTTACTGAAATAACCGGTTTAATTTCAATTTTAAGAAACCAACTCAATTTGATGTGGTTTCAAAAGTATTTTTAAATTGATCGGCCCTAACCCGAGCTTACCAATGGTGAGGAACTAATAATACAGTAAGGAAATAATATAGTGATGAAATGATGATGATGATGATGATGACAAAGATGATGATAGCAATAATAGTATGATGATGCTGTTAGGGAAGTGATAGTAAGGCTTACAGTGATGCTAATAGAAAAGATAATCACTAAAATGGCAAAAGCAATTGTGATCATAAAAATGATGACAATGCTATATATTATTTTAAAAATAATAAAATAAGAATTTTTTTACTTTTCTTTAAACTGAAATAAAAAAATGAATTTTAAAGAATAATAATAATATTTTTCATCTCAATTTTTATGATTTTATTTAAAAATTAAAGTGATGCGAAAGCTAAACTAAACAAAATGAAAGGTTAAACCTTCAATAACTATTATTTTATTATGACATCTGGCTCTAATTTTGATAATGTTAATTTGCATATCTTTCTGCTTGATTAAAAAAAAAATCATCTAGATAGAAACTAACGTGATAATGAATACATACATAAATAAATAAATGAATAAAAGTAACGCATTACATTTAAATTCTATCAAATAACTGTCTTCTTAGAGGAAGAGAGACACTTAGGTAGTGTTTGAAATAGGGGATAAGAGGGGATATCCAGAGGATATCCCCTCTTATTTCCAAAAGCCATAACTATAAGGGATAGCAGGGAATAAAGTTAACCAAAGGGATAATTCATGGTTAACCATGTTAACCATGGGATATCCCCTTAATTTATTCCCTAGAGAATGTAGGAATAGCTGGTTATCCCTCCAAATAAGAGTAAAAAAAGGTATCCCATGGATTTACCTTTTTGCATTTGATATGATCAATGGGATAGCCAAGGGATATCCCTAGGGATAACCAGGGGATAAATTCTATCCCGTACACTTATCCATGGATAACATTTTTCCTATCAAACACTACCTTTTAGGTAGTGTTTAAAATAGGGGATAGAGAGGATATCCAGGGGATATCCCCTCTTATTCCCAAAAGTCATAACTATAAGGGATAGCTGAGAATAAAGTTAACCAAAGGGATAATCCATGATTAATCATGGTTAACCATGGGATATCCCCTCAATTTATTCCCTAGAGAATGCAAGAATAGCTGGTTATCACTTCAAATAAGAGTAACAAAAAGTCATCCTATCAATTTACCTTTTTTGCATTTGATATGATCAATGGGATAGCCAAGGGATATCCCTAGGGATAGTTAGGGGACAAACTCTATCACATATACTTATCCATGGATAATATTTTTTCTATCAACACTACCTTAGGTTCGGTTGGACTACGAAATTTAGATAGTGCATGCATATTTCCGTGCCCTTTAGTTTTTGTTTATTATTATCACTGAATGTTTTTGCATGAAGGCTGACGTGATGCGGGAGAAAGAAGAGTGATAGATAAAATCGAATCTAAATTATGTACGATGAGATAATCGTCCTTCAGGAGAGACGCTCAGGGTTAAGCGGTTAAATCTCAAGTCCTCGTTTTTATGCTCTCTGAATGAGCTGCTGCCACTTAGAAAGGGCTACCAAAACTTTTTCAAGGACAGTTTTTCTTTGGCAGGACGATGCCACATCCTAGCTTTATCCGTGCGCTGTGCCAGCGGGTGCCCGGGGTGTTCCCAATAAATAACAGCTGCCGTCCATAAATAATTTGTTTCAAAAAAAAAAAAAAATTGAATTTAGTCCCCATTCTATTTTGACATGCAGACACACCATTCAGTTTCTTCGTAATTAGAGCACTGGAGCAAGCTAACGCAGAGATGAATGGAAGTTAAGCAACCACAGTGCAGATTAGATCTTCTAATTCTAACAGCAAGAACCCAAAATTATTTTTTTCTGAATTGATGGGTGAGCAACAGCGATCCGTTGACAAGATGGCAGGAACAAGCATTCTGATCCTATAAATATGGTTGGTTGCATTATAGCGTGAGAAGCACTAAAATGGTTTCAGTCCAGAGGAGGTCAATGATTTAAAGCAAGATATAAAATTGCCTAAGCTTTGTTTGAATCTTTCTAAGAAAAGAAAGAAGAGAGTAAAAAAAAAAAAAAAAAAAAAGAAATAGAAAAAAAAAAAAAAGGATTACTCTTCTTCTCTTATTTAAAAAGAATGAGAGAGGAAGAAAGGATAATATCATTATCATGTTTGTTTGGATAGAAAAGAAAAAAAGAAGAAAAAGAGTTATGCGACAGTTATATCCATTCAGAATAGAAAATAAACCATAAAAATGAAAGAATAAGAATAGAGAATGAAGGGATATTTTGGTCTTCCAAATAAAGTATGACTTAAACTTTCACCCTTCTCTCTTTCACTCTTCTCCCAAACAAAGTATAAAACACTCCATGCACAAAGAGATCAATGAAATAATGCTCTGACACCTAGCCTTGACCAGAGAAATATACTCCCTCGTTTCATCCCACTAAAGAGTTCTGGCAGTAATAACGACCACCACATGCCCACAAAAATCAGAAAAAAGAAAGCCATCAATTATTTTCCAATGAACAACTAGACAAAACAGAGCATCCATATGATGCCTAAAAGCGCCACTAGACAAAACAGAGATGAAAGATTCAGCAAAGTATATAAGGAAGTTAAAATCCCTAGCTCTACTTCCCCAATTCAGTATTGTCACGAAGATGTAAGAAGATTCTTGCAACCACCAAAACAGGAGATGGATGGATATATTTAATATGCTGTTATTATCCTTTTTGAAGGAAATATACACCTTATTATCAACTCAGTTTTATGAGTTCTTCTATTAGAAACATGCCACCAATAAGTGAAAGAGTACCTGACACTCCTTAAAAAAGAAATTAATATAATCACCATACTGTAATCATCATCCTATGGTTCAATCGCTGTTTGGCTGCTTCCACGTGCTGAACCCAACATTGCAATTTAGTGCCTCCAAATACAACCATAATATTTACTCAAAGAGGAGAATCAGGCAATCTATCTTTGTAGTTTACCTAGGGAGACTTGGTATCCCTAGTTCTACCGCTCATCTATGATATAAGGAATTTGAAGGAAGAGAAAATTTAGAAAATCATACATATACTACTATGGTTTGAGCAATTTTTTCCCTGCCTTCAAGCCTTCCCCATCCAATCTTTCTCCTTTTTCTTCATAAAATTGATCTTTCAGTAGGATATTAGATATTTCAATTCATCAATTTTCCATACAGCCTCTTAAATATTTCCAGATTTGAAAAATCTCATTTGGAAATTTACCTGTGATATTTGTTCAGAGATTGTCCACAAATATGTATCTTAGGAAATAGAGACTAGTAAGTTGAACACAAAGTCGGCTTAACTTCAGCAAAACTTATTTAGTCCAACTTGTTTTTATCTTTAAATGATTCAACCTTCTGGAAAAATTAACAGTTTCTCTGATTTCCATATTCAGTTAGTGCTAGGCCAACATTGAGACCTTAATGCATATGTTTATTATTTGCTATGCCTGAATTGCTATGCCTGAATTGTCAGCTATTTATCTGCTAAACCAAAAATAAATGCATTATGATGTACAGTGAAGACTAGGAAGGCCATAACAAGGGCAAGGGGCTCTGATTCACTTGGAAGAATTAGCAAAAAGAAAACCTTACAGAATCGAAATGAAGACTAAGAGGGATGAGGCAAGTCAGAAAATTCAGACCTCAATATGAAGCGATGATCCATGCAATCTGACAACACATATAGGCAAAGCTTGTTGGCTACAATTATAATTACTTTAACAGGTCTAAGTAACAGCTGACATGCTGTAATGCCCTTCAATGCAGCCTTTGGCATTCAAGTCTCATAAATCCTGATAAATATCAGGCGAACTAAGTATGAAGATCCTGTGATATGTCCAACCAAAATTACGGCTAATGGCAGCACAAGCCTTTGGGATCTTGAGATGCTCAACTCAACTCATCTAAGCCTTTCCCAACTACATGGGGTTGGCTACATGAATCTGCTTCTTTTGGGATCTTGAGATGCCTGAAAGGATATTCATGTCAACAAAGGTGACTGCTAGTAGAAATGAAGTGAGTCATCACTAAATCTTCTCTACAAAGAATTAAGGCATCCAGTCCTCTCTTCCATCACTGTGAACAAAATCCTATTGCAAAAGACCAAGATGTAATTCTACAGGCAAAAAGTTATTATAAAATGGGATCAAAATGATAAGACAATTTCCATGAGGTGTATCACGATGTGCTTTCTGATCCTCGCATACAGATGCACGCATCAATTATTCAAGTCCTATTTGTTTAACATGCAAAACCTCAGTAAAGTTGCATGAAATGCTAAAGGTTGCCGACATCACAAAGATTCTCCAGCATTGACTCCCAGTAGATATCATTTATTTCTTTTACCCAGCTTCCCTAAATTTTGCTTATGCATTGGCAGTAACCATTGTTTTTATTGCAGTAGCAGTAATCATAACCATATCATAACTGGACTGCTAAAAAGTGTACCCCATCATTTAATCAGAACTGTTACCATATGGAGAGCTCAAATAAATCAGGCAGTACAATCTCAAACTCAATGGAAAATCAGATGCAGGTTGGAAGAAGAATACATGAATAAATTAGTTCCAGAAAAAAACTAATTCCCAGAACGCAGAGGTTTGAAAACTTCACTCAATTTGCATTCTACAACAACCAGTGTGGATATCACATACCAAGAAGGGAAGAAGAGATGAACAATCCCCCATGGTAGTTACAATCCACTGAGCTGCTTTGGCAAATAAATGGCCCAGGCAAGCATGTGTTTGATATATTAACCTTCAAAATCTATTGCACATATAAGCACAGAGCTCACCCATGCTTGCCAATTTCCACAGAAGAACTATCCAACTAAGTTAGATACTCATCCCCAATATAAAGCCACAGAACAATTTTTCAAGTGCACCTTTTCTGCAGCATTTGCAAGCAACTTAGAATGCCACTAACAAAACTTAGCCACTCTCACGGTTGCAGTTTCCTGGCAGGATATCTATACAGGTCAACATTCTGAACTAGGTGACCTGGCAGATGGACAGCAGAATATGAACTTGGTATTGGTCCCAACTTGGCGATGATTTCCTGGAATGTGTACTCCTCAGGAAGCATATCAAACAGGTCTGCTCCATGGCAAATTACATCTTGAATCCTTGATGGATTCAGGTAATAGGAGAATCTCACACGATCCACATGGCTGTATGCTTTCATTTTGAATATAAACTCACTGATGTGGCGGAAACAGAAGCTGCAGTGCCACCCCGAATCAGCCAATAGGTCATCAGTCTGGCGGAAATGAGCATATCTAGTCTTCCCCGTTCGATACCTGTGAACTGAAGCCCTCCAGCTCTTGTCATCAAGGTAGAACTCGAATGAGTAAAGATAGTTCCGGAGCTGGAGATGAAGTTTCTCAGGAATATCATCACACCACCTCAGAAGGTTGATTGTGTGGCCACTTGGGATCTCATCAACATCAGACATGATCAATAGGTCATCGTCAGTAATGCCCGCTATCTTGATGAGCTGATCCAACGCCACTCGCTGGTAAGACTCCTCCACAAAAGGGTTCTCTCCCTTCACAAATCTCCCTCCAAACGTTCCATAAGTTAGCCTCGACTCGGCAAACTCAAAGCGGTGCCGGTTCTTTGCAAAGTAGAGGGGCTTCTTCAAGCCAGTGAATGTAGAGTTGGACTCAAGAAGAATAAACTCTGAAACGTATGGGCTCAGCTCGTGCCATCGGATTTCAAGGATATCAAGTTCATTGCTAAACACACTGCATCAAAGACGCGCCTTGGCGTTTCCCGAACTCCCCATCCATGGAGCTTGCAAAGGTTCTCCATGGAGACATTGTCATGGTAGTAGTGCGGAATGGTATTGAAGGGTTTAGGGGGAGACTCCCACAGGGGCCTTAGAAAGTAGGATATCTTCTGGCCATGCACATAGATGATGAAGATAATAAACGGAACAACCACAAAAAGAAGCAACAATGCCTTCAAATCGAAGCCTCGGAGGGCGCATCGGAGCCTTGACATGCTCAGAGCTGCTCTTGAATTCTGCTGCAAATTTAGATAATGTAAGTCAACCTATATTTATCATCACCAAAATGAATCAACTAGCACCGCAAAATATCGTTTTTTGTTTTGTTTTGTTTTTTTTTTTTTTTTTGTGGGGGAATTACAACTCTCCAATCATATAACCGTTTTGTTTCAGAATCACAATCAAATTAAAACACTATCCACAGGAATTTTTTTGGACATGGATCCGCCAAATCTCAACTAAATCTCAACTTTTGAATCCATTTTTTTTTCTAAATTTAAACCCAAAAAAAAAGCCGGAAAAGAAGGGGAGAACTTATTTTTTTCCCTCATGTAAACGGATAGGGAAGAGCAAAGGGGACAAACACCATTAAAACAGAGCAGGAAAAAAAAAAAAAGGAATTTTGATGAAGCGAATCCAACATTACATAGATTCAGAGGAGAAATCAAATAAACAACAAAAAAAAATACTGATACAATTCAAAGCAGGAACTCCAAAACCGTAGAAAACATCAATCAACCACAAATAGATCTATAACCCCCAAAAAGTTTTTTTTTTAAAAATCGAAGATTACCTCGCCGCAGACATCTTCGCAGATGTCGTCCGTCTTCTTGGAATTGTAGTACCCTCCTTCAGGCATGATAGACCGATCAATATCAAAACTTCCCCAAGCCTCTTCCTTTTCTTCCTCAAATCCCTCTCAATTGGGCGGCTTTCTCCCCGAAATCCTTCGGCGGTTCCCTCCGGCGGCGATCCCGGCGCCGGATCAGACCGCCCAGCGATGCGACCGCGTGCCGGAAGCCCACTATATCTTCCGATCAGCCCGCCCGGGGGCGATCTCCGGCCTCCCTCTCTCTCTCTCTCTCCCACTAAATAATTTTTTTGTTTCTTTTCTACTATTTTTCCTCTTCGCTTCTCCCCTCCTTTCCCCTCTTTTATTTACTCTCAAAAAATAATCTCCCTCTCTCTCTCTCTCTCACCCCCTTCTCAAACCGCCTAATTATAGCCGTTTGGATGGTGGGGGGCGACTCCTATCCCTCCCTAAAAGGCTTTTTGTCTTCTTATCTACCCGGATATCACCACCACCCCAAATATTAAAATAACATCAATAATCCCATCTCCTTTTTTTTTTTTTTTTTGCTCCCCCTAAAATCTAAATCACAACTTCCCTATTTAAGGGTTTCGGATTTCAAATGAACTGTTTTTATACCATTTCTTAACTGGGATAACTGGGCTCAGGTTTCTGTTTCCAAAACACGTTGAGGAAAGGCAGGCTGGCTTTTGGGCAGCGGGATGGAATAGAGGGGAATAAAAATGGAATAGGAGATGGGAATAGAAAGGAGATCAGTGGGAGGAGTAGAAGCGTACAGGGCTTATCTCAAAAAATTAAGAGCGAGCCTGGAATGGAAGGTAGCACAATTAATTAAGGGGGGCTCGATATTCCGCGTCCTTTTATAGCGAGAGGAATTCGAAACGCGGAAAGGGCTTTGAAGCCGTCGTGTGATAACTTCAAGGAATATCCATCCACCTTTCGTGCCTTGTTCCAAAACCAAAGAGATTAGTAATAATAATATTATCCGGCTCTGTTTTTCTCTACGGACCAAGACGTCCCCATTGCCGGCTTTACAGTGACCTCCTCCACCGAAGCAATTTGTCGCATAGTTATTTAGCCATTGCCTTGTTATCATCTTCACTGTTTGGATCTGTGTTTATTTTTAATTAAAATCTTCTTGTCACTCATATTATTTTTTACCACTGTTATATATATATATATTACCTTTTTGTTATGATCGATAGTGATTAATATTATAATGACAGCAATTCGGTTTCTAGGAAACTTAGAAAATAATGGCCATGACTTTATAGGTTATATAAAAATAAAGGTTTGAGATCATACATGTTGTATAGGTTATAATGGATTTCTTCATCATTCTTCATATTCAGTTGGAAGTTTTAAATACAAATAATGGTTTTTAGGAAACTTAGAAAATAATGGCCATATATATATATATATATATATATATAAAAACTATTATAATAGTTTATATCGGCGAGCATGGGAGCAAATAATAGTATTGTATTGTATTCCTCTCAATTGATTTGTTAAGCAATTGACAAATATTTGGCAAATGATTAATTAGTAAACTAACTTAGAGATTGGTATGCCATTCTCATCATTTTTTCTTCTTTTCCTTATTAGCATTGATAATTAAAGGAGTTGTAGAATCTCATTTCAGATTCATTGAAAAAGTCAACAAAACAATCAAGAATTTTCTTTAAGAACAAGCATTTTGGTGTAAATATTTAGATAAAATTTATTGTATAATTACCAACCTACTATATATGGTCGGTGTTGTAAAACTTTTTCTTAAAAAAAAAAATCCTTCCTAAACTATAATGTGAAAGAACTCAAATAAAATGAATACCCAATTGGCCTAGTTTTGGATTGTTGCTTGTATATTTATAGATTACAAAATAGAGCAATCTAGTGCCCATGAGATAACAGTTTGTCCTCATCGATAGAAAGAAAAATCAAAGAAGATAGTTACTATATATAAATATGGTACAACTGATATATACCGTTAATACCAGATAGCTATATATGATAGAGTCTTACATGATACATACCACTAATATGCTACATGGATACATACTGCTAATACCATGTAGCTATATATGACTGATAGGTACCGCTAATAAGAATAAGTCTTACATGATATATATCGATACATAAAGCTAATATTATGCATTTATTTTTATATAGAATACATATCACTAGCGTCCATGATAATGTCATTTCATAATTAACATTCAATGTCTTTTATATTATGATAATTAATAATAGATGTTCTTTAAAAAAAAATTAAGATAACCTTATGAGAGGGAGAAGCTCGGACTACGCCGTCGTCACTCAGATGATAGGAGGATGCCAAACGTCGTCGGCTTAGGAAGACGGATGGGGGGCAAGTTGGTACGGCGAATGAGCAAGGCTGGCGAGTGGGCGTAACGCGCCGGATTGACGAAGTCCATCCGACCTGGGGGCTGGGGTCTTCGACGCTGGGTCTAAAGTGGCTTTGGACTCGGTTGGTGGCCTGCACTGGCCGTGGAATCCTTCTTCCCCTCTTGAGATGAGATGAGACCTCGTCATGAGCTGCTACATATTTGAAACGTCCAAGTTTTTTTTATTTAGCCTAAACCGTTTAATTAGGCTTTAGAGATGCCATCGTTCAAACATGATGGACTTGATCTTCATCTCTAGCTAGCTGTTATACATTAAATATCAATCAACAGTATTCAAATTTGGACTGGATTTTTATCTCTAGCTAGCTGTTGTTATACGTTAAATACCAACCAACTTTTGGAATTGAAGAATGGTCTTGGTTGACATGGCTTCGCCAAGCATGGCCAACTTCCAACTCATTGAGTGAGTAGGCTGCCACTAAATGATAAATTAATACAAATATCTTGCAAAAGAAGTCTATATCCTGCTGCATTCCTTGCTGACAACTTGAATTAGGTAAGTCTTGGTTCTTAGTTAGAGGAGCAATGAAAGAAGAAAAAAAAAAAAGAAGAAGAAGAAGAAAAAAAGGCTTCACGTCAGCTGTCGCAGGACATGATTGATTAGGTGGCATGGTCCCTAAGCACTCGTTGGCAAAGCAAGGAACATGCGACAAGCTCCAAGCCTTCAACCAATGAGTAGCATTTCAAATGGCCGATAAGGTCCGAGTTCCACCTGAAATATATATATATATATTTTTTAATCGATAATTTAGGTTCAAATATAAAATAAAAGTCTTTTGAAAAGAATAAGATTATCTCAAAATTAGCTACTCCATATCAAAGGATCTTTAGAAGGGCACAGGTTATGTAGTATGCGATGCAAATGAAAAATTTTATTTCTACGGCAGTTGTTCTATGATCTCTTATTTCAGTGTGCCAGATAGAATTAACACATGGTTATAGTCTTCACAAGCTATTCTTCTACATACCGCGATATAGATTTGTGATCAAAATTAAGAACATTCAACCATGGTATTATCGTATTCATCTTAATATTGATATTTTTTTTATTTAATATATTAGACAACTATTTTGATCTATTAACTTTAAATGGTCTACTCGTTATGCTTTTAAGCCAACGACTTTCTTGTGAATCAAGCTGTGCTCCCAAGTTCTTCTGTCTTCTTGTGATGCCCCTTCAAAAGAGCTTTCTTCAATCTTATCAATAGATATCCTTGGTATTTCTTCATTACTTCTAATGTTCCTGGACTACCAAAAATAATAATAATAATAATAAAGAAAGAAAGAAAAGTTGGACGATCTGTGACCAAACATTGAACCTAAGAAATTGATCTAGAATTTTTATCCTCTAGCAATTTTTTTTTTTTATGAATCTTATTCCCCTCAAAAAAATTTAGATCTTTCAATATGTTTTGCACGTAAGAACAAGCTAAATATAAAGGAAATGCTTTATCGTAAAAGTTGGATTCATGTTAACTACTTTATACTCTTTGCATTGAAATTCTATCGATCATCTTCTTTGCTACATCTTTTTGAGTGCTTTTAAAACACTTTGGTACGAAGCATCTAGGAGTCACTCCATCAATTCTTTAGGGATTATAAGGTCTATCCATGAGGAAAAAAAAAAAAGTTCCTAAAAGAATCTAAAATAGCAAGTTATGTGCTAAAGAAAGCAACATCTCTCCTCCTTTCTTAGCATCATATCATCTCTTACAAAACTCTTCAATCTTAAGTTCCTTTATTACCTTTAATTTTGAAATCTCTAACTCCTTTATTAACTTTGGATTGTAGATTAGTTATTAAACTTATTTATTTGCACATGGAGAGCCCAATTAATTTTAGATTGTATCATTCCACACCAATATCCCTTTTTCTTAAATCTCTCTAATTATTATTTATTTTGCTATTATTATTTTTCCATAAAATGGAATGAGATGTCTACTTTTGTTCAATCTTTCATTGGATTTAAACTTGAATTTAATCCAATTACCATCAACCCAGGAGCATTTGGTTAGGTTTAGATTATTATCGAAGCCAAGCCAATAACTTGATGGTATAAAATATTTTTCATGGAATCGACTTAATTTGTTTACCATTACAGGATTATTAGCAAGTTAAACCAAAGTCGGCCAAGCTTAAGTACTCTTCATTATTATATAATAAATATTTGCCTAGGCAAGGCAACAGAAGAACCAATTTTGATAGACATGTCTAGATTTTGACTCTCTAGCATCCTCACTATATTTTAAAAATAAAAAAAAGGTGATGTTTCTACCTAGAAAAGGCAACAAAAATTTCATCTTATCCATCTTTTAGAATAGATTTTAATTGGTTTTTAATGCATCAAGTATAATTTATGATAACATCAGCTGCTAGATACTTTGTGCCTAAAGTCTAAAATTCAAGATGCAAGTTATAGATGTTGTTGTATCATTCTCATTTAAATAAAATGCTATGGTAACCTAATCATAGTTATAAAAATTAGACTGAATTGGTCAAGTTGACCTAAAAACAAAGGAATTAAACTCTTGGCTGATTTGGTTTTCACAAATGACCATAATTGCAACTCCTAAAAGATTCTATAATAGATGGTCCGGTCCGGATTAATGAAGCAATTCAAGCTAGGTGAACCAAGTGTAAAAAGGCCAATCAAAAAGTAAGATATCATTTTACATTCATAGCTATCTAACTTTGCTACTTGAGAATTATATGTCAAACATATTCCAAGCACATTATTATATTTAAACAATCAATTCTTTCACATAAAAATTATTTTCTTTTCTAATATAAAATAAAAAAATATGCAATTTTATTCTTTTAGAAAGTTTCAAAATATTATTATTTATAATAATTAAATATGCCAATAATTTCTACAAGTCTTCCCATAAAAACCTTTTCCTTTTGATACAAAACTAGAAAGTAAATAAATATATTTCATTTTATTATTTTTGAATATTTCAAAATTTACTAATGTTATATATTTTGCATATTTTATATAATAATCATTTTAAAAGTAAGGAATGAATTATGATTATTTCGTATTTATGTCATAATTAAAGCATACTATAAAATGTAGACCTAAGGACAATATTCAACATAGAAAATTCATCGCATTCATCACAAATTATTCATATTATCTGACATAATGTCAATTTGTTTGATTTGGCCCAGCGGTCAAACTACAACCTAGGGATCCTTGGGCTTGTGGTTAAATTTTTAGACTTGTGATAACTAGCTACATGGCAAATAAATAATCAACTTTAAAAGATTTTATATACATGTATGACCCACTAATTTGATAATATAATGTTTGGATGCAAAAAATAAATCTTATATGCTATTGGATTCTAAAATTAAAGTTGAAGTCTTATTAGGTTGGGTTTGGGGTGATTATAATTAAAACTGATCTCAACTTTGCTAAAATCTCAAGTTGTCAAGTTTTATAGGTTTTATATAAATGTTTTGCCAATTTAAAATTCACTCTCTTTTTGCAGTGCCCTGTTAATAATTTCCTATGCTTAATCTAATATTAAAAAAATGAATTTCCATCCTCACTCAATTTTTGATGAGCATTGCATTTGGCTTTCATTGCATCCCTTTCTCATTCTTATGGTTTGATTTTCATAATTATCATTTTCATTATTTATCCTAAAATTAAAGATTATGCTTCTAACTGAGTTTATTGCATTTCTTTTTATATATATTAAGACATTCTAGCTTGCAAACTGTTTGTGATTTATTCTAACTTTCACTTGAGTTTTTGGGCCACATGATGTCAGCCTATTAAATATTAACCCAGCCAATATGTGTTAATAAGTAGCAAGTGAACTTGAGTTGTAAACATATAGCACATTTTTTCATTGTACGATACAAAAGGATGGCTCTATGCCACCATGGTAATTAACTGATTAATACATTTTTTTTGACATACTTGGATGACTCTAATGCGATTTGTAATGCTTCAAGCTAATCTACTGGCCCAATTAATTCGTTAATGGATCGAAATCACTTGACCCAAAAACTCATTGGTAGCAAGTGAACTTGATTTATAAGCACATAATACTTTTTTTTTTTTCATCTAATATTGAACTAAATTTAGGGCATCGTACAAACTTTTGAGCTTTATTTCCTATGCTTGATTTGGAGTAATTAAGTATTGTATTGGGACTTCGTTGGTTCTAGTCCGCGAGATTAAACGCTTGTTTTTGGTGTGGCCTCGAACGAGGGTGGCCGGTGGAAAGACGCTTGCGTGTCGATTTGAAAGACTTCTCGTTTCCCTTTTATCTTTGTCGAAGACAATGCAAGCCAAAATACGAGCTCAATAGTCATCTGAGTCTTCCCATGAATGGGTCCCCTTGAGGTAGCTACCCTTGTTTCTGAAGCAGTCCCCTTGTGACTCCAATATTCCCATTTAGATAACAAGCCAAGCAATACGTAATTAAGTCAAGCAAGTTAAGGTCGACTGATTCAAGAAACCGTGTGAAGTTTTGTAGTAGGATGTGCTGGTCAAAGTTTGAACGTTATTCTCAGAGCGTACATAAAATTCCCTCTCCCTTTGCCTCTCTTTGAAGTAGCCGTACAAGCTCGGATGGCAACGTTTTGGTCCCTCCGGTGGACGAATGGCCGGGGCCACATATAATCATTGTGTGAAGTCAAATGTTCTTTGTAAGCATTGGTAGAAATTTTTTTTTTTTTGAAAACTACGACCACGATTATGACCTCAAATGATTACTGTTCGTGCTCGGCACCTTTCTTCCCTGATTTCCTGCGGTTGCTGCCGCTGCCCTTCATCCGACGGGTCTATGAAATGGTGAGTTTGTTTGCTCCATCTCCGGTGGGGCTTGATGCTCCGATGGACTCCAGAGTGCTTTGGAATCATGGCCGGTTCGAGTGGGTTTCACCGTCGCCTTCTCCGATGGAGGTCACTGAGCTGGAGTGCCTGTTTTCTGACATTATCCAAGCTCCTAAGCAATCTCTGGAGGAGGAGGTTGGAAGATGGAGGAATCAGGCGATCATCGCTCGAAGCTTGGCTCGTTGGATTCCGCCCGAGGTTCTGGTGCGTGAATTCCACCATGCCGGAATCTCAGGGGATGTTGAAGCTATTGCCCTAGCGAATCGGCACTATTTGCTTAGATTTGCTAATGCTCATGCTCTCGTGCTCGGGAGACCATGGGTGGTGAATGGCCAACCTCTTGCTGTTGCTGAGTGGAAGGAGGAGTTCATCCCGTTGGAGAGCTCCCTTGTCCAGGCTTTAATCTGGGTTCGTCTTCCTCTGCTACCCATTGAATTATGGTCTAACGAGGTCCTTGCTTCGATTCTTGCGGTGGCAGGGCAGTTTCAGTTTGCTGATGAAGCCACCAAAAACCGGAAGCGGGGAAGCTTCGCTCGAGCCTGTGTCTCCATTAATCTGAGCAAGCCTCTCTGGCTGGGAGCTCGAATCAAAGGGATTGGTGCTCTGTTTTGGCAACAATTCTCATACGAGCATCTTGAAGGTATCTGTAGCTCCTGTGGCTCTTTGCACTTCTCCGGTGGTTGCGGGGTAGCGCCGAACTCTTCTGATCCTTCGTCTGCTCTGGTTTATGGTCCGTGGATGGTTGCGATACGTCGGAGGAAACCCTCTCAGGGTGTGCAGTCGGTCCCTTCGGTGCCTCCTGCTTCAGGTATGGCTGCGTCTTCTTCCCCTGCTCTGAGGGAGGTCTGGCAAACTCCGAAGAAAGTGGCGTGGAGGCAGGCGGGTCGTGGGGTGGTTGGCCTGGGGACCTCCTCTGGTTCTATTGCTACTATGTTTCAAGCATCTCCCTCGCCTAGACCTGTGCCGTTGACCGATGGCTCTGTGTGCCGGTCCATCTCTGGCGTGCCGGTTGCAGCTGGGGTGGGTGTTCTGGTGCCTGGTGCTGCACCCATGCAGAGCTTGGTGTTGAAGCCAGTGAAGGAAGGATCTTCAGTCCCACTGCACCTCTCTTCTATTGCAAAGGACACTGTGTGCCGGGATGGAGGTTCTGTGCCGGTTGGAATGAATGAAGAGTCTAAATTCCTTGGGTCTGAGTCTTTAGTCTCAGTCCCTGTGATGTCTGAAAGTTTGGGATGTCCATCTAACCCTTTTGCGAATGTGGATTCGAACAAGTGGGCTGGGCGGCCGAAGTCCCGGGGAGAAGCCCATTCGGGCCTATCTAAGAGGGCCCGGCCTATGGAG
This sequence comes from Calamus simplicifolius, assembly GCA_900491605.1. Lineage (NCBI taxonomy): Eukaryota > Viridiplantae > Streptophyta > Magnoliopsida > Arecales > Arecaceae > Calamus > Calamus simplicifolius. The sequence goes on along the minus strand of UESW01004799.1, from coordinate 371,918 downwards.
CCTCAGGCGTAGCGGGTGGTCTCCAAGGCATCTAAAGCTAAAGGGAAAGCCCAGCTTAAGGGTAAAACCAGTGGTTTAGCTCCCTTTACTTTCGCGGCCTCAAAGGAATCCCCTAGGGGCTCGGATGGACTAGCCGGATTGAGGTCGCAGAAGTCCCGTGTCGTAGAGATGGTCTGGCCCCAGGGACTACTGCCTTAGGGATCTTCCATCCAGAGCAGTCGGTCGGTTCGGTCCATGAGGCTTCGGTTACCTTGCTCAAGGGAGCCATTCTGAAGGATAGTTCAGCTGTGGTCAGGGATTCATCTCTGGTGCTGGACGGTAGTAGGATCGGTCCTACGGGACCTCCAGTGACTTCTAATCACCTTGAGGAGCATGTGACTAGGGACTCTGTTGGGGCCTCACCTTCCCTATGTTCTACATGAAGATTCTTCTTTCGTGGAACGTGCGAGGGGCCCAGAAACCCTCGTTTCGCTCCTTTTTTGGGAGGCTTCAGCAGCTTCATACCTTTAATATTTATATCCTGATGAAAACTCGCCTATCTGGGGATAGTTTGGCTCGGTTTCGGAGACAGATTTCTAGATCATGGGAATCTTATGCTGTTAAGTCAGCTGGTCTTTCTGGTGGTATCCTGGTGCTTTGGAGACCTGACAAAATTAGAACTGATGCCTTCCAATAGCTGTGACCAGCAGGTGGCTTTGGTTATTTCGGAGGGGTCTTCAGCTCCTTGGCTTCTGTCTGGTGTCTATGCCAGTACTGACTTCAGGGCCCGTCGGGTGTTGTGGGGAGGAGCTTCTCTTACTTATCGGCTAAGGCTTTCCTTCCCTCACTGTTGGTGACTTTAACTGTATTGTGGGGGCCATTGAGAAAAAAGGGGGAGGCAGGTCACTGGATCTACGGACATTGCGGAGTTCAGAAACTTCATCTCTTCGGCTGGTCTTTTGGATATGGGGTTTGCGAGCTCCCAGTTTACCTGGTTAAATAACCGCCAGGGTTCTGCTACAGTCTGGGAGAGATTGGACAGGGCTCTGGCCTCCTCCAATTGGATTCAGCATTTTCCTTCTGCCACTGTTAGTCACTTGGCCAGAATTGGTTCGAATCATTGTCCTATTCTTATTTCCACTGAGGAGTCTATCCAGCGGACCAGACAGTTCAGATTTGAGAAGTTCTGGACTTTTTATTCTTTGGCTAGGCACATTATCTCTCAGGTTTGGCGGTTGCATGTTGGAGGGAATGCCACCTATAGACTCTCCATACGTCTTTTCATTGCTAGTCGCAGGCTCTCTAGTTGGAACAGAAGGGAGGGTAGGGGATATTGTCAGGCAAGTGGAGCACGCAGAGTCTATTATCACTTCTTTGCAAGCCAAGGAGGACCAAGATGGGTTCCTTCTCTACTCTGATCTGTCTACCCTTAGGTTCACTTTGGCTATCTACCACTCTCTTATGCTGCAGCAGAAAACTTTTTGGAGGCAGAGGTCTCGTGTTCAGTGGATCAAGGAAGGTGATCGTAATACGAGATTTTTTCACCAGGCTACCTTACGTCACCGTGCTATGAACCATATCAGGCGCTTAGTCGATGATGACGGTTCATATCAGGATGATCCTCAGGTGATTAGGGACCAGTTGTTTAATTTTTTCAGTCGAGGTGGACTGAGATTTCTGGGGAGGAGATCCCTGTTTGTCCCATTCAGTCATCCTGTAAGGTCTCTGAAGTCGAGAATGACTCTCTTACCAGGCCATTTTCTATGGAGGAGATTCGTCTAGCATTATGGGATCTTGGCCTTGATAAGGCCCCGGGGTCGGATGGGTACCAGCCCTTATTTTTTTGTCATTACTGGGATATTGTTGGATCGGACCTAGTCTTGGTGATCCAGTTTGTTTTTCAGACTAATCATGTGCCTTCTGACTAAAAGCAGACTCTTATTACGCTGGTGCCCAAACGGCCTGACGCCTCCTTTCCCCAGCACTTCCGGCCTATCAGTATGTGCACCACTTTATATAAGGTATGTGCTTATCTTTTGATCTTCTGGATGTCTTCAATTATCCCTCGCCTCATTTTCCTGGAGCAGGGGGCTTTTCTCAGGGGTCGTAGTATCACAGACAATGCCTTGTTGGCCCAGGAGTTTATGCATGACCTGCAGAGAGCTTCTAGCTGTCAATGTATTATGGCCATCAAGATTGACATAGAGAGAGCTTATGATATATTAGGTTGGGATTTTCTGAGCGTTCTCTTCATGCGTTTGGGTTTCACGTGCGTTTTGTTGATTGGGTAATGGAGTGTGTCCAAAGGCCATCATTCTCTCTACTTATTAATGGGAGTTAGACGGATTACTTTCACTCTGAGGTAGGCCTAAGGTAGGGTTGTCCTCTTTCTCCTTTTTATTCATCCTCTCGGCTGATGCTTTATCCCGGGCTCTGTCTTTGGCTCAGCAGAGTTCGGCTCTTATCCCTTACTCTGTGGGTCCCCTTAGTCCCTCGCTGTCCTACTTGTTTTTTGCTGATGATTGTCTCCTCCTGGGAAGGCTTCTACCGGCAATGCCTCCACCTTTGCCACCGTTCTTCAGTCCTATTGTCGTGCCTTGGGTCAGAGAGTTAATCTTAGCAAATCTATGATCTGCTTCAGCCCGATGACATCCCCATCATTAAAGAGGTCTATCTCCAACATTATGGGTATCCTACTCAGTCTGATCGGTTATCCTATTTGGGGATTCCGATTTCTGGGAGACGGCCTCGGTGTTCGGATTTCAGTGATCTTGTGAGGCGTGTTTGCCATCGTCTAGCCATCGTCTAGATGGTTGGCAGGTTTCTGGGCTTTCTATGATGGCTAGGATTACTCTCATTCGTTCGGTATTATCTTCTATGCCGAGCTATATCTTAGCTAATACTGCATCCCCCGGGCCTGTTTGCGAAGATTGAGCGATACTTACAAAATTTCCTCTGGGGTTCTATGTAGGATGGTCACGGATTTCATCTCTTGTCCTGGGACATTGTCTGCTTGCCAATTTCTGAGGGTGGGCTTGGCATCCAGTCGCTTTCTGCAGGAGAGAGATGTTGACGGCTAGGCATGCCTCTAGATTTTTGCTTGATCAGCATTGTTTATGGATGAGGGCCAAGTATGGTGACTGGAACCCTTCCTCTATTTCTCAGTCTACCCATGGGCACTCCTTTTTATGGAAAGAAGTATTCGGTATGCTTCAGCTATTCTGAACTGCACCTCTGGATGATTGGAAATGGGACTTCGGTGGATATTACTCAGGATGCTTGGATAGCGGATCTTCTCCTGTCTCGTTGGCCGACCTTCGTCAGCTCGGACATTCCTCATGGTATGCGAATCAGTGATTTATTTTCCATAGATCGCCCTGCTTGGTCCTTCTCGAGGGTGTCCAGCTTTTTCGGGGAGGAGCTTTGCCGACATATTCTCTCTATTCCTCTCTTCCGGAGCCACTTCTGACACTAGGGTGTGGAAGAGATCTTGCTTCTCTCATGCTCCTCTTAGGGACCTCCTATCTATTTGTTGTCCTCTCCCTCAGCAATCCATGGATCTGGATTGGGTTTGGCATTTTCCAGTGCACCCAGAGTAAGGCTGTTTATATGGAAGTTGGCATGGGATGTTCTTCCTACCTGCTCCCTTCTTTCTCGGCGAGGCTTGAGCATTCAGCCCAAGTATCTGTTATGTGGTTTTGAGATGGAGACGTCTGACCATGCTATCTTCTATTGTGCTAGGGCAAGACAGATTTGGCAGATCTCTAGGGCTTGTCCTTGGGACTTTGGTATTGATGTCCACGTATATCCTTTTTGAGACTGATGAAGCAGGGCATTGGAAGGGATAGCCATTAGCGGGGCCTTTGTGGGCTTACATTGCGTATCATATTTGGTTATCCTGGAAGTGGATCCTGTTTTCTGACATGATGGTTCCCTCCGGTAGAGTTGTCAGGTGACTGTTTCCCTTTCTGCTGAGTATGCTTTCCATCATGGTTCTCCTATTCTACGAACCCTGGCCACTGGGTCTCCCCTGCTTTTTCGGCAGCGAACCGGCATACGGTTTTTATTTCCTGGGAGCCCCCTCCTCTAGGGTTTGTTAAAATCAACTTTGATGGGAGTGTCCGTGGCAGATGTGCTGGTGCAGCTTTTTCATTCGTGGCATGGATGGTAGGATGCTGGTGGCGGGACGGCTCGGTTTACTTGACTCATCTGTGCCTCTTGCCGAGCTGCATATGGCTTGGATTGGTATCTCCTATGCCATTCGGTCCCTGGGAGCCCGAAGTATTATCATTGAAGGTGACTCTATTATGGTTGTTCGATGAATCAGGCAGGAACCTAGCTCTTTCTTGCCTTCTATCCCCTTGATGTACGACATCCGCTCTACTCTCTCGGAAGCTCGTCATGTCCACATTTGGCATATCTACCGTGAGGCCAATGCTGTTGCTGATTGGATTGCTGGCCGAGTGGCTTCTCATTCTGGTGTTTGGAGCTAAAGCAGGTGATCCTTGCTCTATTATCCTTACTCAGTTATTGTATTTTGATATTTCGGATGTAACCTATCTAGGATTGTGTAATCATCCATTTGTACAAAAAAAAAAAAAAATCTTTTCTCCACTTCCATTAAGATGAGCTCACAAGTTCTTTAGCTAGGGTTGTGAATTACTGCAAGCGAGGTCTATAGTGATAGCACTTGTGAAATTATAGTTAATATTAGCAATTGTAAAAGTTTGAAAGCCTATAATTAATTATATTTGATTTATTGATCAAGATTAAATCAATTATAACATGTACTGCACATAGGAAAATAATGGTTATTATTTAATATATCTATTATTCATTTAAACGTATTAATATTTATAAATTCAAAGCTTTACGCCAACTAAATATATTTATTTATCAATATGATTGGGATCTTAATGAAAAATTTAATTGTACTGCCATTACACTGGTCATTAATTAAAAGTAGGGCTCCATTTGGGTTGGAGTACTTAATTTGCTTAAAATGAAAAATAAAAAAGATTACACTTTCATAGAGAGATTGATTTAGGCTTCATCCAATTTGGAGTCTCTCATTGATGATGTAAATTGCTGTTTATAATTGATTATATCTCTAATATTAAAATATTAATAATCTTCTAATTTGAAGACCCTAGTTCATATATCAAATAATAAAAATTAATATTGGATAGTTTACATAATATATGATTCGATATTGAAAACCATCATCCAATCATGACTTAAATGGTTCTGAATGGAGATAATCAATGAATAAATAATTTATAGGTAATAGATCATATTCAATATTTTAAATTATTAATATTGTATCCCATTGTTTCAACATGGCTTGACCGATTCTAAGTGGTATACTATTGTACTACTCTCTCTCTCTCTCTCTCTCTCTCTCTCTCTCTCTCTATATATATATATATATATATATATATAGTCAACGAGTTGACTAAGCAATAATAACCATTATTTTATCATAATAATGATAATGTTTTTTTTGAAGGGGGTCCATTGTTTAAGGAATATGAGATTATTATTATTATTATTAATGGAACTTTGTTTATTATAAGGAATCGCAACAGAGCAGGATAAGGTTTGGATGGGGAAACGTATGGCTTTCAACGGCGCAAGCAGGCATTAAGCGTGAGAGGTGAGCAAGCTCCAAAGAGATTGGATCACCTTTGAAACCCAACTTCGAAATTTCAAGGAACTTATCCCTAAAATTTAGGAATAAGATAATCTCGACCACCCCAAATTATGAAAGCTCTCTCGCCTGCCTTTATGCCCCTTCGTCCGTTTCTCAGCCTTGCAACAACCTACACCACTTTTATAGATTTGAACTATTGATTAGATATATCAATGAATGCAAACAAGTCATGCTTGAATCCAGTAAGTTTCGTATTTGGATTATAATTTTGTACCAGATTTAACTTATATTTATTAATTAAGTTGGGCCAAGTTAGACATATGGAAAGGATATTGGATTTAACGGATTATTTGGATCAGTTTAGGAATAAGTATCACTAGATTAAACATAAAATGTTTTGATTTAGGTCATGATTTGATTAGGTTATGCATGCATTTGAATCAAACATCTAACTGTTTGTTTTATAACTAAACTTTAGTAATTGATAATAGTTCTTTTAAAAAATTTAAATAAGATTATAAGAGCCAATTTAAACTTCAATTTTTATTTAAAAACTTTTAATTCTGCCCAACTAAATGGTTACTCTTAAGTTTATAAATTATAGTTTTTAAAATATTTATTGATGTACTTAAAAATATTATAAACAAGAATACATTAAAATAAATAATAAAACATAAATATTTAAATATAATTGAGTGAAACTCAATAAGAAGAGATTTAATTGTTTAGATGATTAATTTAAATGAAAGTTTATTTAATTAATCAGTAAAGATAACTGAAATGAAAGAATAAGATTTATATAATTAACATTTAAGGGTTGAACCGGATTGCATTCGAGTTAGGCCGGATTCATTTTCTATTAACTTAAATTAAACTCGGATAGTATACAAGTCGAGTTGAAATGCAAATAGGATGAAAAAAATACAAGATTCAGATTTGATCCAAAATTTAGGTTGGTCTAATTTTGTACCCAACTCAACTTGCAGGGCTTTAAATGAATCAGATTGAACCTAATTGGGTCAGAACCGAGCCAGAACACAGGTTGGCTTGACCCATTTGCAGCCTTCACTATGTAATAATAATGATGTACAAATATTCTTGTCTGTCCAACTTAGGGTATACACTTGGATATGTACATGCATATATCATGGTCATTAATACTATAATATACACTTTAATTTGTTAATTGTAACCCATTCTTATCAATCATATAATCATCCAAATATCACAAGGAGGAAATATTGCACATCAATATCCCAATACCATGGTGCTGAAAATTTTGACAGCTTGTTTAATTAAAACCTTCTCCTTCCACGACATGATCTTATGTAAAAGGATTAGAAAACAGTTTGGTACGTAAGGGCATTATCAAAATTTAAAACATGAGACGTATTCATTTATAATGAGGTTAGCAAGCTGATGTGATGTCTATGATCATGCTTACTTCATGATTTTTTTTTTTTTTTAAGGCAAATATTAGGTCTGAGCTTAGTCACTTCCAGTCGGTAAAAGAAAGTGTTACCAGCATGCCACCTTCATTAAAAAAATAATAAAATAAACAAAATTCTCTTTATCATTTTTTTCTTTTTTTAAAAAATTATATCACTAAATTGTGGATACTACGATGCTGGAATGTGGTGATTTACGCAAAAAGTTGGGAATAATTCCTAAGATTGAATAGAAGTCTAAGATTGGAAATCAATTCAAAATAAAATGAATTAATAATATATTACCTGGTGACCATTAAAAACTCATATTAAATAAAGCTTTGAGTTGACTATGAACTATTGACAAAATTTTGGAAAGGTCAGTGTCAAGATTAGGGTCGCAAATTATGTCAATGAATTGTAAATCGATTAGATCAACTTCAAAGTATAATGATAAATGGGTTAAGTCCAATTTGATTCATTTATTAACCGGATCAGAAATCTAAATTGAACCCAATCCATATATTCTATGGGTTATACGGTACAACCCATGTAACCCATTTAATTTATATAACCTGAGCAACCCATATGACCCATAAGTCTTGTAGAACCGTAGAATCATATAATCTGTGTAACCCATATAATATGATATAATACTTTAGTCTTGTATCAAACCATTGTAACTCATATAATGTATAATATATTTAATACTAATTCACTTATAAATTAATTATATATTAAAAACATAACTAAAGTATAAACACTAATTTTTCATTCAAGAAAAATAAAAAGATAGATAATTATAAAACATTTAAATAAGTATATAATCATCATCACTTAGTAATAATTAATTAAAGGGTAACATTAACTTAGATAAATAGGTATAGTGAGTCATATCCAGGTAGGTAGGTTGGGTTATACGAATTAATTTATTTAATAATTAAATTCAATTACAGGTCAATTTTGAATATGTAGGTTAACTCATGATCCGACTTATTTATTAATTATCTAACATGTCAACCTAATTTTGATCCAAATTCATTTATGCTTAATCCAAATCTACTAATTTTGCATCAAATTTGAATCATGTTCATAGATTGTATCCAAAATTATCATCCCTAGTCAAAATAAACACAAGCCTACGAGCGGGCTAGCTCGAGTTATTGCCCTAATTAATGCAAGCTTCATATATATTTGAATAGGTTTAAATTATAGTTAAAAAAATGAATGAACCAACTTATTTAAGATGTGGCCTCTAATTTTAGTTGATATTGATAGATTTTAACTTATTCATCCAGCTTTGTGCCAATGATAACCAAATATAGAACTCAGGCTATTGAAAGCGAGAGGGTTCAAACCTTCCCTTTGTTAGTATTTTATTTTCAAGACTGAGAAAACATAAGATTATCAGGAATAATTTAATATAGGTCAAATGCCAGAATTGTGGGTGCTGTCCAATTTATCCAAGAATCTGTATGAAAATATGATTACTCCAAACATCCCCCCCCAAAAGAACATGTATGAGATGCGTAATGTGAACAGCAAGCATATTATACAAGAAAATAATGAACACAATGATATATCTTTCTTAAAAAAAAGACTTGTAGGTATTAACTAATCAACCATGATAAATTACTCTTGTAAAAATAAATAAATTATTAAGGTGGAAGGAGCACCAAACTCAAAGTGCATCCATATGAGTGGACATAACCCAAATGCCAGTGAGTGCGTCCATATGGGTGGACATAACCCACTTATAATTGCAAGGGAAAAAAAAAAAAATAGAGGTTACATGATGGACCTTGAATGGAACTGTGCATTTGAGGAGAATAAGCATGGGAGCTTAAAAGGGGAGACTGAATAGAGCTAAAAAGGCAAAAATGATTACTCTGATAGTATAAATATGAAAAGAAGATTGAGCTTGGAAAGTAGAAGAGTTTTGGGCATTATTATTTAATGAATTATTGTTGATAATGTTAAGCTACGAATAGATTCGAGATATGAGACTGTACATCAAAGAGATGATACAACCCTTTGGATATATTTAGCTTTCTTTGTCAAAAACTAAATTAGAAAGCAAAGGGACTCCAAACATCGGCTAGATCTCAGTGAGATCATCAACCGTTTAGATCACAAGGAAGCAGTGAATTTACTTTTACAACCATCCAGTGAAAGGATAAGTGCAAAGCAATCTCTTGATTAAATCATGGATCAGAAGGGTTCAAATATTCAAAGGGATATTTTATGAGAATAATTCATGTGTTAATAGGATCATTAAGACACAAATAGACTATATAATTACAACAAAGGCTATTAGAACAAACTAGGAAATAATGTCTCGAGATCAATGCCAAGATAGTAAGAAGGGACGCATAATGGACAATCACTATAAGTGGGAGCACTAGAGTTATCATACTCAATGAACTTAAGTTTTATACACTTTAGTTCAGAAAAGGTTTCATTAATCTAATATAGATAAAATTTTATATGAAATTCTAGCATAATTGACATTAAGTTGTCCTTTTAAAATATCCTAATAATCTCAAACAAATATTGAATGAGGAAATTATATCTAATTTAGTGAAGACTTTATAACACAAATTTTCAAATTTTTATGAGAATATTGTTCCATTAATTATTTCATGAATTAATGAAAATTCTTTATATTTTTTATCATTTTTATTTATATTTTCTTAAAATAGTAGCTATAAGTTTTATTGAAATTAAAATAATATTTTGATGAAATTAGGAAATTCTACAAGCCTAATAATGATAAATAACTATGTGCTCTCTCACATTGTAATCATATAAATCAATAAAAATTATCAAGAGTTGTCAAGTATTATTTGATATATTAATTCTCTGACCCCTCTATTTAAAAGGATAATTTGAATGTATTAGGGGTATCTAATTTATCATTTTTTTTAGTTATATATTGCTATGTGTTATATTTTTTTTCATATGAGAGATGCAATATGCGTAATTCTTTTCAAATCTATTATATGTTCAATGCTAAAATACATTTTCTTAAAATCTTCATAATTTCGTAAACCTATTAGATGCTTATGAGTCGAGCATCACTTCACATTTTTTAATAAGTCTAGAGATAAAACACTGAAAAATGCATATTTAATTTTTAATCTTATTCCAACATAATTACAAGTACATCTACAATGTTTTCTTCATCCTTAATCATTTTCAACCATTTTCTTTACCCATATGTCTATATACTTTGGCCTCAAGATAGTCGACCTAAGATGGTCAAAGTTTTGGAGCTACCACTTTATCTACCTATAGGAGTAGCAAGGAAAACTAAGGTGTATAATAAATAGATAAGACTAGCAAAATTAATAAGATCAATCTCAATACTATCATGAGCACTACTAAGTAAAGAGAAAATTTTTTAAAATGATCCTAAGATATCTTTAGGAGCTGTCACATGTATATATACTCTAGATTCTTGAGGATAGACACATCCTAATTAGGCATCTAAACCTTATCTTAAGTCTTTTGGTTAAAACTATAGTAGATGTTATTATCTCTAGATTTACTATATTCTCTAGAATTCTTTAGAAGGCAGTTTAACTATGGGGACTAAAAAGATTTAAGGATCTAATCTAAAAATATGTTAAACCCACTAGGGAACTAAATTTTAAGAAAATCAAAGAAAATATATGCAAAGTCCAAAGCAACTAAAGTGATTGCCTCTAAAGTGAAATTGTTTATTAAGTAGAGAATTTATATGAATTAATCATACATTAATTTGTAGGAATGTAAGGTAATGTAAAAGTAATATAAAAAAAGTGAAAAAAAATTACTCCATGATTCTTTGAGGATGTTGGAGTACTTCTGTTGATGCCGGATCACCAGATTTTTTGTTTATGGTTTTCAGGATCTCTTTTTTAGAAGGAAGAAGCAGCCACCCTCCCCTCCTCCTTCCTCCCTTTTATCCTTTTTCTCTTGTACGTGTTATTATTATTTTTTCTTTTGTTGTTTTAATTTTGGAAATCCACGTGTAGGATAAGTGTTCATCTTGCATTACGTGGTCATTCGGTGATAATACTTAATAAGGATATTAAGAAACTTGCTCATGAAGACATCTTTTTCATGATGATCTTGATTATCCCAAGGGAATGTCAGGGATAGTGGAGACGTCAGAGTGAGGGAAAAGGGATCTGGCTCTAAAATAGAGGTTCAATGTCTCCTTTTGGTGTTTGTCTTATGCGAACCATTTAAGGCGTGATGATGTTTAGTATTTCTCGATTT